>JAJOZX010004389.1:117500-327500 GCA_023014485.1 Bathynomus jamesi | reverse complement strand
ACCTATTGAGGTAATTTAATTTTAGTTTTTATAGTGATGAAATTTAATTTAATTTTAGTTTTTATAGTGATGAAATTTAAATGATTTTAATTTTGTATTGATGCAATTTTCATTTTGCTTTAAGGTTTTAATTTTAATGGTTTTAATATTGTATTGATGTAACTTTCACTTTTCAATTTTGTTTTAAGGTTTTAAGACTTAACTCACTGATGATGACAAAAGATTTGTCGAAACGTCTGATGTACAAATAAATGAAAATGTTTGCCGTTGTGTTGATTCTTCTTTTCATCTGTAAGCTCCGTTTCCCTAAGGAGAAGTCAATAGTTTTGATATATATATATATATATATATACTGTATACAGGGTGTTCGGAAAGTCACTGTGCACTTATATAATTAATGTTTTTTCATATTTTTATATTTTTATTTTTATATTTTTTATATTATTTTTTTATTATTTTATTATTATTTTTTTTAGTTTTCAACACCTTTTATAAGTGCTGATGGTCCCATCCATAACCTCTATCATATATGCAATGTTATACTATTGTATGCTATTAAATAAATATAAGTGCACAGTGACTTTCCGAACACCCTTTATATATATATATATATATATATATATATATATATATATATATATATATATACACACACAAGGTGTCCCCCAAAACATTCCTTAATTTTAAATAAATGTTCTAAGCTAAAAAAAAATTTAGATACGACAAACGTAGTAGGTACAGTACGCTAAACAGAGGAGTTTATTAACCTGAATTAAACCGTTGTGAATCTGATGTAATGCAGTTATTTCTTTTGAGGGACAAACTAATTAGTTGTGGTAAGAAGAAATCTTGTATTATTTGACGATATAAATTTTGCGTTACTATTACAGCTTTTCCAGTTTCATTCTCAAAATAGGGACCGACTACACCATACCACCCAACAGCAACCCAAATGTTGAGTTTAGCAACACTACGTGAAAGCTCTATTGGAACGTCAGCATTACTTAGTCAGTAGAGAAAGTTTTCCTTATTAATCTCCCTAGACAGATGTACACAACACTCGTCAGTGAAGTGGATGTGTTTCAAAAGTTCAGGATCTTCTTATAGCTTTGCTGACATCCCTGTTGCGAATTCCATTCGTTTTTGTTTTTGAACATTAGTCAGTGAAGTTTGTTAAGGAATTTTGCAGGATAAAGGTTTAGTTCAGTACGAAGTATACGATACACAGGTTTTCGTGAAATACCTACTTCTGCTGACAAACGTCGAATTGGCTTCTGCGGACTGTGCACAATAATTTCATGAACCATATTTACATGTTGCACAGTTCTTGTGAATCGTCGCCTACCACTATTACCCTTATGTTGAGTGCTTACACGTCCTTTTGTCTGAAATTTTCTAACAATTTGTGATAGTGTCTTTCTACTGGGTAGATCTCTGCATCCATATTATCTACAAAAGTTCCTCTGCACCTGCGTCACAGAATTTGTCACATGAAACCACTCAACGATCTTGATTTTCTGTTCCAGATGCAAATGCGGCATCACTGTTTGAGGGTTCACATTGTTTGAGGATTCAGCCATATTGTTCCGTGTAGACTAGGTCATTAAGGAGGCTTCGTCAAGACTTAGCTTTTCTTAAAGACCTTCTTCTAGTAAGGCCTTCTATGGCCTTACTAGACTATAATCTATTGGTAGCGGTATCGTCTTTCCCTAATTTCTTAGAAATTAGGAAAAGTTATTGCTTTAAGTATGAAATGGTGAAAGAACGGTTAAATATTTTTTATTTATTTAGTAATAAAATATTAGAAATGTATAGGTATATGCGGAATAAAAACCCCAATCTGTTATCCTTCTGAAGAAGAAACCACACTATTAAAATAAAAATATAAAAATGTGACGCAAACAATTTTTTTTCTGATCAGAACAGAATCGATATAAAATAAAGTTAAAAAACAGAGTCAAAACTCGTCCTGGAGAGAGCGATGGGAGGATTATTTAAAGCATTAAATATAAATTCAAAGGAAGTAGATTGGGCAAGCATAAATGCAGAATTAATGAAAATAGTAGAAAACGAAACGAAACGAAACCTATATTGCTGAAACATGTTCCGAAGAAACAATGAAATAAACGTAGCAAATACGAAGGGAAACAAATCGTTAAAAAATATCCACAGATGCAAAACTGGCGCAATAAGACCTAAGGTAGAAAAAGCTTGCGACATAAAAATGTACCTAAAACAAACATTCGAAGATGGAAAATACTTTGAGAATACAAGAACCCAAACTCTTTAACCCCTGGCCAAAAGAACCGAAGAACCTTCAATACCCTAGGCCTAACGTAACTACCTGCAAACACCAATTCGACAGGTTCTTCTTTATAATTCCTAACCAGCCATGCATAGCTAGCTATGACGGGAAGATGAGAGTTGAAAACAGCTCTCTTTTTTCATCCAATTCTCAAAATCAGGTGGAATGCTGCATGGGGGGTTGAACACAGGTCGATCCTAAATAATTGTTCAAATATAAGCCTTTTTTTTGACTGTCGGATCAAATTCTCGAGTTGACAAATTTTTCTCGACTGAAAAATGTTTTGAGGAAAGTGTTTCTTGGACCTCTACAGACAAAAACGAAAAATAAAAAAATTTAACTTAACCTAACCAGACCAAAGACCTAACCTAACCGAGTATAATCTAACTTAAGCTACAGTTATACTTAACTTTTATTTAGCAAAACAACAGTTAGGATTTTTAACAAATAATAGAAACTTAACAGAATGTATGTGTACCGTACAATTAAGGAAAAGTTTGTATATACTTTAAAAAAATCCATATTTCGAAACTGTACACCATCATAATTTCAAGAACCAACTGTACAGGATCCTGTGTAAAGTCCCTGACCAGCCATCCGTGGCTGGCTACGAGGGCAGAAAGATCGGAAAGCAATTCTTTTCTCCACCAAATTTGCAAATGAAGCAGGATGCTGCAGAGGGGTCGACCGCAGGTCGATCCTGAACCGCCGTTCAAATTTTCATAAAAGCATAAAAGCAAAAGCATTTCGAATTTTCTATACTTTGGGATTCTTTAACCTCTTTCGTAACGACAGAGGTCGTGTGACAGGGGGGACCTACAACATTACGTGGTATCTGAACCATCTACGGGTTGCTACATTATCTGAACTCAGAAAAAGGACACAAATCCTATGTCTTCTGTAATAGAACGTAGGTTGTTAGTATATCAGCGATATTAAGCAACGGTAGATCTGTTTCGTAGTAAATAGGTCACTGTTCTTTACACTAAGATGATGTAGCGACCCGTGGTTCGGATAGCACGCTAAGTTATAAGCTCTTTTTATCATATGATCCTGACTCTTAGTAAGGAGGACAAAATTCGCAATTAACAGCATCTTCCTTGATTACTGACGTTTCTAGAATAAAATAAAAAACTGGTTTCGTAATTACTAACGAAACTAAATGACAGAAGCGCACATAAACAAACTTTTCCATAATTACAAAAACAGTAATATTAAGGAGTACTTATGATCCTAACCGCTAATTAGTTGCTTCCTAACTATTATCCTACGATTTTACAGTATACAAACCTCATTGAATAATCTCGTTTGTGTAACTGGCACGTAACAGTAATTAAAACGGAACATTATTATAAGTACAGTTACAGTCATAAAAATCTCTCAATTTGCAAAAAATGCATCATTGTATTGAAAAGTCTCTACCCAATAGCAATTATATTAATTAATTCAATTAGTTTAACTAATTATATTACATTACATTAACGTGCTTTGAATTCAATGGAGAATATTTCGAGATTTTATTACATGGTTCAATAAATAAATGTATTTTCCATTGGCTGGAGGCTTTTTCAACCTTCTGTATTTGCTCATGCGATTTTAATGATTGAATCTCAGTTTTGTCAAAAATTTTATTAGTGAGAATTTTCATTAAATCCGATGAAGTTATATTGCAATCAAATACTTTGAAAATAAATTTATTTTTATGTAATATAATTGGTTTACAAGGTGGGATTTAATTGTGTTGTTGAGCGAGCGTAAAATGTAACTTAAAATTATTAGCAATAAAACACACTCCAATGTATGATATATATGTATATAACATTACTGAAACATTAAAAATCATGCTCAAACTGTTTACGATTCAGTTTTGGGCAAAACAGAAACTAAACTAGTTATGCAAGTCTACAAAATAAATTTATAATTAATAGTTACAGTATATAATCGATCAATAGCGCCTGTACCTCAGTGAGTAACGCCGTTTCTCTTTAAGTGAAGTGACGACACTAAGGCCGGGTTTCGACTCTCGTTGATGCTGGTGATAATAATCCAGGAGTTAGCTTAATGGGCCGCATTAGTTTGTCCTGAGCGCTTTGCCAATTTTTGGCCATCCTGACTATTATTATTACAAAATGGCTCATAACTTTTCAGTTGCAAACCCTCTTTAATGCAATAATAAATTATCTCAGCATTTTTATCTCCTCCTACCTCAGAGAAAGTATATATAAAAAAATAAAAATATTGAAGTTAAAATTTGCAGCTACTCAGAATTATATTATTTCTTCATACCTACATTAAGAACTTGCTGAAGGTACAATAATCGCCAGTTTCATTTCTAATTATTAATTAATGTCATATTTTCAAGATTTCTTTTTATAATACTACTAAAAAACAACAGATCTTCATATGATAATAATGAATCAGGAGAGCCAGAAACTAGCACACCGTTCAAGCCAGATTAATACAGCCTATTACTCTAATTCCTGTATTATTATCACCAGCGCCATCGAGGGCCGAAGCCCAGACCTTAGTGTTTTCACTTCACTTAAAGAGAACAGTGTTTATCCACTGAGCTAAGGGTACTGGCCACACTTGGTAAACTTCTCATCTAACTAAATTCAGGAGTATAGGCTCTAAAAATGGAAATGGTATTATTGGTGATATATTGGTACCATAATGAGTGTGAAGTAGCATTAAAAATGAGTGTTTTACTAAATTAAAAGCAATATTCATTTTCTAAACGAATTCAACAAATTATACCAGGTAGAGTGATAGTGAATTAATTACAGAAAATATCCACGTTTTTATTTTTATTTTTCCTTTGCTAGCTTCCTCGCGCGCCCCTTAAATGGGTCTTGCACCCCCACAGATTGGGAAACGAATTAGACAAAATATTATTGATTTTTTTAATGTCATTTTGAGGTTGTCTTCATTTTGAGTAAGCTGCTAGTGTACAATCCAATCGTTGCAATAAGCCGTGTCCTTATATACTGTACTATATACACTCGTATTATCAGTTCTGCGAAGTGTCAGGCAGAATCGATACTTTTGGGTAAGATGGGGTGAAGGGATGGATAAGGAAAATTGAAACCCCTCAATTCCCACTGACGTAGATGCCTGAAGTTCCTATCACTAATTCATCAGGTCTGTAATAGAATGCATTACATTTGCAAGACAGGCTATAATGGCTGTTGTAAGATATTATACATGAGGGGATAAGGAATTAAGTTATTTTTATTATTAACGTGAAATGTTTCTCCCAAACAGATGTCGACATACTTTTAGAGGAGGTGAAAAAACGACTTTCTATTGGATAAATATGTCACAAGGATCTTTCTTTATTACAGCCCTTCTTCTGTGATTAAATTCTGATTGGTGTTGTACAAGCTGATAATTCTCTACGGAACATGTATGGTTTATTATAATTGGTTGACTTAACCTTATCAGCCAATCACAGATATGCTTTCTAATCGTTAGGAGTAACATAAGTTTATATTAAACGTTAATGATAATAACAATAACGTATATACTGTGTATATATATATATATATATATATATATTAGGGTGATTCAAATATGGGGTAAAAAAATTTTTATTTTATTTTAATGTGTTCAACCCTTTAAATGGTTCATTTCAGCATAAGAACAACTATCCTAAAATATTTTAGCAAATTTTTAATTTTTAGGGTTGCTACCAGCAATTAAAAATTGACAGAACGACTCAAATTGTCAAATTTTTCCACACCACCAGGGGTACAGTATAAGGCGCATTGCTTTTTTTTAATGTGGAAAGCTCCCCGTAGGTCCTACCATAACCACAATCATGCATAATTAAACTAGCATGATATTTGAGACATTAGCTGTCCTTACTTCAATGTTTCTTTCTTTCTATCAGGGTAAACAGCCCTGTAGTTTTTCACTACTTGTAGCAAGAATTGTTTTTGATCTTCGTCATGTGTTAGTATTTTATTATATTCATCCATTAATTTTACTCCTCTTTCCGCTATATCATTCACGACTTTCCACTGTTTGATAGATTTCTTAGCGGAGTTATACTCTTCATCATCATGCCATTCTTTAGCATATTTGAGTAAAAATTTTGAACTAAATTCTGTTATTGTAAAGAATCTTTGAGTATTTGAAGACAAAATCTTCTAATTTCTTCGTTGGAATAAGTGCAGGATCTAGAAAAGCCCGTTTTGCAGGAAGAGTTTCTGTTGTATTTTGCAAGGCCTTTACAATTTTGTTTTTCGTTTCAGTAGGCACTTCATCATCATAAAAGGCCAAGGCTACCAGTTCTTCTGATAGGTACCAGAGGTGACCTAACAGTTTTTTAATATCAACAAATGCAATTGTGTCATTTATTTGTTTGTAGACTACAAGATTCTGTAATAATTCCAGAGCAAGACGAGGAGCGCAAGATGGCACAGGAGCTGTAAACCATGCCTTTATATATAACTGAGTAGCAAATAGACAGATGTCTTTTAGTCCTTTTTTTGTCTTTTACTGAAATTTTGAACTGAGATTTGAACATAAAAAATTTTAATGAATATGTAATTTTGGCCATCCACCTAGCCCGATGAAGTCCCGCTGGATGTTTAAATTTGATTCCACCTTTTGGTTCACCTCCCAAAAAAATAATTGTTAACTGCAATAGTTCTAGGTAATCGTCTCTTGGTTGGAATGTATCTAGTTGATTTGTTGCAAATATAATTATGTCATCTTTGATGTCATGAATATTTTCATAGATATCTGGATCTGATAATGCTGTCTCGTAGTCCTCTTTATTAATGCTTGACCATTTTCTCTGAACTTCTTAAAAAGGACTATATCTGGGCCAGAAGATGGTGATAAAGACTTTGAAACAACAGCTTCCAGCATAATTTCAAATATATGGTGTCGACATGCCAGCCACAATAAATCGTTGTCGAATTTTTGTTCTAGAAGAATAGCTGCACCATTTCTAGGACCAGTATTGGCTGCCGTTGTATTGAAACACATGCATTTTATTTGTTCGCAGATGTCCCATTCAAGCGATGTCTGATTGTTTGCATTAAAAGAGACGCATTTCTGTCACTCAATTTTGCAACATCAAGACTTCCTAATAATTTATCATCAAACAATTTTCTACGTTTGCCAACCTTACTTTTCCATGTTGAAAGTTGTGCAGCACAGAAACCAGATTCATCACTTTTACTCTCCTCTGATTCTGATTCTGATGATGTACTGGTGAGTATGACAGCCTCTTCAATCTTCTTTCTTTTGATCTCTTCTTCTGCTTGCCTCTTTTCATAACGTTGTTGCTTTTCTGCTGCTCTTTGCTTTTTTTTAGCAACAGCCTTATCAATGGTACCCATTTTTCCATGACGTCCTTTCTCACGTTGCATTTTCAAGAATTTCTTATCATCTTCTATTTTTATAAGCTGCATAGCATTCTCATGAGCAACGTCAAATAAGTTTTCCAGTTTATCTTTCCATTTTTCTTCTTTATTATTTAAATTTTGTGATCTTTTCAATTTGTTTGCTTTGTTTTTCTTAAGCAGCTGTCATTCCTTCAGTATTCCTTGAATTTTATCTACTACATGTATTCTTTGTTTTGCTGCTATTCCTGCTTTTTTCCAAACTGCTAGCACATCATCTGCAGTAGAGCAGCATGATTCTCTAATGTCTTGCTTTTTAATATTTCTGTAGTGCATGAAGAGGGCCATCATTTCCTTCTCTGATGGTAATAAGGATGTTTTTAGTACTGAAGAGGGCTGCCCCAGTAGCCATACTTCAGTTTCTTTTCTTGTAGAACTTCTCCCAAATGAGCAACTGGGTGATGGTGAGTTAGGCCTAGCTTCCATAATCAATTAATTGGTATCAAAATTACGAGTTCCAAGCAACAATTAAAAGCAAGCTAGTATATAAACCATTAATTAAAAATTCTGAAATATAAACAATTAAACATAAATCATAAGTTGTAAAAACAAACAAATTGAAAAAGAGGGAAACTTTGACGCCTTGTAGCACATAGTAAATTTTATTTAAAATTCACCAAATTTGGCATACACTACTTTTTTGTCATAGGGAGCAAAAATACAGGTTGAACAATTAAAAAAAAAACTTTGATTTTTTTGAATCACCCTAATATATATATACAGTATATATAATATATATATATATATATATATATATATATATATATATATATATATATATATATATATAGTAAATGAGCGAAAAGTAAGTGAACCCATCCACTGCAATTGATTTAAAGGGATGTGGCTGGAGAATGTTTTGTACCTACACATGACAAACTTTTTGCATATCTGGCAATACTAGCCTACCATTCGAAAATAGTTCACACATTTATAATCACACACAGAAACGTTAGTGCGCTCAGTTGTGAAAAAGAGGTCGCGCCTAAGGTTTGTGAACCATTTATGTATCGTCATAACTTTGTTGGACGAAGGTACTTTCCTTATATATTTTATTCGTATAAAGGTAGTATTCCTAGTAAGAACGTAGTGATATTATTTTAACGTGATTGAGTACCTTTGTAATTATCACAGTTTCCTTTGCATTTCAGGCATCATTTTGGTGCAGATAAAATAAAGAACATCGGTTATCGTGGAGAAGCTTGTTGTAAATATTAATTGTAGAGAAACAATTGATTTTAAACAATGTTTATACCAACGTAAATATGGTTTGTATACGGCTGATAGCAATTCGGCCTTACACAGACATAAAAATTAATGATTCGCATATCCTATCCTTTTAAATAATGACAATGATGAGAAGAAAAAACTAATTGAATCTTATCTTATAAGTAGGGGCGTAACTAGAGTAAAAGAGTTGGGAGGGACGAACACAATCCTATTGTTGGAAGTACTTATTATCTATGGGAGTAATTATAAAAGTTGTCCCCCCCCCCAACTTTTATAATTACTCCCATAGATAATGAGTGCTTCTAACAATAGGATTGTATTCGTACCTCCCAACTTTTTTACTCCAGTTACGCCCCTGCTTTTAAAAGATATTGATATTTTTAATACAAAAATGGCACTTTTTATTTAGATATTTTAATTAATTTTTATTTGTCAAAAGTGTCCTTCGTGTAGAATATCTTAAGGCAATTTCAACTTCCAGAGGGATGTTTATTTTGAATTCTTTTCTTACTCTCGTCCTGCACTTTAGTTTACATTTCCGCCTGAATGAAGAAGGAAATCCTCTTCAAAAAGCTTCTCGAGATTTTTTTTGTTTTTTTAGCCATTTATAATTTTTTTTTATTTTTTCATCTTTCGGGGTTTAAAATTACATTATTTTCTCACGGTTATTGTGCTTTTAATTTTATATATATATATATATATATATATATATATATATATATAGTTTAAACGGGCCTTATTTCTTCTTCTATATAAATAAAGAATATTATCATGCTAATTATCTTTCCCTCCATGTAAGAAAAGTTTTCTCATTAATAATTTCAAATATAAAAAGTTCCTTAATGGAAGAATTTAAGTTTCGTAAAAACCAATTACATCTTAAAAATTTATAGTCTGAAAGTTAAGTATCTTAAATGCATAATCTTAGAGAGCAAATGCTGCCTCTTTTAAGTGTCTATTAAAATGCTAATATTTACTTTATTTCTTAAACTTTTAATATTGGTATAATAAAGAAATTTTTAGAAAACTTTTATTCCAGGCCAAAAGTTCATTAAATATTGCTGGTTCGCATCTTGCCAGTTGTTACAAATCATATTCCTTATTCAAGATGAATAGTGCATGAATTCGGAGAATAAGACACATAGATTATAATATCTCTGCATGGATTATGTTCTTCTGAAGGTTGGAGGAAAAGCAGGATGCGTTTCTAGAAAAACAGTTAAAATAAATACTAAAAAAAAAAGCTATTTTTTGAATGTTCCGAAGATAAGTGAAATGAGGGAAACTTCGAATCTGAAACGACTGAAGATGATTGTGGTTAGACGACTGTTATGGCTTGTGTTATACTCTAAATTTATTTTTTTAGGACTACTTTAAGTAATCAGTGTAAAATATTTGTGTTTATATTATTGTGGGTAGTTGCCAACAAAATTACTCGAACACTTTTTGTAAATATTGTTAAATATTTATTAAATGGAAACTCAAATAGTATAAATTATAATAGTAATTTTTTATGAATGGAAATAGTACAAACGAACATATAGTGTTTATATACATCGCAGGGGTCCCAATGCACTTAATTCAAATTTAGAAAAATTTCGTCTCAAAGACCCTTAAACCTTTTATCTGAAAGATATTTAAGGAATTAATAGTAACTTTTAAATATTTGGTTAATCATTATCATCAACCAAGGTTAACTATTATCATCGTAGTTGTTTTTATATTATATAATAATTGTAATTTTCTGAAATCAATATAAAAATTGTAAAAAATTAATTTAGTTTTTTTTTCATTTTTTAACTCCATTAGCATCGAAGGAAAGACCATTGCTAAATTCCTGACGGCGAACGACGACCCTTGAAAATGACAAACTCAACAATGCCCTCAGGAAGAAAGATGAAAAGCTTTTCAAACTTAAACAGGAGGTCATCGAATTAAGACAAAATGTTGATAATTTAGAATCGAAACAAAACGAACACCGATCAAAACTAGAGCATCTCCTTCAGGAAAAACACAAAATACAATGGTCACCAATGATTCAGAACTTTCAGCTGCCTCTGCCGGCAAAGGATGAGTTGTAATTAGGACTCTGCGGTCCCAGCTCGACTATTCCGTCAACAGAGACGTTATTACAAAAGCAACGAGAATATGGAAACTAAAACAAACTACAGAAAATTCGATCAAATTTCACATAAAACTAAAACATTGACATAAAAATAATATTATTAATTAATAATAATAACAATAGCATTATTATTGTCGTTATTATATTTATCAGTATCATCATTATCATTTATTATTATTATTATTATTATTATTTGGAAAATAAAACTCTTAAATTAATATCTGCTCAATACTTCTCACATATAATTACTAGACTAATAATTACCATCATTAATATTTGTATCCCATTTGATTTATAATATTACAAGTAAGCCAATTTAAAGGCATGTTAAAACTACTTAACTACATGTCTTCCTATCCTTTAATTATACTTACATGTATGCATGTGCGTATATAGGTACACAGGCATATCGATATACTGTATATCTATATCGTATGCACATAAAATAAGGGCAATGCAATAAATATATTAGATGCCAACAGTGATTTATACACTAAACTCGGGACAGAAATGCGAAATAAATGTAAATGTTTTAAGATCTATTCAATAATCAAGTCGGTAAATAATCTGGTTTCTGCGTTTAACCTTTCTTTTTTTTTAACAAACAACAATGGACGAAAGTTCGGTAATGCCACCAGGAAGAAAAGGTTGGTGGGTAGGGCGGCCACACCCTACCAAAATAAATAGTAGAAGCAGAATGAAATCAATCACCTTTACAACATTTTTCAGAAGTGGCCACCATCGATTATTTTGTTTGGCCCGAAGAAATATCACTCACTGTACGAATTTTATATAAATTAAGAAGCCTGACTGGATGCCCTTATACTCGTATATGTTAAACCCCCCCCTGTTAGACGTTTGACTAAGTTCCATGCCATATTTTAGTAGCATTTCAAATATATAATTCAGTGACCATTTTATAATTTGGGTATATGCTCCAGTTGAAACGTTTAACTAAACTATGAAAACGAATGAATTATACGTTTTACCTTCAACGTATAACCAAACTACACCAACGACAGTAGTTTAGTTGGTAATTCAGTTTCCCTATAAGCGAAGTGAAGACACTGGGGTCGAGAATTCGACTCTCCTGATGATGCTGGTAATAATAATTCAAGAGTTAGCGCAGTAGGCCCCATTCTTCTGGCCAAAGCGCTGTAACCGTTTCTGGTCCTCCTCATTGATAGCCAAATTCGTAATGACTGTCCATTGAATTATACACCTGAAATTTTAGTAAAAAGGACCTACAATAAATAAGTGATAAAAAGTAATCATAGATTAAAGTTCATTTGCACTCAAAATACACAAAATCACCTCATCAACAATGAAGGCGCGTGAGTACTTTTCCTCGTTACAGTACTTTTCGAGCCCTGTAACTACTCTACAACAGATATATCCTGTTTCATATTACGAAGATGAAAATGAAGACAAAAAAAAATAGTCGCAAAAATAAACTTCATAAATAAAAAATTAGTGGTACTTAAAAATAAAAAAATAAAAAACGGAAAATAGGACCAAAAAATTTTAAACAAATAAAAAACGGAAATAGGACCAAAAAATTTAAAAAAATTAAAATAGCAACGTCGATGGTAACATAATATAACAGATTTAAAATATTTTTTTAAAAACTTGCATGAAGTAAATTTATGAATTTAAAAACACCAAAATTAAAAAATTATCATTCACAAATAAATCTACACAAATGAATGACAGTTTTTGTTCAATTTTGTTGGATTTTAATTTTTACTGTATTTTTTATTTTTTTTTTATTTTGAGTTTACTTTTCAAAAATTTTATTTTTTAACTTTTGAATCAACGAATGAATCAACGATCAATAATTGAAATTATTTTCAACCTCAAACGAACCCTTATTTCCCAACCCTTCAAATATACTGTATGTATATATATATATATATATATACCGGGTGAACCAAAAGTAGGTGGACAGTAAATGATAACGTTTATTTTGAGAATACATATACAATTATATTTAATTTTTTTGTATACTATAATACAAAATAAAAAAAAAATGAACTTATACCAATACAATACAAAAGCACTGAAAATTTTATCAACGCAGGTGCTCAAATTGCTGTCCATCACAATTTACATAGCTTTGAAGTCTACCTTTCACACTTCGACAAACATTTTTGCACAAGTTTCTTTGTGCATTAATTTCTTGAAATGCATCTCTGATGTAATTTTTCAAATCACCAACACTTCGTGGTTTTCGACTATAAACTTTGTCCTTGAGTACTCCCCAAAAGAAAAAATCCATTGGGGTAAAGTCAGGTGAACGTGCAGGCCATTCAATTGGACCTCTTCGGCCGATCCATTTCTCGGGAAATGTTTCATCAAGATACTCACGGACTGCTCTTGAATAATGTGGAGGGGCCCCATCTTGTTGGAAATAGAGGTCATGTGAATTAGGCTGTTGTTGTAAGTGTGGAACAACTTCATTCATTAGAATTTCGAGATACTTATCACCTGTGACTGTTCCATCAACAAAAATTGGTCCTAAAATACCAGAACTTGAAATACCACCCCAAACAGTGACACCAGGCTGGTTCAGTTGCTGCTCTAATGTTAAATGCATGTTCTCACTATTTAATATAATATAACACAAACACCATAGTTATAATGAACACCATAGTTATAAACTTATAATATAATATAACACAAACCCTATTCAACCTACTGTCCACCTACTTTTGGTTCACCTGGTATATATGTGTGTGTGTGTGTGTGTGTGTGTAAGAATGTGAAGAAAGTGCAAAAAATAAATTTACAATTGGGAGAGAAAACATCTTATCTAAAAATCAGTGTTGCGTGAAATGAAATTCTTCGTACAAAAGAAATTTACAAAATTTTCAAGCTCGCTTGAAAATTTTGGCGTCACTTTTTGGATTTTATAAAAAAATTGGAATTTTGGATTATTATTACAGGAAAGTATAGAAAGAAAACGTTTACAAATTTAAATAACGTGGAACGCGAAATATAAATCTCGCGAATTTTTTTTTTATAATTTTTTTTTCGTTTATAACGCGCGAAATATATAAATTCGTCGTTTACAGATTTATCCCAAGTTATCAAATTATTCAAATTAGAAATTAAATTGAATACACACGCACGCGCTGCTTTCACAACGACAATTTTAGAAAACCCTGTGTAGGATAACAAAAATATACGGGAATTGGCTTATAATAGAATCATTTAAATTACAGGGTACGTACAGAATGCATCGTGATACCGTTGTTTGAGAGTTACAGTATATACTCACGGAAGAAAAAACAAAAATTATGGAATTCAGAAGAAATTCATAATTGGTTAGGAAAATAACTTGACCATTTGGAGTAACCGTTTGAGTCACTTTAGTTTTCGGCCATTATAAATTTCTCCTGAATTTCTGAATTTTCAATATTTTTTCTGATTTTTTTCTCTCGCATTTGTTCATACATATATACAAATATACGATTGAGCTGTAGGCAACTAAGAAAGGCTAAAGTGTTTTTTGCAATCTGCGTTTTAATCGCAAAGGTGAAGGGCGGCGCCTATAGCTTTACGTGAGATCCAAACCATCTAAAGGCCGTTACATCATCCGAAAGCAGAGAAAAGTCAACCATCCAACCACTGAACAGACCTAACATCACTTACCCGAGTTGATCTAACGGGAAGTGGTGTTGCGACTTGTCCACAACGTCGCCCGTTTTTACACGAAGTTAACTTCAAAAAGTCTAGTGCCAAAATTATAATCGAATGCACGCTCACATTTTAGAGACTAATTATACCCAGGTTGAGAGTAATAATTGCCCTTATTTTCTACAGAGATCTCTTTTGAAAAATGATTAGACCAAACAGGGTGGAGAAGGGGAACCACTGTTTGATACCATCAGTAAACCAACTAAGTTTTCCTACAAGAGAAATTCGAATTCAATGGCACTCTGCAGGATCAAGATGTATTTTAGAACGACATCAATTATTGTTTTTCTCGTTGTCTGATTCCAGCTTCCGATGACCTCCTAAAACTACAGGGTGAACAATAAGTCGTTTTACCTTTGTATTATAACGACAATCACTTCGGTAAAGAGACTTATGGCCCACCCTGTAAATTTAAATGCAATATATATCGACTAAACCCACACAAAAATCATTTTTGGAACATTTTGAATCACAGAAAAAGATAACAGCAAAAGAACGCAATTGCCGTACTCAGGACTTCGCTCTGTGACGCACGAACGAATCCTCCTCTGCACTACACGTTTCACCATTTGTGAAAAACAGTGAAACATTTCTCCTATCTTGTATTTAATCTAGTAACATATGTGTCATAAACATCATATATAAATATATAATATAAAAATATAAGTGAGTCGCAAGTGTAATATAGAGAACACTTCGTAATTGCAATTTGGCGTATTTAGTTAAACTTTTTCGGAAGTTTTCGGAAGTTGTCAAAAGTTTAATTAAGATGATCTCAAATACTCGGAGGAATGCCGCTCTCGTAGAGAAAGAGTCGTCAACTCACATCGACACCTCCATCTTACTTTATACGAATACTTTTAATTCAAAAACCAAAGTTTTTATATACAGTATACTTTCAGATCATGGAGTATGAATGTATTGAGAGAATGTCTTCCTGACTTAAGCCATGGCTTCTTTTTTTACATTTTATGAATAAACACATAAGAGTTTAGGAATGCTATACGGAGGAAAGTCTATAGAGTTAAAATAAGTAAATATATGCACACTATACGAAGTAGTTAATCTAACTATACTATATGGTTAATCTAACTATATTACAGTTAATCCACTGTGGTTGATAATTATGTTACAGTTAGTCCAACTATACAATATGGTTAATCAAACTCTACTACGGTTGCACTAACTATGCTTATTGTACAATTAAAAACTTAAATAGTTGAGCAACCAAAGAAGGGTTGGATTAACCATAGTTGTATTAACCATTAGGTATAGTGTAATAACATTTAACCATGTATTTTAGCTGTTTTAACCAAGGAAGTTGATAATTTGCTTGAATATACAAAATACTTTCTTTTCTTATTTCAAAGCATCGCTTCTTTATAGATCTTTCGGTGATTAAACTCATAAACGTTTTTTAGGGGGGGGGGGAGGAATTCCTCCTCTAACTTTATTTTCAGCTTTTCCTTTCTCAAAGAATGATAATAAAAACTAATTACTCAAATTTTTATTCAATTTTCATCCTTTGCAGGTAAAGTTCCCCATATTAAAAATATGTTTAGTGTTCATACCCTCCCCTCTAAAAAAAACCCTCTTTAGTCAATCTAAACAAAAATTCGTTTAGATTTTAAACACAAAATTCAAAATTATCCAAAAAAAATTAGATCAAATATTACTAAAATTAGGATCACCTGAAGATCAGGCATATGTATTCTTGTTTTTACTTTACAGTACCAAATATAATAATAAATTAAATTGAATGCCGGTTAGGTCAACTGTACGCCCTTGACGATTGGTTAGGTTAAGTCGTGATTATTCGTTAGTTTAACGAAGATATCATTTGGTAATTGAGGCTGGGGGCCCTGATCTTCAAGTTATCCTAAAATTGAATTAATAAGAGATATTACTTCAAAAATAAAATTAGTTTAGATTAAAAACATCTAAGTTTATATTTACTCCAAAAATTAATCATTGGATCAACTGAAGATCAGGGCCCCCAGCCTTCTTTAGTTAGCCTTATAAGACTAACTAACGAAAAATATCACGACTTAACCTAACCAGTCATCAAGAGCGTACAGTTGACCTAACGATTGGTTAGGTTAAGTCGTGATATTTTCGTTAGTTAGCCTTATAAGACTAACTAACGAAGGCTGGGGGGGGCCCTGATCTTCAGGTGATCCTAATCATTTTTAAATTTCTCACATGAAAATGAAACCCAATTCAAAGTAAATTTAATCTTAATACATTTAATCTAAACAAAACTAATTTCGAAGTAACTTCATTTATTTAGTTCAATTTTAACAAAAGTTGTCTTGATAATTTCGAACACAATATTATTCTAACATACAAACAAACATTTCGTTTAAATTAAAAAGGTTTCGAAGCATCTCAGGTATTTTTATACGCAAATATATCTACCAAATGTCTATATTTTCACCTTTATATTCTCCTTTTGTCTGATTCCGCTTTAAAAGAATATAAATTAATTGAAAAACTTCGGATAAAATTAAATAAAAGTTACATTTTACTTGAATTAGCTTCTTTCTTCAATTAAATTTGGCTGAAGAATTTTTAATTAGAGATGTATTAAACGGAATTCGTGAAAAGAGAGAGAGAGAGAGAGAGAGAGAGAGAGAGGAGAGAGAGTTACAAGGAGTTACAAACAGAAGAATTACCTCAAAAGGCCTTGCGGCCCATACCGAGGAGGTACCAATGGCAACGGGTGTCAGGGAAAAATTCTACACATTGTCACAGCTAGCTTCTCGAACAGCCACCCCAAAAGACAGTAACACACATCCTCAAATCGTGTGTAAGATTCAGTCTAACCTTTTCTTGAACTGATCCACAGAAAACTGTTGACAACTTCTTAAGGTAGCCTGTTCCACGTGCCACAGATCTTATAGGTAAAGTAATTCCTACACACCCTAGTGCTAAACCGTTTCAAATCCAGCTTCCAACCACTATTACGAGTTGAGTTATCATTTAAATTAAACATACTTCGAAAATCGACATCGTCGAACTCGTGTAAGAGCTTGGAAACCTCGAAGAGTTGACCGCGCAGCCTCCGAGTTTCCAACGAAAGCAAATTCAGGGCGTGTAAACGTCGATTGTAGCCCATATGCCTAACAGAAGGGATTAACTTTGTGGCCCTCGCCTGGACTCGCTCTAGCCTATCAATATCTTTCATGAGGGTGGGCGATCAGAACAGCACAATGTACTCCAGGTGCGGCCGAACCAGGGAATTGTACAGAGAGAGCACAATCTCCTTGTTCCGAAATCGAAATTGCCTCCTGATATGACCCAACAGCTTCTGAGTTTTCTTTTCCACCTCTACGCACTGTTTGGTAAACTTACGGTTGCTGCAAATTAGCGCACCCAAGTCCTTTTCCAAATCAGTCACCTCGATATTACTCCCCAACATGGAGTAGTCCGACTTGGGATTGGCGTAGGCAATGTGCATCACCTTCCATTTACCCAAGTTAAACAGCATTTGCCATTTTCAGGACCACTCTCCTATCCTACGTAGGTCCGCAAGCAGTTGCTCGATCGCTTCGGGCGTCCCAACATTGGCCCCAAACTTGGTGTCATCAGCGAATTTGACGATCCTACTGACGATGCCAGCGTCGATATCATTTATGTAAATGATAAACAACAGTGGCCCCAAAACAGAACCCTGAGGAACCCCGCTAGTGACCGAGGCCCAACCCGAGCTAGCCCCTTTAATTACAACCCTCTGCCACCTATTCTTCAGCCAGTTTTCAATCCAGCTACCTACTTCCCCATCGATACCCAGCGTGCGGACTTTGGCCATTAGCCGGCGGTGAGGTACCTTATCAAAGGCTTTCTGAAAGTCGAGATAAAGTATGATATATAATTCGCCCTAATCTTATCGTACTCACTCCACATGAGGTGAAAAAGAACGAGTAGGTTGGTGAGACACGACCTATGCCGCCTAAACCCATGTTGGGAGTCCCCAAGCAGCTTATAGGAATCCAAATGTTCAACGATCCTATCCGCTATTATCCCCTCTAATAATTTACCTACGTCCGAAGCGAGACTAACGGGACGATAGTTCCATGGAATTTCGTGAGCCCATTTCTTAAAGATAGGGGTCACGTTGGCTTCCCTCTAGTCACCAAGCACCTGGCCCGTCTCCAACGGTTTGTTGAAGACTGCAGCCAGGTACGGAGCCACCTGCTCGCTCACTTCCCGCAAGATCTGGGGAGGAACTGGTCCGGCCCAGGAGCCTTAAACGCGTTCAGTTTGTCTATTATATCGACAACGTCTGTCGCGGTACACTGAACACTATCCAGGCGAGTACCTTCGTGCCTGACGCCTGGCTCGTGGATGACGCGGGTGTCCTCCCTGGTGAACACTCCCGCAAAATATTCATTCAGCACATTAGCGATGTCCGCGTCGAAAGTCCGCATCGGCTTCTAAGGGGCTTTCTACTCTTAACGTAACTGAGAGAGAGAGAGAGAGAGAGAGAGAGAGAGAGAGGAGAGAGAGAGAGTTTCTCATTTTAACCCAAAAACAACCAAATCATGCCCGCCAGAATCAAATTATATTTCATTTAATTAAAAAATTGACAGATATATGTATAACTTGCAGCTCCTAAAGGATAATGCAACTCGTATCAATTATTATTATTGATATATGTAAATACACTGGTCGACAAAATCGAACTTTTTCTCTCATCAAAGATGTATACACACTTTTCTAGACCAGTTTTGTGTGCTGATTCCAAATCGGTTTTCTTCTAGCACATCTAGTTATCGAAATATGAGTGGTGTTAAATTCAGCACAATTTATCGTAAAAGTACAACTTTATTCATAAAAAGAAATGTACACCAACCTAGAAACGTCACGAGTACGATTTTATTTTGTAAACCTTGTCCGAATCGTCGCGGTACAACATCCAGCAGTAGTCTGCCAGCATACTTTCGTTCCAGAAATCTTGGTAGCGATTTTCCATTGACTGAATGTCTTGATGGAAGCGTTCCCCCTGTTCGTCACTCACCGCGCCAAGGTTTTCGGGAAAGAAATCTAGATGCGAATGTAAAAAATGTATTTTCAAGGACATGCGACAGCTCATTTCTTGATATGCATCAAGCAGTTTCTGAACTCCATCTTTGTATGCGGGAGACTTGTGGTTACCCAAGAAGTTTCCACAAATCCATTTGAAAGCCTGCCATGCTTTTTGTTCTAAGGCATTGAGGCGTTCTTCAAAGCCTTCATCCTGCAGAATATCCCTGATTTGGGGCCCCACAAAGATTCTTCCTTCAATTTCACGGCACTGATGTTTTGAAATTTTTCAACAAGGTATCGAAACCCTCTCGAATTCGCCTTACCCATCGCTTTCACAATATTTTTCATTAAGCCGAGCTTAATGTGGAGAGGTGGCAGGTGTACCTGTGACAAGTTCTCGAAAAATCCATTGATATCATGGCAATAGCAGAGCGGACCGTCTACTATAAAGAATGTTGCCAAATCATGGTTTCATTTTTGATAGTGACACACTCGAACGTTCTTCTCAAGTAAGTGTTTCTGCTTGAGTCTCGAGGAGAGAAGTTCTGATTTCTCTTTGGAGAGGGCCAGGCCTCTAATGAGGTCATTCAACTCGTTTTGGGTAAGCCTCTCCGACTACGATTGCTCTTCGTCCGGTGTGTGGTCAAGATCGGCCGAAGGTCCCGCATCTCCGCCAGTCGCACCTTCGTCGGATTCCCTTTCGTCTTCTAAAGAATCGAGTCCATGCTGTGAAGGTACTGGAATGGGCATCGTGTCATCGTGAGGGATCGGTCTAATCGCGGAGTCTACGTTCGGATAAATGAAGTTATGCTTGTTCTTCATGGAGAATTTAGTTATGTGAACATTGCAAAAGTAACAATCGCCATGATGGTCTCTCGGCTCCCTCCATATCATTGGTATAGCGAAAGGCATCGACTTTTTCCTTTGGTTCAACTAGTCACGTAATCCATTCGAACAAGCGGTACAGATAAGATGTGGCGCCCAAGCATTATCTTGGTCGGCTAGTGGACAGCCGAAGTATAACCGGTAAGTTTTCCGAAGATCCATCGTGATTGTACGTCGTTGTGATTTAGTCGCAAACAAGCCTCACACGTAACAGAAATTGTCGGGGTGATTTTTACACTTTCGAGGCATGATGATTGATGAGTGGGTTGATGTAAATCACCTAAAAAAATAAAATGTGTAAGTGGGCGACACAAAACAAAACACAACACACAACTAGACATGTGACTGCTACGCCAAAGAATAAAAGGGTGTACATGCGCAACGTTTGCAAATTTGTGGCCAGCAACTGCTCCCACCTAAAATACCACAAGACAACCTGCGGAAAGCCTAAGTTGAAACGACAAAATGCTGTACATGAAGGTACAGAAACAGTAAAGCAAAAACCTACATCTAAGCTGCAACGACAAAATACTCCGCTACATGTATAAAGGACGCATATTATATTGTATATACAGGTATAGTATTATACTGTATATTATATTTTATATAGTTATATGCATATTATATATATTATATAGTATTATATTATATATATATATATATATATATATATATATATATATATATATATATATATATATATATATATATATATATATATATATATTATATTTATTATATATAATATGATCGGTCTCATCTCGAAAACTAGACGTGCTAGAGGAAAACCGAAGACAGATTTGGAATCAGCGTCCCAATAGCTATCTAGCCCACCCATAATTATATCTGATGAAAAATATTTGTTGGCCAGTGTTACTGATATGTGTAACTTGTTTTGATATGTGTAACTTGCAGGCTCCTAAAAGATGTTACAGCTTATGTCAATTCTTCTTCTTTAATTAATTGTATTCTTTATTATTACCTTCATGAATATATATATAATGAATGCGACTATAGATAGGAACCATAATTATATATATTTATTATATATATATATATATATATATATATATATATATATATATATATATATTTAAAACATCATATTCAAACTATTTTCAACACTAACATCGCAACAGTCAATTACAAAAAAACAAAATGAAAACCAAATATAATGTCATCTAACCACCAACGACGAACGGCAAACCAAACGTTACACACCGTTTGGAGTGTTGGCATTAAGAAAGGTCCACAGGAATGCCGCAATAACGATAACATTACCAACAATCTAAGAGTATCCCATTTCTGGTCAGGAATAAAATCTTGAACACCGAATGCACGAGTAATTCTCAATAAAGTTTAAAGAATAATACGTTTAGCCCAGAATATCACAAAATAAAAAAATTATTTACAATTTTTATTATTATTATTATTATTATTATTATTATTATCAAAATAATCATATGCAAACAAAAATATTATGCTGCAACCGCGCTACGTAATCGGTAAACAAAGAATAATTAATTTAATTTCCAAGCGAGTGTTCAACTCTTTGTGAAATAAACCTCTGTATAATTTTGCCTAGCTGTGAAAAACTGCATTATACTCTATAATGAAATAATCCGCAAAAAATTACCTATACAAACGCGCGTTACACGAAACAGTTTCCACCCTTAAAACTGCTATAAACAATTTTCATACAAAAATACTGTTTATGACAGAAAATTATCATTTCAGAATTTTAACCGACCAGTAGAAAAAATAAAAATACAGAAAAAGGTTGCAGCCTACTCATAAAATAAAAATGTATAAAGTATAAACAAATTAAGGGATAATACCTTTACTTTCAACCTTTCAAATGTTAAAGTATAAACAAATTAAAGGATAATACCTTTACTTTCAACCCTTCAAATGTTTCGTGCGATGATTCCTCATTTCAAAGGTCAAACTTGTCGCCCCTTCTCTATACAATAAATTTTTGAAGGTCACTTACGCAAAAAAATATCTTTTACCGTGACATAAAGTAAGATGAGGCCTCTATAAAACATAATAAACACGGTATGCGAATACTTTGATTCCACATAATTAATTTGCACTAAGAAATGTCTTTTTCTTTCGATTTTATAGGCCTATACATAATAAGCTGTTGAAAACACTAAATATATTTAGTTAAAGACAAATTTTTCACCAATTTATATTTTTTTTACTGAGGGTTGTCAAAAGTAAATAGACACCTTCGGGTTTTTTTTCCATAGTTTTGGATTTGATAATAAATGTGAATAAATAATAAAAGATTTATTGAATAAATATATTTAGACACACGTCATTCTGACACTCCATTGATGAGCTTTGCCAGTTGTTCTTGAGGACAATCATCTTGGTGTTTATTTACTTTGGTTAACCCTCTATAGGTTTTGTACAATGGTATTATAATGGTATCATAAAATAAGGCAATGAAACGGAACTCGGGTGGTTTGTGAATGATTTAAAATAAGCCAAAAAAATGGACGGATCTAGTATATTAGCTTTAAAAAAACAGACCAATGTAATATTTTATTTAAAAAACTAGAAGGCAGGAAGGTTCCCATGTACATATTAAATATATTGAAATTCTGGTATTCCCACCAATCTCTTACGTTAGGTGGGGCAATGTACTATCCGAATGTTTTGGCTTCTCTTGCGGGGTGAGACAAGTCTCCTTGCTCTCCCCTATGCTGTTTAATGTGTATATTGAAGGATTAATTGCTTCACTTAATGAGGCAACAGTGGGATGTTGTATAGATAACACAAGGATAAATAACTTAGTTTATGCCGATGATATGGTGTTAATAAGTCCCTCTGTTAAGGGTCTGGATCGGCTACTAAAAGCCTGCGAAGTGTATTCGCAGAAACATGATATTCTTTTTAATGTTACAAAAACTGTGGTTATGCAATTTCATCCTAAACGCTGTAATCAGCCGGCTGATATTAGGTTTAAAATGAAAGGTGAAGTAATTGAGGAAGTACAAGAGTTTAAGTATTTGGGTCAAACTATTACCAGCTCCTTGAGTGATGACTCGGATATAAGAAAACAATCTCGAAGTCTTTGTGCTAAAGCGAATATGACTATAAGGAACTTTTGGTTCTATACAAGTGAAGCTAAAGACATTCTCTTTCGTACTTTCTGCAGTAATATATACAGACAGCAACTCTGGGTGAATTATAAAAAAAGTTCTGGCAGAACCCTAAATTTGCTGTACAATAGGTCTTTTAGACTCTTACATAAATTAACCCCGAGATGCTCAGCTACGCAAATGTTTACTACCCGCAATGTCCCGAGTTTAACAAGACGTGCTCAATACAGTCTAATGCAAAGAATCAAAAATCAACCAACCCGATTATCCAAGCCTTGCAGGGGTCCCCAACCTTTTTGTGCCGAAGAGCACATTCAAGACTACCGGTAGTGCGGCAGGCACCATTTACTTTTTCAAGGCATATTTATAGTTGGACTTAATAATGAACATAATACACAAAAAAACATTAAATTCCTATGTAAAATAATGAACATAATACACAAAAAGAAACATTTAATTCCTATGTAAAATAATGAACATAATACACAAAAAAAAAAAAAGGATGGGCTAACTAAGAATCTTAGAAAAATGATCAAAACGATAACTTAATTTATTTATAAAGAAATAATTATTTTCAAATAAATGAGCATCTGTTTCTGTAATTAACTACTAAAATTTAATAAAATGTTAAGTATGTTACATATTTTAAATATTTAAAATATGTAACATACTACTTAACATTTTATTAAAAATTTAAATAAAAACTTATCAATCGTAGTCAGTCAGTGGCGGGCACACGCAAAAGGGTCGGCGGGCACAGGGTTGGGGACCCCTGATCCAAGCTATCCAAGCTATCCATGCTATCCATGAGTCCTGCCGTTTATCCTCTAAGGCCTAAGCTATGGAATTCTTGGTACGAAAACGTATGTCTGTAGCTCCACTTAACTTTGACATTACTGTATTATTTCAAATCAACTATATACAGTATATTTCTATCCTTGGTATGTGAACTCTCATTGTATTAATAATATTTGTCATATGGACTATAGTCTGCCAATAAACCTTTTCATTTTCATTTTCATTTTCAATAATCTGCAGATGTTGCAAAGCTAATGAGAGTATCTAGTTACACACAAAATTTTTTTTAGAAGAAAATACCCAAGCATTACCCAAGCATACCCAAACATAAACCTTTACAAACGTTATTTCCGGCGTCGAAACAATGAAAATTCGACTTAATATTACGACATCTATTAATTCTACATGTATTAAAATAATCTGGATTTGTTAATAAGCTAAACAATTCACTAATTATGCATTTTGTTTACAAAGGCCATTAACTAGCTAAAACCGACCGAAAGCGAAGAAGCATTTAGAACAGACCAAAACCTTAACTTTAACCTATCAAATGTCAGAGGTTAGAAATCATCTACATAAAAATAATAATGTACAAAATACAATGAAAAAGGGACAACTTCATTTTCTTAACATATTTTGACAACGAGACAATGTACGTACTTTAATTTCTGTATAACTAAATTCCATTTTCGTTTCTTATTTCTTTTAGAAACACACCATTTCTAAGCAAGAAGAAAGAAGCAAGATGCGCAACAAACCCTTATAAATCTTCAATTAGAACATTTTTTGTGGGGGCGATACCATATCATTTATTTCAATGCCGAAATTGAAGCTAAATAAATGAATATATATGATATATATATACACACACACACATATATAAAATTTTTAAATACTTAAATCACATTTAAATAATGACTTTTTTACGTAAAATTTTAAGTTATCTCGTTTCTCCTTACGATACATTCGTCAACCAGACTCTGTACTGAACGGACGCATTTCCTGAGCTCTCTGATTTTGCATCTACTTTTATATATTGCTGAGAATTTTACTTTGGATAGTTTTGAATTTTATATACTTGCGTTTAAATTTACGTTGTTATAGTTAAGTAATTGAATTAGTGGTTTTTAGCGATTTAGAAGTTTTCATAGCGTACCGGCTTAATTTAACTTATACCTGTGACGGTTTAAATTTTTAACTCCGCGATGCCGTCGCAGAAAGCGTCGTGTGTTAGGTGCAGGGTTAACCGGTGGTATTCGGAATTTAAGGATTATAACGGCGGTCCAATGGCGATTACCGATAGATCAGTTTGTTTCTTTTGCGAGTTCATGGAGGAATTAGTTGACATAAAACGCAGTGTACGTGAGGTAGCGGATAGACTTGCAACGCTTGATGAGGGCAGGGTTAGGGCTACGGTTGACGGAAGCCGAACCAATACTAACGTTGAAGACGTTAGTAATTTGAAGGGTGAGGTGCGTAACTTAATTTCTAGTTTAGGTAGCTTGTCGGGAAGGTTAGATAGAGTTGAGGAAGAGGTTAAGGTTAGTCCGAGAGTAGTAGATAGCGAGGGATTTAGAGGTTAAGGGTGGAGCTAGGCGGCGTACATTAGGTGATAGGAATCCCCCCCCCCCTATCGAGGTTTCGAACCCTTTCGCCCATTTGGAAAGGGACGTGAATGAGGGGGAAACTATTTTAATTGGGGACTCTTTAGTGCGCCACATGGACAAAGAGTTCGTTAAACGGAATCCAACCAATAGGAGGAGGGTCTGTCTCCCAGGGGCCAGGGTTGACAGAATTAGAGACGAAGTGGATAGGGTTGACGTTGCTTCCCGTCACTCAATGTTGGTGACGATGGTAGGAGGCAACGACTCGTATAGGCCCGATACGAGAGTGCCTGACCTTTTGGAGAGATATAGGCGGTTAATTAGGTCCCTGAAGGCGAGGTCAGATAGGTCTTTAGTTCTAGGTATTACCCCTAGGCACGGGTTGGGTCTTAGAATTACGTCCAAAACAATATTTTTGAATAACAAATTAGAAGAGATTTGTGCTGAGGAAAGTGTACCCTTCGTAAAGCTGTGGTCCGAATTCAATGATCCTAGCCTTTTTATAAAAGATGGGGTGCATTTTAATGAAATAGGTAATGCTAGGCTAGGTAGGTTAATAGACGAAAACGTTCGAAAGCTGTATAGGTCGAAGCCTTCTTTAAACGTTGTGGGTCCGGGAAACGCGGGCCCGACGTGATAAATAGTTTAAAACGCTGGCCCGTGGTAAAAAATAACTTAAACGTCTTTTATTGCAACGCGCGTAGTATTAGAAATAAATTAAATGAATTTAAGGCAGTAATTTATTCCGGCAACTATGATATAGTTGCTATCACTGAAACTTGGTTAAATACCGTGACTCGGGACTTGTTGGGGGAACTTGATATACCGGGTTTTAAACTCTTACTAATGATAGGTTACATAGATTTGGAGGAGGCGTTTTGCTGTACATTCGTAATTCCCTTAGGGCTATCGAGGTTAAGTTAGATTTTCCGGCAGCAATTAATGCGATCTGTGTTGAAGTTAGGGCGCGTAGTATTAGTTTTAATGTTGTTTATAGACCTCCCGTTCAACCCTTCGATATAGATACTAGATTTTACTCACTTGGTAATTTTATTGACAATCGGAATAGTATAATTGTCGGAGACTTTAACTGCCCTAATGTTAATTACGAGAATTTTACGGGTAATAAAGAGGGTTTGAGACTGGTTGACTTTATGGACGATAACTTTTTACGACAGATAGTTACCGAACCAACGCGCGGTGATAATATCTTAGATTTAGTGATGACGAACGGCGAGAATATAGTCGAAGGTTTAGAAGTAGGCGAGAGTTTAGGATGTAGCGATCATCAAATTCTTAGGTTTAAGTTATTGATAGAAAACACTCAGGATAGTAATGTAGTGGAAGTCCCTGATTTTCGTAGGGCTAATTTTGATAGTTTTGCGGATAGGATGAGAGTAGTGGACTGGGATAACTTATTTATGGGTAATGACACAAATTTGCGTTAGGTGGCGTTTAAAGAAAGTTTTAGGAATATTGAAAGGGAGTTTATTCCTCGTAGGCCTAAGCGCGTTAGAAATCGTGGTAGGCCGAAGTGGTGGAGTAGGGAAATAGGAGAGTTTATAATAGAGCGTATAGACTTAGTAAGCGCAATGGTACGGCAGCTAACTTTAATAGATATATCGAGCTTAGGCGTCAGGTTAAAAGATCAGTTAGGAATGCCAAGCGTAATTTAGAGTTACAGCTGCGGATAGTAAACATAATCCCAAAAAGTTTTTTGAATACATAAATAATCGTAAGCCGGTAAAAGATAACATAGGCCCTCTAGTGGATGTTAATGGCCCTTTGGCTTCTGACGCTTAGGCGATGGCGGGTATTTTCAATAACTTTTTTGCGACAGTTTTTACCGTAGAAGACGTAAATAATGTCCCCGACGTGGACGATATCGTTGCATTTAATAGCGAGACTATTTTAGATGAAATAACTGTTTACGAGGCTGAGATTTCGCATTATATCGATAGGCTAAAAGTTAGCAAGGCTCCAGGCCCTGACGCTTTTTATCCTAGACATTTGAAAGATTTGAAAAGTTATCGTAGGCCCCTTAACGAAGATTTTTAATCAGTCACTCGAAACGGCGATTATTCCTGAAGACTTCAAATTAGCTAACGTCACGCCTATTTTTAAAAAAGGCGACCGCGCGGTAGCTAGCAATTATAGGCCCATTAGCTTAACGTCAATTGTCGGTAAACTTTTGGAATCTGTAGTTAGGGATCGTATTATCGATCACTTAGAAAGTAGAGATTTGATTAATAGTAGTCAGCATGGGTTTCGACGCCGTAGGTCTTGTTTAACTAATTTGTTAGAATTTTATAAAGAAATAGTGCGCGAATACGATAGGCATAGAGCAGCTGACGTTATTTATTTAGATTTTAAAAAGGCGTTCGATACAGTTCCGCATAGGAGACTAATTGCGAAGGTTAAGCGCACGGTATACGCGGTCAGGTAGCTAACTGGTTAGAAGAATGGCTTCGTGCTAGGAGGCAGAGGGTCGTAGTTAATGGTAGTGAATCGGGGTGGTTAGATGTAGGTAGCGGTGTCCCACAGGGTTCAGTGTTAGGCCCATTGCTATTCGTAATTTACATTAACGACATAGATGTAGGATTGACTAGTAACGTGTCAAAATTCGCGGACAATACTAAAATAGGCGGTAAGGTTGTTAACGAGGACGATAGAAATAGGATCCAAGACGATGCAGATAGGATTATGGAGTGGACAGATAAGTGGCAGATGCAATTTAACGTAGATAAATGTAAAGTTTTGCATATAGGTTCTCGCAACAATAATTACGCGTACACGATGGATGATAGGGAGTTAGCGAGCGTTGACGAGGAAGTAGATTTAGGCGTACGCGTAACTAAAGATTTAAAGGTTAGGAACCAGTGCCTGGAGTCTTGCGCAAAAGCTAATAGGATGTTAGGCTTCATAGCGCGTAATTTCGAATTTAAATCGAAGGATATTATATTGCCCCTTTACAAGTCCCTAGTCAGGCCTCATTTAGAATATGCCGTTCAGTTTTGGTGCCCGTACTTGCGTGAGGATATTGATAGGTTAGAAAGGGTTCAGCGTCGTGCCACGAAACTTATTCCGACATTGCGCAATAAGCCTTATGAAGATAGGATTAAAGCGTTAGACCTGTATTCACTCGAAACGAAGATTAAGGGGGGAGCTTATTGAAGTTTTCAAAATCGTTAATAACATCGATAACGTAAATTTTGACAAATTGTTCACTTTCGATAATAGTAATACTCGCAATAACGGATTTAAGTTGCGTGGCAGACGTTTCATTACTAATATCGCTAAAAACTTCTTTACGTTTAAAGTAATTGATAAATGGAATAATCTTCCCGCGTCAGTCGTTCATTCTACCAGCGTTAATATGTTTAAGAACCGTCTTGACAGACATTTTAAAAGTATTAACGTTGTTTAAAATTAAAAAAAAAAGTTAACAACAGGAGCTCTGGTGGTGGTGCTCGAGGATGAGTCTGTTGACGATGAATGCCAGCTTGTGACATGCCAGCGTGTGATGCCAGCAATAAAATTAAAAAAAAAAAAATTTAGAGTAACATGAACGTAGATGTAGCTCGTAGAGTAAACTAACCCACTTTTTGTTTATCTCGAGAGAGAGAGCTAGCTAGCTAGCTCGATCTCCGGCAGGCGAACTTTGTTAGCCTCAGCGATAGCGTAGGAGAGATGGGGTTAGAGGTTGGCGGCAATGTTGAGGGTGTGTGGAGTGCATTCCGGGATGAGTTTATTGTGCTGCAGTCTGCTGCCATACCCCTCAAAACCGGTCACCCCTGCTTCAACGCAGCCTAAGTGGTTCAATCGTGGCATCGCTTCGGCTATCCGAAATAGGAAAGTAGCGTATAGGAGGGCGAAGGCCAATCGTTCCCACGAGAACACTGAAGCGTATGTCCGCCTGTGTAGGGAAGTGAAGGCGAAGGTTAGGTTAGCGAAACGTAACGAAGAACTACGGGTGGCAAGCCTCTGCAAGGGGAACCCTAAGGAGTTCTTCAGTTATGTTAATAGTAGAAAGCCCATTAGAAGCATGATAGGTCCTTTAAAGGACGGAAGCGGCGTTCTGCGGACCTCCGACGCGGACATCGCTAATGTGCTTAATGAGTACTTTGCGGGAGTGTTCACCAGGGAGGATACCCGCGTCATCCCCGAGCCAGCTGTGAGGCACGAAGGTGCTGGCCTGGATAGTGTTAGATGTACCGCGACAGTCGTTGCTCATAGAATAGACAAACTGAGCGCGTTTAAGGCTCCTGGGCCAGACCAGTTTCTCCCCAGTGTTTTGCGAGAAGTGCGCGACCAGGTGGCTCCCCACCTGGCTACAGTCTTCAACAAATCGTTGGTGATGGGCCAGGTGCCTGGTGACTGGAGGGAGGCCAACGTGACCCCTATCTTTAAGAAAGGGGATCACGAAAGTCCAGGGAACTATCGTCCTATTAGTCTCACTTCAGTTGTAGGTAAATTATTAGAAAGGATAATAGCTGATAGAATCGTTGACCATTTGGATTCCTACAAGCTGCTTGGGGACTCCCAACATGGGTTTAGACGGCATAGGTCGTGTCTCACCAACTTGCTCGAGTTTTTCCACGTCATTTTGAGTGAGTACGATAAGAGTAGGGCGATTGATATACTTTATCTCGACTTTCAGAAAGCCTTTGATAAGGTACCTCACCGCCGGCTAATGGCGAAAGTGCGCGCGCTGGGTATCGGTGGGGAAATAGGTAGGTGGATTGAAAACTGGCTGAGGAATAGGCGGCAGAGGGTGGTAATTAAAGGGGCTAGTTCGGGTTGGGCCTCGGTCACTAGTGGGGTTCCTCAGGGTTCCGTTTTGGTGCCGCTGTTGTTTATCATTTACATAAATGATATCGACGGTGGCATCGTCAGTCGGATCGCCAAATTCGCTGATGACACCAAGCTTGGGGCCAATGTTGGGACGCCCGAAGCGATCGAGGAACTGCGTGCGGACCTAGGTAGGATAGGAGAGTGGTCCGAAAAATGGCAAATGCGTTTAACTTGGGTAAATGCAAAGTGATGCGCATTGGCTACGCCAATCCCAAGTCGGACTACTCGATGTTGGGTAGTAATATCGAGGTGACTGATTTAGAAAAGGACGGTGTGGTGTGCTAATTAGCAGCGACCTTAAGTTTACGAAACAGTGCGTAGAGGTGGAAAAGAAAGCCCAGAAACTATTGGGTTATATCAGGAGGCAATTTCAGTTTCGGAACAAGGAGATTGTGCTCTCACTGTACAATTCCCTTGTTCGGCCGCACCTGGAGTATGCTGTGCAGTTCTGGTCGCCAACCCTCAGGAAAGATATTGAGAGGCTGGAGTGAGTGCAGGCGAGGACCACAAAGTTAATCCCTTCCGTTAGGCATATGGGCTACAATCGACGGTTACGCGCCCTGAACTTGTTTTCGCTTGAAACTCGGAGGCTGCGCGGTCAACTGATCGAAGTTTTCAAGCTCTTACGCGGGTTCAACGATGTCGATTTTAGAAGTAGGTTTAGTTTAAATGAAACCCAACTCGCAACAATGGTTGGAAGTTGGATTTGAAACGGTTTAGGACTAGTGTGTGTGGGAATTACTTTACGTATAAGATCTGTGACACATGGAACAGGTTACCTTCGGAAGTTGTGAACAGTTCCTCTGTGGATCAGTTCAAGAAAAGGGTAGACCAAATCTTGCACACTATTTGAGTGTGTAAAGACATTTAGGACCTCAGTCTGCGGAAATTTATTTTCCTATAAAATAGTTAATATCTGGAACCAACTTCCCTCAGAGGTTGTTTCCAGTCAAAGTGTAAATCTGTTTAAAAATAGGCTAGACAAAGTACTGAACACACTCATAGTTTAAGATTAAAACCTCAGAAAACTCTGCAGGAGTTCGCTTGCTCGGTGTCTCTGTGAGCAAGCTAAATATAGAGCTATTTATATATTCTCCACTTTCCTGTAAAATTTCCTTGGCTACTTTTCCAGGGTCAAGGTATTTTCTTCAACCTTTTTCCGTACCTGCCTCTGGCAGGGAGGGAGCGGAGGGTGGGGAGAGAGCCTTCTACTTTTCCATCCAGTTTTCTACTACTGCTAGTATAGTTGAAAGAAAAATAAACTTTTACAAAATTTTCCCTGGCACCCGTTGCCATTGGTACCTCCTCGGTATGGGCCGCAAGGCCTTTTGAGGTACTTCTTTTCCTTGTAACTCCTTGTAACTCTCTCTCTCTCTCTCTCTCTAGTTGCATGTTTGTAGTTTGCATGGTATGGCAGTGAGTTAAGACTGTGTTGCATGGTTTGTAAGCGTTCTTATTTTACTTCTTTTCATCTTTCACCCCTCTTCTATTTTCTCCGACTATTTTTCTGACTTGTCGGCAGTGGTCGGCCGATGATGATGGTGAGACTTTTTTCCTCTTTTTCTAAATGAATGTTAACCCACGAATGATAGGTGTTGCTCCTTACTTAACCCCTTATTCTCTTCTCTTCTCTTAACCCCTACTCTTTCCTTTCTCTCGGGCTAGCCTTAGAGTGGATCTTAGGGTCTTTGTTAGCCTTAGCTTCTGTAGATCTGTAGATAAGAGTATGCCCAACCCATCTTACTTGAGTTGCTATGCAAACCAAAAAGCAAAATTACTAAAAATCTGAATAAACTCAAGTCACTAACGAATGGAAAACAATGTGAGTCAAAATCCAACTACATTCGTTAAGGGGGCGCAAGTCGTTTAATTTGGAATTTGGAATAACTTTAACTCATTTAACTGGAAGGAATGAAAATGGGAATGAGCCCATTTAAAGGTTGTTCACCGCTGCCAGCATAAAATTTCGTGAATATATTTATTTATTATTTTATTTTGTTAATTGTACTCCTTTGCAATGATTTACTCTTATAATTGCGTTTATCTGTTTCTTGGTTAGCGGCGGAGCGAGATTAGAGACAGGAGCCTGATGACATTTTTGTATGAAAAGGATTTTCGAAATGACGACCATTTAACTATTTAACTAATTTATTTAACTGAAACAGCCATAATGACGGGAGAAAAGCAAATTTGAGACATATTCTTGTGTAGTGCATCGCGAGGAGAGACACTTACAACTAATTCTAAACAGTTTAATTCACAAAACCTTCTTTCTGAAAGCAAAACACACCAACTCGTTAAAGAGCCAGCAGGAGACAGACATGGGATAATCATAATATGTAATCACAATCAATTACAATCGATTACTTTTTTAAGTAATCGTAATCATAATTGATTACATTCATTTCTTGTACAATGTAATCGTAATCGATTATACTAATAATGTAATCACAATCAAGATTACTTTTATGATAACTTTGGTATTTGATAATTTTCTCAACAGTGAATTATAATTATCTTTCTTTAACTTTCTTTTCTCTTTCAGGAATATTGAATATTTGAGACATGGCAACAGTAAAGTCAGCCGTTTTGAGCACTTTGACATGCTAGCATTTACATTATAATGTCAAAATTGTGATGCAGCTGTATAGAGGTGGAACTGACATTCGATAAATTGAATATTATATCATTATGTTGTACTTATTATTCATATACAAAATTATTTTAAAAGTAATCATGATTGTAATCATCATTACATTTAATGTAATCATGATTGTAATCATCATTACCTTTAATGTAATCTTGATTGTAATCATCATTACATTTAATGTAATCATGATTGTAATTGATGGCATTGTGTTTTTTCTGAAATCGTAATCGTAATCATGAGTGTGGCATGTTATCATAATCGTAATTGATTATTTTACCCACGTAACTTCATCATGTCTGGTGGGAGACTGAGGAGTATACCTTGCGGGTTCGCTCCAGCATTACCAATCATAAAAACAAAATTTCACAGATATGAATGAGATTTTTTTCTAAATGGATAAAAATTTTCAAGGTACTGCTAATCTGCTACTGTGTGATTATTTTCATTAGAACTTTAAATTAAACACTGACTGACACTGACTGTTTTGTAGAGTCGATTTTTCAAGATCTAGTAAAGTTTTTCAAGCAGTGGCAACGCTGATTCGCTCTTCTCTTGTAGGTTTCTCTCACGTTGCCAACTAGTATTTTCTCTAATTCATTTCGTTTTACTAATTTTCATTTAATTAATAATTTCAAAATAAGAATAGTTTACTACACTCAAATCTTCGAATTAAGCACTAATTATTATGAAGGAAAAGTTAAACTGAAAAGGACTTCTCAAAGCATCAGTTAAAATCTTATTTTCATTTTTATTTAACTTATCATTTTTTTCATCTCCAATGCCTATTTCCATAAAAGAATGAAACAAACCCACGGAAAGATGCAAAAACACAAACAAACGCACACACAATTCAGTTCTCATCTACCTCGTGAGCAGTCCAGCAAGCTCTCAAGCATACACTTCTCCTTTTATTCCTTACTACACATACATGCATTTTCCACACTACGCAATCTTTTGAAAATTAGAAAAAAAACAAAAAGTGCCACCCTTTTTAAGAGAATGAAAGACCTTTATTTCGACAGGCTCTATGCTTTTTCTTCTCTTTGTGGGGAAGGGACGGGTTATGTGGTTATTCGCCCTTGCTCATCTTTCCTGCTTAAAAAAACACACGTATATATATATATATATATATATATATATATATATATATATATATATATAGATATAGGATCACCTGAAGATTCGTCACCCCCAGCCTTTTTTAGTTAGCGTTATAAGGCTAACTAACGAAAATATCACGCCCTAACCTAACCAATCGTCAAGGGCGTACATTTGACCTAACGATTGGTTAGGTTAAGTCGTGATATTTTCGTTAGTTAGCCTTATAAAGCTAACTAAAAAAGGCTGGGGTGACGGATGTATAATATATTTTAATGTGTAAAGTTAGGACAAAATTTACTGTAATTAAAATAAAACACGAATATTTACATACATATTATAAATTTGTCGAAATACAGTATTTTAAGCAAAGTTGATAAATAGTTAAATTGCAAACGTTTTAGAAGCAAAAGGTGGGAATTACGTCTACAAGAAAATTATCGAAAGGAACCTTCCACCCCCCCACCTTGTCTTTATTAACTAAAATATAATGCATTTTTCTCAGACACTCCCTCTCTAGTTATGGACCAAAACTATTTTTTTATTTCCTGATATTTCTTGACATATTGAACTTCGTATGTAGGAGAATTACGACTTCTGATTGATCGAGGACCTTGGTGTAGTGGTTAACATATCCGACCGGCACTTCTGATTGATCGAGGACCTTGGTGTAGTGGTTAACATATCCAACCGGCAATTAGATGATCCCGGGCTCGATTCCTGGAAGGTACCTCATTTTTTATTTGCTCGTTCTCCCTCCTCATCTTGTGCGGAACACACTTCTACACAAGCGTCGTTCTTTACATTAATTATACTGTGTGTTGTTTGCAGTTAAAATGTATATATGTACGGCATGCGAAGGTGCCCGCTCATGGCATTTGATTCCGCTCGTATGTAGGAAAATTACGACTTCTGATTGATCGAGGACCTTAGTGTAGTGGATAGCATATCCGACCGGTAATTGGGTGATCCCGGGTTCGATTCCTGGGAGCTACCTCATTTCTCATTTGCTCGTTCTCCCTCCTCATCTTGTGCGGAACACTCTTCTACACAAGCGTCGTTCTTTACATATATATATATATATATATATATATATATATATATATATATATATATATATATTAGGCCTGGTCGAAAATGGGAAATTTTTTATTTCTTAAAAAGTACACTATGTGAGAAGTTTCATTTTATCATCTTAATAAAATATTGAAATATCAAGCATGTGCTACCCGTGCTACCCATAGCACATACCTCCCTCCTTTTTTACCCTCATATTTGCATATATTTAATTGGGAAAAAAATGTTATTTCTTAAAAAGTGCACATGTGAGAAGGTTTTTTTAATCACTGTAACAAAATATTAAAAATCAAGCATGTGCTACCCTGCTACCCCTATCACATTCCCCTCCTCCCTTTTTTACCTTCATATTTGCATATGTTTAATGTTGTTATATGTTACATGATAAGTTGTTTGTTTAATGCTTCATATTTTTATGTTTCAGATAAATAGAAATAATTTTTCAGATAAATATAAATAATTTGCATTTGTTTTAATTATAACTTGAATTATCATAAATTATAAATTACATATAATTTGTTTTTACTTCTGAATATAAACTATGACTACTAGAAGCAAGTCCTCAAATGCAGCCTTTGGATATCCTACGGAATTCCCAGCAGCCATGATTCGTTCAAAAGCAGATGTGAGACACTACCTTTTGGTGCGCCGTCGTGAAAAAGCTAAATCAAAAGGATCAGCAACTGCTTATGATTGTTACAGGGTTGTTATAAAAGATAATGAAGACATTTGGATGAAATTTTCTTTTCCTACGATTAACACCAAAGGTATCTTCTTAAAGTCAGTCAACTAATAGAAGAAGTCTCAAAATTGAACAAGGTGCCGTTACATCGAAGAAATGAAAGTTTTGCCTTAAAAGTAGCTCAGTGTGATGAAATGTTTGATATATCTTCTTGTGAATGCTATGATAAGGGAAATGATAAGAAATCTTGCAGATGTAAGGATAAAATACCAATGGCAGAATGGGAGTCTTTTGTGGGTCAAAAACAAAGAAAAAATCAGTTAGGATTAATTGATCGCATAACTACTTCAACAAAGAAGAGATCTTTAGCAATAGCCCAAGAAGTACAAAACCGTCAACTAAAAGCACAAGAAGAAATGACTGAAGCCACCAATGTTTTACCATCGGAATTTATAGAAAATACCAAAGAAGACATGGATGTAGATTCAAAGAGTCAGGATGTAGATTATGAGGCCGATTTAGAATTGACTGAGAATATTCAGAACAGGCACTCCTATAAAAAATTAGCATTAACAGCGGATCGTTATCGTGTAAGTTGTAGAGCTTCAGCTGCAATAGTCAATACAGCTTTAAAAGATATGGGGGATCCTTAACCACACCAACATGCTTGACAGAAAGAAATTAGAAAGCGAAAGAAATCGCATGGGTGAAACAAATACTTTTAGATCTAAATCCGAAAATCTGAAAATGGAGTGCCTTGGATTTGATGGAAGGAAAGATAACACATTAACTAAAAGTGGAAAGATAAAACAAGAACACTATGTTATTGTGAAAGAACCTAGAAGCAACTATGTAGACCATGTCACACCAGATAATGGAACTGCTCGCTGCATAGCAGAAGAGTTGATAACTATTATTACAGATTCGAACAGCACGGATACTATCAAAGTTTTACTGTGTGATGGTACTCCTGTAAATACAGGAAAAATTAGTGGAGCCATAAAACTGATTGAAATTCATCTTAACATACCAATGCAGTAGTTGGTGTGCCTCTTGCATTTGAATGAGCTGCCTTTTATGCACGTCTACAAAGCCATTGATGGTAAAACAACAGGTCCAATTACTTTTGTGGGCTCAATTGGGAATAAACTGAAAACAGATTTAACAAAATTGGAGATAGTCAAATATTCTCGCGTAAAGGGAAACATTAAAGAAATTCCAGCAAATGTTGTGAAGGAGCTAAGCAAAGCAGTGATCAAAGATATTTCTATAATATGTGTCTGGCAGTGCAAACTGGAGACACTTCTCAAGATCTGTCCACTCGATCCCCAGGTACCCTTCACCATGCTCGCTGGCTAATTCTAGCGAACAGGGTCCTTCGATTATATATCTCAATGCTAAATCCCGATAAAAACCTTCAAGATATAGTCAAGATTATTATGCAGTTCTATGCTCCAGGGTGGTTTTGGCTAAAATCTCATCCTAATGCATATTGTGCATATAACTTTTGGCATTTAATGTGCTTGCTTCGAAATTTAGATGAACAACATAGATCAATCATAGAACCAGTATTAAAGAATAACGCCTACTTTGCCCACCCAGAAAATATACTCATATCAATGGTAACTGACAAGAGACTAGAAATTAGGGAGCAAGCTATTCAGAAAATCATCCTTTCAAGAACAGGATTTTCAGGTACCAGAAACTTTGAGTTGCCTCGAACCCTCAATTTCCAATCTACTCACTCCACCAAGATCTACAGATCTACAGAAGCTAAGGCTAACAAAGACCCTAAGATCCACTCCTTAGTAAAAAGAGATCATTACTCCTCCACCGCTGCTAAACAATTTTAGCGACGATGAGCTACTACAGTAGGGTGTGTCAATTTTAGTAAAGTCAACAACTCAAAAACTACTAATGCTCAAATGATGTCATATTATCTAGCAAACTTAGAAATATATTTAGTGTTGTTTAAAAACGCCATTTACCCCTTTATATTTGACCATAAAGGTTTGAAATATAACCTAAATATGACTGTAGCATCGTATATCAATGTGCCATTGATATGTGTGGTCAACTTTGGTTATTTTTGGTGTGCAGTATGGTTTCTAAATTTCACATAGTCACAAATGCTGGAGTTTTGATTGTGAATTCATGTTTTCCCTCCTTTTTGACAATTTTGATTACTTCGTAATGTAAATATTGTGTAATTCAAATTATTCGAAATGTTATGTGTGACCCAAACTTTCTGTATATTTTGATATGATAGATATATGAAATTGTCATTACTTTGAATAATTAAGTTTTGTACCTATAACAACACAACCTTTTATCTGAGCTGAGAGGAAGATATTAAGAATTTCAATTAACTTATTCGCCTGGCCTATCCAAATTTCAATGACATTTCTTTTGTTCACAGGTCCACAGGATGAGTCAGAAAGAAATCAGAACCCGAAGCAAATCAAGTTGTCACCTAAGTCATTTGGTGGGGACTAGGAGGGAACTTCCCCCTGCTGAGCTGCCCACAGCCAGAGATCTGCTGAGGTATGGTTTGTTGAGGAGAGAGATGAGTGAGGAAGACAGGAAGAATTACCCAGTTAATGACCTGATTAACAACGGCATTGTTCCAGGTCTACTGGCTCAGTGGAGAAAGGCCAATGCTCTATTCACAGGACCTGTAATCAACACTGAGGTCAGGATCAGAGCTAAAGTGAAGGCGCTGTGGGATGAGGCAGTGAAGGTGTCCATTGGCAATGTGAAGCTAGAGGTCAAAGATAGGTTCATGATGAAACGGGACAAATTGGTGGACATCCTGACCTGTCACTGTGTGATCAGGAGCTGCAGTGAGCTTGGGTGCAACCCTGTCTGCAACAGTGAGGTTCACATTGACTGCAGCTGCAGGAGCGAGCAGAAGATATCAGTGCAGGAGCTTGCCTTCATTAAAGGTCAGAGAGAAAAGGTGGGAAGTGTGGGGGCACACCAGATGGGTCTAGCTGATCACCCTGAGGCCAGGTGACAGGAAGCAGTGCTGCAGAGACAGGAGCAGAGAAGGAAGGCCAAGTAGAAGAGGAGGAGGAAGGCCAAGTAGAAGAGGAGGAGGAAGGCAGAGGAGTCGGCCAAGTAGAAGAGGAGGAGGAAGGCAGAGGAGTCAGCCAAGAAAGAAGAGGAGTTGAGGGAGGAGTCACTGCTGGAGATGGAGTTGGAGGAGACTGGAGATATATTGGAGGAGGCAGGGAGGAGAGAGGAGGACGAAGACTTCATACCAGAGGCTGCGACAACTTCTTACTTGCCTGTGGCCAAGAAAAAGAAGTACAACACTGAAGATATCACCAACATAGCTCTGGCTAGCTTGAGACATCACACTGGGCTGAGAGAGAGTGCAGAGATTGCCGCTGCTGCCTGGATTGATGCTGGTTTTATCACAGAGTTTGACACAGCACTGGTGATTGACCACAACAAGGTGAGGAGGGCTCAGGAGAGACTGACTAAGGAGCTGGTCAAGAAGTTTGATAAAGAGAGTAGGGGAAATGGCATCACCTGTATCTTCTTTGATGGGAAAAGAGATGACACCAAAGTGATGATGGAAGCTGAGGGCAGTGACAGGCAGTTTCCTGGCCTCATTAAGGAAGAACACTACACAGTGTGCAATGAACCAAGTGGGAAATATTTGTGGCATTTTGTACCAGAGGAAGCTGCAGAGGAGAGAAGTCATGCTGAGGTCATTGCTGATCATCTGGTGAACTGGCTAAGAGAGAGAGGAGCAGACCAGACCCTTTTGGCCATAGGAGGTGACAGTACTAATGTGAATACTGGCTGGGAGAGAGGAGTAATGCATTATGTGGAGGCCAAGTTCAGCAGGAAGTTGGTGTGGATTGTCTGTGACTTGCACACTGGGGAGCTGAGTCTCAGACACCTGGTGACCGCACTGGGTGGCAAGACATTGAGCAACAACAAATGGTCTGGGCCCCTAGGGAAGATGTTAGACACTGCCACTGAGCTGGAGATCAACCCAAACTTCACGAAGATCACTGTTGGTCCTTCTCTACCCCATCTCAGTCAGAAGGTAGTCAAGAACCTCAACACAGACCAATCATGTGGCTACAGAATCATCACTGCCATCAGATCGGGAGAAATACCTCAGAGTCTAGCTCTGCTGGAGACTGGGCCAATCTGTCACAGTAGCTGGGTCACCACGGCTCTAAGTTTCTGCAGATTGTGGATCTCCAAACATGGGCTGAAGGGTAGGAACCTGAAGAATCTGAGGATAATTGTGGAATTCATAGTGGGAGTCTACATGCCAAACTGGTTCAACATCAAGTTAAATCACAGCTGGGTGGAGGCTCCCAGGCATGTACTGTACCAGCTGGAGCTGCTCATAAGTCAGAAGAAGGAGGTGATAGGAATAGTGATGCCTACAGTGAAGAGATCAGCCTGGTATGCACACTCTGAGGCTGTGCTCCAGGCCATGCTGTGCAGTGAAGTGGAGGAGGAGAGGAGGGAGGCAGTGAACAGGATACTGGAAATCAGAGGTGAAGGAGATGAGGACGCACAGGTAGGAGACTGCAGTGTCAGACCCAGGAAGACTCCTGACATCAACCCAGATGCCACCAAACTCTCGGAGCTAATTGACTGGAACTCTGGCGTGACTGACTCCTCTGACCTGCTCCCTCACCACTGCTGCAATCAAGGAGTTTCTGGATAGATCAATGGAAGTTCCTGCATGGCCCACACACACACACACACACACACAGTCAGTAGAGAGGTGTGTAAGGATGAAAACTGAAGCAGCACAACATGTTTACTCACAAGAGAGGAGGGAGGTGTACATCAGTGGCCAGGTGGACAGTAGGGAGCTCGTGTCCAGGAACAAGAGCAAGGCAGACATGGCATCCTTGGCAAAGTTCAAGAAACCTATCTATATTTCTAAGTTTTAATATTGAAATACAATCAAAATGCCTTTAATTGTATGTAATGTATGTAAAATGTAGTTATATACAATAAAAAAAAATACTTGCAAAAATTGCTGATTTTTCGTAAACTTCAACTTCAAATATAAGTAGCTAGGAGTGGTCAAATCTGATTTTAAAGCCATATTTCTATTTAGCACATACAAATGCATCATTTGGTCACTGGTATTCTTTGAAAATCTAAAGATTTCACTTTGCTCCCTAAAATTGACACACCCAACTACTACAGGCTCGACGTAAACCATTGGAGATAGCTTCTTTCCATGCCACAGTCAAATTGTGGGAAAGGCAGTGAACCTAATAACAAAGGCATGTCAGGAAAGAATAGGATATGACAACCGTCAAAAAGTTTATCTTAAACTCATTAGAGTCAGGGCGAAAAACTGCCAAGCTGAATGGAAGGCCCAGTGGAATGAGTAAGAAACATATGAAATAAAACTTCCTAATGATATTGAAAAATTTCTTCCCTTTTGATGTGATAAGGAACAATGAAAAAGTGAATTGAATTTTAGCACATTTATTATGCCTCTAATTTTTTCTTCTGAATATATTGTTGTACTTAATTAATTTTCCTAATATGTACATTATTAAATAAAATATTATACGTTAATAAAGATTTATGTCATCAAAAAAACCTGAATGTAGAGTACTGTAAGTCTCGTATAAATGGAATAGTCTTCAATATAGGTCAAAAGTGAAAATTGTGCCAGGGGTAGGAGGCTTTAAACAGCGAAAATAATTTATGAGGTGGTTCCTGTGTTCCATTCAAACCCCTCACAATATGTACTTTTTCAATATAAAATTTCGACCCGGCCTAATATATATATATATATATATATAAGAATAAAAAGGATGATCACCGTCCAAGTATATATATGTTGGGGTAAATGTGATAAATTGGTAATTATGCATAATTACCGGTAAATATGCATAATTGAAAATATCATGACTTAACCTAACCAATTGTCAAGGGCGTACAGTTGACCTAACCGGGCATTCAATTGACCTAACCTGAATGCCCTGTTAGGTCAATTGAATTGAATGCCAGGTTAGGTCAATTGAATGCCCGGTTAGGTCAACTGTACGCCCTTGACAATTGGTTAGGTTAAGTCATGATATTTTCAGTTATGCATATTTACCAGTAATTATGCATAATTACCAATTTATCACATTTACCTCAACATATATATATATATATATATATATATATATATATATATATATATATATATATATATAAGGACTCCACAATTCTCAGGTCTGTTTCATTTTGCAGCTTGGTTAAGAATGGAAATTGAAATAAACCTGAGAATCATGGAGTCCTTTATATATAATATATATATATATATATATATATATATATTATATATATACTTGGACGGTATATATATATATAATGGTAATCGTACAATGACCGTGCTGAAATGTAAAAGTTAAAAACCCAAATTAAAACTAAAAGATGAAAGCACTAAAAAGCAAAAAATCTCGAAAAGCTTAGTAATTTTTAGTGCTTTTATATTTTATTTTTAATGATTGGTCATTTTATATATATATATATATATATATATATATATATATATATAGATATATAATATATATATATATATATATATATATGAAAATTATTCACGAAGGTAACACGTGAAAAATATTTATGATGAATAAAACCACGAAGGAAAGGAAACACAAAATGGTGCTCAAGCGCTTTCGTCTAATGACATTCGTCATTAGACGAAAGCGCTTGAGCACCATTTGTGTTTCCTTTCCTTCGTGGTTTTATTCATCATATATATATATATATATATATATATATATATATTTGTGAGTGTGTGTGTGTGTGAATATATGTCAAGGCACTTGTCATGTGCTTGGACTGGTAACCGATAAATGTGACGAGGAACATTTAATATTTAAAAAGTTAAAAGGATAAGATCTGTAGATAACATTTGAAGTGTGAGAAAAAATCTCAATCAAATAAATGAACGATTCGAAACTGGGAAACTTCAATCAATGAATGGGAATCCTTCAGTAGTAAAGAGTCTGCCTCATATACAACAAGCAGTATCCTTGATTGGAAATGGGTGGTGTAGTGAAGGCAACGAAATTAACGCCACCACCTCCAACAAAAACAACAACACTACATCAGATTATGAGTTGGTGGGTGTCAAACGTAGAAGACACGACGACAATCTCGAGAAAGAATGAATCACATTTGATCATTCGCAGTGAGTGATGAAGCTTCAACTTTGAATTTGAATGTTTCGTTTTAAATTATAAAACATAAGTTGCGGATAATATTTCTTTTGTGAAGTCACCTTCAAAGAAAATGTTACTTGGCGACTACTTTTCCCGTCTTTTATAGATGTGTGTGTGTGTGTGTGTGTGTGTGTGTGTGTGTGTGTGTGTATATACATTTATTCATGGAATCGTGAAATATAATTCAGTTTAATTTCAGTGATTCGTTGTCGTTGTGGGATATATAAGCGACGGAATTATACCTCTGAATCGTATGAAATTATATTGAATTATGAATGAGTAAAATACGTTTTCTTGAAGGTCATGAATGAATTATGATGAACAGTTAATGATTTAATTTTATATTTACAGACCGAAGGAAAATGACTGCGTTGGAAAATCTTCCTTCATTTCCTCGTGATTGTTGGAATATTTCCGGTGGAAAATGAAAATAAGAAATTTATATTGGATATTTCGACTTTGGGACTATTCATAGTCAGCAATACATTCTTCATGTATTGTTACATAGGTTGGTTTTTAATGTTTACAGTTTAGGGTGTCATTTTTTTATTCATCTCTCTCTCTCACTCTCTCTCTCTCTCTCTCTCTCTCTCTCTCTCTCTCTCTATATATATATATATATATATATATACAGGGTGTTTGAAAACTTTCTGTACAAATTGTAATGGGGGATAGGCAACACCAAGACAAGCCTTTTCGTCTATAAGTGTATGTCCGCTGACGTCACCATTCGGCGCGAGAGGCGCCGCTGCAATTGGATAAAAGGTGAAGTGGGCTAGACTCGCGCTTGCCGCGGCATTCTTAAATCGGACGTAGTACGCGTAACATGGAGCGCTTCACGACTGCTGAGATGGCTGACATGCATATGGTGTATGGGGCTGCCAATGGAAACGGAAGAGCTGCTGTGAGGTTGTACCGACAGCGCTTCCCAAACAGACGTGTGCCAAACCACCAAACGTTTGCGCATTTGCATCGGCGACTGCGAGAAACTGGAACATTCCATGCAAACATGCATGACACTGGTCGGGAGAGAAACGTGCGCACTCTGATATGGAAGAAGAAATCCTACGGCGATTTGAGGACAATCCAAGCGCAAGCACGCGAGGTGTTGCACGTATCCTCGGTGTGAACCACGACCTGGTCTGGAGAGTGTTGCACGAGCAGCAACTTGCCATGGACGATACCCGCCCAAACATTGTAGCATGTGGATTTGCGTGCGCCCACACGTGAGAATTGTGCATGTTAAACACACCCTCACGTGTGAAACAGGCCTCATCTGAGAACAGCACATAAGCGGAAATTAGGCTGCACCGTTGTCTGCTGCAGAAGCCAGCGTGCGAATTCCACACGAAGTGGGTAATCCCGAGTTTGTAATGCCTGGACTCTCTGACGATGAAACGGATGTAACTGCTGCTCGTGCAACACTCTCCAGACCAGGTCGTGGTTCACACCGAGGATGCGTGCGACACCTCGCGTCTTGCGCTTGGATTGTCCTCAAATCGCCGTAGGATTCTTCTTCCATGTCAGGATGCGCACGTTTCTCTCCCGACCAGTGTCATGCATGTTTACATGGAATGTTCCAGTTCTCGCAGTCGCCGATGCAAATGCGCAAACGTTTGGTGGTTTGGCACACGTCTGTTTGGGAAGCGCTGTCGGTACAACCTCACAGCAGCTCTTCCGTTTCCATTGGCAGCCCCCATACACCATATGCATGTCAGCCATCTCAGCAGTCGTGAAGCGCTCCATGTTACGCGTACTACGTCCGATTTAAGAATGCCCGCGGCAAGCGCGAGTCTAGCCCACTTCACCTTTTAGCCAATTGCAGCGGCGCCCTCTCGCGCCGAATGGTGACGTCAGCGGACATACACTTATAGACGAAAAGGCTTTGTCTTGGTGTTGCCTATCCCCCATTACAATTTGTACAGAAAGTTTTCAAACACCCGTGTGTGTGTATATATATATATATATATATATTATATATATATATACTGTATATATTTGTATATATATATATATATATATATATATATATATATATATATATATATATATATATGGTGTCTCAGAAGTCGCGCACCATAGGCTTTATTTAGATTTATGAGGTTTACGAGTCGAAATTGTTCATAAGTGTTGTTTAATTACAATATATGGTCGATAATGTTCGAATAATAAAATTGATAGTATGTACAATTCATGAAAAAGTTATCTTAAAGTAATTAACTTGAATAAAGCTATATTAGCTACTGGGTGTCTCAGAAGTCGCGCACCTTTAGCTAATATAGCTTTATTCAATTTAATTATTCTAAGATAGCATTTTGATTAATTGTACTTCCTATTAATTTTATTATTCGAACATTATCGAATATAAGACTTATATTGTAATTAAACACCACTTATAAACCATTTCGACTCATAAACCTCGTAAATCTGAATAAAGCCTATGGTGCGCAACTTGTGAAATACCCTATATATATATATATATATATATATATATATATATATATATATATATATATATACACATCAAACAAAGACTACACTGCCCTAGGGGGCCTCTCGTTCCCATTTTTAAATGAATTTGAATGAAGGATTTCGGAATTTTTACTTTTGTGTGAAAAGGTAATTTCCGTTGCTATGATATTTCATTTCATTCATTTCCACTTTTGTGTTGTGGAATATGTGTTTCGTGTATCTTTGTTCACACACACACACACACACACACACACACACACACACAGATTTGTGTATTTTTAAAAGAACGTATAAAAATACATACTTTTATGACTGTATTTTGAATATTACGTACTGTATAAACTGAATTGAATTTGTCTTCATATTTTTCTGATGGAGAAATGCTTTACATCGAAATATACCATTTCCTTACCTGTTAATGGATGTTAACAGGTAAAAAAAATCCTCTAATTTTAATATTAGAAGGGTTTATTTTTATATTACAAGCATATCCCAAAAAGAGTCACTGTATCGTAATATCTTTTAACTATAGTTCGTACAGTGTCGCCTTTCCTTATACTTAAGTTTATTACATATCGTTAATAACAAAAGTCTTACGCATTGTATAGAATCTTTCATTATTGAGGAACAGAAATATACAACCAAAAACTTCTAATGAAAGCCAGTTTCAGTATTCTGTTAGTATTAATGACAATTTTTTCCTCGAAAAGAGTCACGTGACGGTGCTAGTGGCTAGAGAAAGTGAGACATTGAGACAATGAGACATGAAATTTAATAAAAAAATTTAACTTAAATTTACAGTGACTTTATTCAAGATAGTAAAAGATTTTCAGTACAAGTTAATTACATTGAATGTAAAGAAAGTGAGAAGCCTATCTCTTATTCTATGCTTGAGATTGTTTTGTTTTGTTTTATTTTTTATTTTTAGTGTGTGTGTGTGTGTGTGTGTGTGTGTTGGGAAAAACCCGTTCAAAATAGGAATCAACAGGAGCGGAGAACGGCGGGAAAGAGAGGGAACTTTAATCTTCATTAGAAGTGTCATTTTCATTACAGGCAATAGTATTCTTCTTTTTCTTCTTCTTTTTCTTCTTCTTCAACCTGGGACGCATCTTACGATCAGTCTGGAGTCGGTCTTCTTCTTCTTCTTCGACTTCTTCTTCAACTTCTTCTTTTTCTTATGCGATAATTGGATTAAGCCTTGTTTTTGCTTCCGCCCGAATTGTTCATTCTGACGAAGTTCAAGCTTGTCACTCCACCTTAGACCTATAGTTTAACGTGGAATCCGAACCACGCCCCACCAGCAGCAGCCCAGCGTTTCATCCACTAGGCTACCAAGGGTACCCATTTATCTACCAACCAATGTTTTTTTCATTGTGTGGAAGGATGAACAGCTGGGTTTTGCTGCGTTCTGTCTGTTGTCACCGGGTCTCGATCCTGGGACCGATGGATTTGTAGTCAGTGACGCTAACCACAACACCAACGAGGCGCATTGTATGCAAAATAAAGCAACATATTCACATAATTAAGCAACATAACTGATGAGATATTGTGTTCCTGCCCACATCTCTGCTGTAACATTTGTCTTTGTTGGAAACTTCTCTGAATTAGAATGTATCTTTGTATTTTTTGATGGAACGGATTCACATATATTAATCTCTTCTTTGCAGCGTACATCTTACCTGCCTTCCTGTCAAGGAAGACGTAGTGATGAGTGGCGAAAACCTGTATACCGCGTCGCTTGAAATGAGTTCCTGTTTAATCTTCATTTCATTCTGGTGTAAAAGAAGGAAGTTGTACGTTCTCCTCAAAACTCTCAAAGATATTAAACTCACCAATTAGACAAGTGTTTCATCATGCTTTTCCACATGTTAACGCTTCTGTTTCTCTCTTTATATATATCCGTGTTAGTGCCAGGGTATTTAGAGTCCATGCAGAGATGTGGGTCTGTGGTGTGGCTTTACCGGCTTCTGGCCATTAGTGTAACGTGGAACATATTGGTCATATCTTTACCAATTGTAATCGTCCTCACGTTCAGCTATATATCCCGTATGAACTTTTTCAAAGTGAACAAAGAACTGAAAAACTACGTGAACAATAGACCAACAGTGACGATCCTTTTCCAAAAGACAAAAGGGATAAAAGCTATCAGGTCGAAATATAACAGACTGAGGCGAATCCAAGACGAAGTGGAGACCGTCCTACACGTGTCAGTGCTCGGGAATCACATGTTTCTCCTAATCAGCCTAATAAGCACGATGCTTTACCTCGTTGTGAGTGTTATGGAAAACAAAGAGCAGATTTCCTACAGCGTTGGAGTTTCCGCGTCTTCTCTTGGAATGGTCGTGATTTTCATCAAGGCTTCCATTGTCGAAATGGAAGGCAAAGAAGTGAGTTTGAGACTTTATTTAAAGAGAAAATAATAAAATTAAATCATACATGCAGTAGTTTGCCATATTTGAAAAGCTTTAAATAAGATAAATTTTAAATATGACTTTAAAATATGACCTTAAAATATGACTTTAAAATATAACTGAGAGAAAAAGTTATCCCATTTTCGAAATGGGGACATACCTGAATATTTGGGTCAACGATTTAGTTGGCCCGTTCAGTGTTTAAAAATAAGAGAAAGTTTAATTTAAAAAAAAGATATGTACTTTGCTGTTCTCATATACAGTTTCGGAAAGTTTCTAATGTCAGATCAAAGTAGGTGAGAGTTTTTCCAGAGGACAAGTGGTTGGTGTAGAGTGGTTGGCAAAACTCAGGATTATTATATAGCTAAAAGCCAAGCATATTTATTATATCAAAATCGAGTGGAGAATTAACTAAAGATACAAACTTATGCACAAAGTAAATATACGTCAGGACGTTACAGATATTAATTAAATAATAATAATAATAATAATAATAATTACATACCATAATTCACTGCATGTCCGTCTGTCCGTCTGTCTGTCTCTGGTTCAGGTCCAAAAGGATGGACCGATTTTCATGAAATTGATGACAACACCCTGTGGGATCCCTGGAGTGTTTTTAGCAACTTTTTTTAGTCAGATTGGGTGTCCCAAAAAAGCTTTATCCCAATTTATTCCCAAAAATATTTCTATGCTAAAGCACGAAGCACTTAAATTTCAAGATTTTGAACTTCTAAAATTTTCTTAAAATAAATGAAGGTCCAACACGCTTTTACAGACTTTCATACACTTTCGTGGAATGAAGAAAATCAAGTTAGTTAATAAATTTAGAAAATAATGTAGCCATCAAAAGTTTTAGCTACACATCGGAGGCCATGATAGATAAAAAAAAAAATGTGAACAGTTGTATTTGAAATTTAAGTGCTTCGTGAGCTAACTGTAAATATTAAACTTAAAGAATACCCCGCCGGTACGACGGGTATTTTTGTAAATAATAATAATAATAATAATAATCTATATATTATAATAAGAGAGCTGTCCGTCTGTCCGTCTGTCCGTCTGTCCGTCACACTTTCAGAAATTGTGAGAAAAAATTGTGAGAAAAAAATTCAGAAATTGTAAAAAAAATTCAGAAATTGTATTACGGGCGGCAATGTGAAGCTCAAGATTTTCATGACTGTGTTCTTTTCTGTAGTTTAGCAATGGGGAAAGGGTGGGGTGGGGGTAATGGGGGATGGGTGGGGTAATGGGGAGTGGTGGGGTAATGGGGGAGGGGGTTAGCCCCCAAGTTGTATGAATGGGGGGTGAGGAGGTTTTGGGAGATACCAGATTCAGAAATGTTGACACAATGTGAAGCTCAAAATTTTCACGGCTGGGTTCTTTTTTTGTACTTTAGCCTGTCTAACCGTCAGCGAAGCGGCGGGAACTGTACTAGTAATAATAATAACAATAATCTATAACTATTAAAAAACCACCTTATTTTCTTCCATTTTTAAAATTTCTTTCAAAATCCTTTCAAAATATAAAAAATATGAAAACAGTATTACACAATCTTCCAAGGCAGTAGTAAGTAGTGTGACTGCATAATGTTCGAGTGCATATGCAATTGCAATGTTGATCAAATGTTGCAAGGTGCCAGCCCCCTTTCCCCCATTAAGGGGGGAGAAGGGGTTCTAGCGTTGTAATTACTGGGCCCGTAGGCCCCAGCACCGCAATAAAACTATAGAAAAGAACGCAGCCATAAAAATATTGAGCTTCACATTGTGTCAAGATTTATGAAACTTAAGATTTTCATGGCTGCGTTCTTTTCTATAGTTTTATTGAATCAACGAGAGGAGCAACTGGGGTGGGGGTAATGGGGGAGGGGGTTATGCAACAAAGGGTGTGGGGTTAGCCCCCACGTTGCATAAAGGAGGTAAGGGGGTTTTGGGGGGAGAGGGAGAATGACCTGCCCCCAAAGGGGTTACCCTAACGTGCCCTCACCGTAGGCGAGTTTGCGAAGCACAAGCCCCGCCCGTAGGGCAGGGAGCCGAAGGCTCTGCTTGTAATGTGTATTTTCGAGAAACCTTTTCCAACTCTCCAACTTATACAAGAAACAAAACTAAAACGCACACACAAAACACCCACCATCCCTGACTTCACGGAGATCCGTCAAGATCGTACTGGGGGTAACGGGGGTGGACTCATCACTTACATACGTAAAAGCATTAACTACACTGATGCTACCCAAAACATTACAAACACAATCCAAGCAGATAACACGATAGAAATACAGGCAGTTAACATTAAAATACGCGCAAAACACAACACCACACTAATCAACATTTACATCCCACCAGATAGTTCACCTCAGGTGCCAGCCAATTACAATCCACAGTTACACAATCTGGCCTCTCTCACTAATGTCATCTTAGGAGGAGATTTCAACGCCAAAGACACTAGTTGGTACCTGCACAACCAAAGCAACACCAGAGGCGTCAACATAGCCACACAACTAAACAGCCTCTTCATTCTTAACAATACAGAACATACACCCATACCACATCAAGCAGGATACTCAAACTCCTCCCCAGACATAACGTTCTGTTCCCCCTCACTAGCAACACATACACAATGGAGAACAAAAAAACAACTGTCATCAGACCACCTGCCCATCATCATTACAACACATTCTACACTCTGCCCCAACAGCCTTAGGCACACTTACAGAAATTACAAGAAAGTTGATTGGGAACAGTTCAAAATACAGACTGAGGAACAATTCACCACATTAAACAGCACACCCATCATAAACATCAATACAACACTCAAGACATTTAATCAGATCATCACTAATGCAAACAAATACATACCGAAGGGCAACATTAGGAAATACAACCCAAATTACACTAGAGAAATAGCCCACCTTATAAGGCAACGTAACAACCTCAAATATAACACACAAACCCCACACACAGAAGCCATAAAACAGCAAATACAACATCTCAACACAGAAATAAACAACAAACTCAAAGAAAAACAAACAGAAACATTCAGGGAATTCATAACAACATTAAACCACTCCAGAGATACATCCAGGCTATACAAGACTATAAACGGCATTACCCACTCTAACAGCGGCATTCACACCTCACACGCGGCTATCTGTCGCAGCCAAAATAATATCCCAACATACACACAACACGCTAACATTCTAGTTAATCACTACGCAAAGATAAGTCACTTAAACAGAGACAACAACCAGAAACATGCAGACAGACAAACAGCCAGACACAAGAAAACCTACAGACTCGACACAACCATTACACCCTTCAATACAGACCAGACCACCAAGATCATCAAAACCATTAAGAATTCGAAGGCTACTGGACCAGACAACATATCTAACATACACCTTAAACACTTGGGCCCACAAGGAATACTAGCTCTCACAAATATCAGCACATATTCATACCAACACTGTACGTATTATTCCTAACATATGGAAACAAGGTAAAATTATTACACTACTCAAACCAAACAAAAATCCAACAGAACCAGCTTCCTATACACCCATTACTTTACTATGCACACCTTCCAAAGTAACAGAAACACTAATCTTACAAATCACAAACCCACACATTCCACTATCGCCTACTCAACATGGATTCAGACCTCACCACTCAACCACGACATTACTCACTAACTTCACGCAGCACATCATGGATGGCATCAACTCCAGACGACCAGCTCAACGTACACTATTAGCAACAATAGACATTAGTAAAGCATTTGATGCTATCCCACGCTTCCCTCTCATAAACAAAATACTCAACACAAACCTGCACAATAACACCAAAAGGTGGCTGAGCAACTATCTTTCAGGAAGATACTCACATGTCACATTTAATGGCAAGTCATCCAAAAACAAGATTTTTCCGAACGGGGTCCCTCAAGGCTCTGTTCTCTCACCAACACTCTTCAACTTATACATGCATGACATTCCAACACCCATAGATAACAAGCTTACATTATCATCATATGCAGATGACATCACTCTAACATCCACCCACAACAACATCGACACCGCTACAAATAACCTACAAACATACATAAACAGTATACAAGACTGGCTCACACACAATAGACTCAAAGTAGCGCCCACAAAATCAACCATCACCTTGCTTACAAGCAACACAAAAGAACACCAGGTAATTCCACAGCTTACACTAAGCAACATCAACATTCCACACACTCACAGGACCAAAATACTTGGGGTTACATACAACACATCATTCTCTTTTGCAAACCACATTCAGGATATTAAAAACAAATGTACGTCAAGACTTAACACGCTTAGGGTACTAACAGGCACAAACTTTGGACACCAGCAGGAAACAACATCACTCATATACAAACAATATATTCGCTCAGTTATGGACTATGTTAGCCCATGCTGGGCACCCATTATCTCAAACACACACATAAACACCTTACAGACAATACAAAACAACGCACTTCGTATCATTACAAGATGCACTCAAACAACACCAATAGAACACCTGCACACAGAAACAAAAATACTGAAAGTTAGGGAACATTTAGACATGAGGGGAACATAATTCATGGCAGCAGCGACAACTAACCCACAACACCCTTGCCACTACATGTACAATCACGCACCGACACCTCGCACCATTAAGGTAACACCAGAGAGACATTATAACCAAATACTCCATTCCATACCACGCCCCACAGACATCACACAGTACATAAAACACATACACACACACCTAACCCACAAAGCACTGACACGACTCGGTCCGAATGCGGTCCTAGGTGCGAAGCCGCCACCCATTAACAGGTCAGAGATCAGCCTGAGCAGATCGGATCGAGTTAACTTAGCACGATTCCGATGTGGACATCACCCCAACTTACTAACATATAAACACAGACTAGACAACTCCATAGACGACACCTGCCACCTATGCCACGACACACCACAAACAATTGAACACATTATGACAGACTGTACCACTCTAGCACAACAACGAACACAACACAACATCACTAGTGCGCTGAACCTCTGGTCCACTCCGAAGAGGGCGATCGGTTACCTGCGTGCCACCGGCTTGCTCAATCAGGGTGGGCTGATCGGCTAAACAACAACAACAACTTTCTAAGGGAATTTCTTGCACGTTGAGAAATTTTTTCTTCAAGACAATTCTCGAAGAAACAAAACTATCGCTTTACATATATATATTTTAACGTTTCGCCAATATATTTTAGGCAACTTCACAAAACTGATTAAAATTTTCGCAAAAAGTACAAAATTAAATTATTCTAAAAATTCAATTTTACCATAATTCATTGAATGTCTGTCCATCTGTCCACAAGAAAAACTTTTACGTTTCTGAACCGATTTCGATAAAACTTCGTATGGTGAATGGAGGTAATGAGTAATGAACGAAAATATATGTGCGACTATCCCCCACCCCCTCCCACCAAGTTACTGGGCCCGAAGGCCCCAACACTGCAATAAAACTATAGAAAAGAACGCAGTCATGAAAATCTTGAGCTTCACATTGTGTCAAGATTTGTGAAGCTTATGATTTTCATGTCTATAGTTTTATTGACCAAATAATTGAACTCCCAGTAATTGGGGGGCCGCAGGACCCCCACTTACTGTCGGTTCAATTATTTGGTCAATAAAACTATAGAAAAGAACCCAGTTATGAAAATCTTAAGCCGAATATAATATAATATAACATAATGAACTATTTCTAGCCCCAGTACCGCAGGGGCCCGTAGGGCCCTGTTTAGCTACTATTATAAATTTTACAGATAAACAAGATTTTTTCGAAAGTTCAGTGTTCTTTTCTTATGATGCAGATCCACATTTATATTTGAGTTTTATCAATTAAAACTACTGAAGAAACATTTTTGTTCGTTGTATTTTATATTTATTTGTGGCTTATCTTCTTTATTCATCACTAATTAAAAACATTTGTTTAATTAATGCGATATTGAAATTTTTTTTAAAATAATGTTATCCGTAGGGTTTTGTATGGTCTTTTTTCAAATGTTCATGAATTTTGTTCGTTTATGCTTGTCCTGAGGGTTTCGAGTGCAGTGTTTTTGCGGTGTAAATCGAAAAATATGTCTATTTACGTTTAGGTTTGTCGTAGCGTCTAACAAAGCGTTTCTTATTATCTTTGCTAAAATGTGCTTTTGAATAATTTCTCTTAGTAGATTATTTAATTTTATAGTTTGTCCAACAGGAATTGAATGTATATAATGATATTATTTGCGGCCGGCCGTAATTATCCGTTGGTTCGATTATTTTGATAAGAAATTTTTTTTAGGACTTTTTTTTTAATCAAGAATAAAGTGAATGAATTGTTTACCAAATTTGGCTTTATTCTTTCCATCTCTTTATGAAAAATATTCTATTTTGATCAATTTTTGTACGCACGATGTAATAATATTTTCATTATGGAAAATTTATAACAAATTATAATTTTTATAAAGACCTTTGTCTGTTAGTTTTGTATAAATGTTTCTTCCAATCTATCCCGAAAGCAGTGCTGTATCTAATTTCAAATTCCTTTTCACTTCGTAGGTCAGCCTCCCCAAACAGATAATTCTGAAGAGTGACAAGCCCTTACATGCACACTCGGACGAAGCTAAAGAGGTAAGGAAAGTTTGCTACAATTCAAACTGCCACACTTTTTGAAAGACTCTACGTAGACATTAATATGTTTCGCTAAATATGAGTTCTGCCATATTTCTTTGGGTAACTATGATAGAAATGACACAGATACTGTACCTGACGTTAGAATTACAGTTATTATTTTCATTCTATTTTCTGATTTGTTGTCGACTACTTCCTGAATTATCTTGTAATACAAATTCCACATTTGACGGAGGAATAGAGAATGGTATTTTTTATGTGTCTACAGGAGTGGTCGGCGAACAGGGGTAAATTATCCCAAATGGGGTACATTTAAAAATTTTGGGGTAATACGTGCGGTATGAGAGACACCATATGCAACAATTTTAAGAGCAATTGGCTTGTTTTTGTTTACTTTGAAGTCTGGGGGTAATTTCATTTTACTCAAATAGATTTTTGGGTAATACCCAAAAACGTTCCCCGACCCATGGTCTACAGGAACTAGTTTGTGAAAATCATTGCGTTGTCTTACAATAATGAAATGAAGATAATGTGTCTGGAATTGTATATTGTTTTATACACTGATTCTAATGCGTTAATTAAACTTACTGGACCCTTAAACTTCAGATATTTTATAAAGTATTATACAAGAAATAATAAACTAAAAAAATGTGAATATCTCTCAAAACTGGAAGCAAAAGAGTAGTTATTTGACAATATTTAAAGAGTTAAAAAACTAATCGTTTCCCTACACCAAAAGAACATACAGAAATACTCATTAACACTGCTTACTTTAGTTTAAACAGAAACTAAGTATAGTTTTTACTTGTTTCCGACTTGCACAATCGGACAAACGTATCAATAATTTTTAAAACTTTACAGTACTTCGGTATTTTGTTATCCGAGCTTTGCAGCCATCAAAGTTGTAGGAAATAGGTGATAATTAACTCTGTGCATGCGCATATCACACTAAATCATACTAAATTCTCTCTTGAACTGCGAACGATATGCAACAAATACAAGGTTCCAAGTTCCAGGTTCCAGAATTTGCTCGAGTGATCCTTTGGATCAGCACACGTTTCCGGTGCAGTCTCTACACTGTATCTCCTATTATGTACTTATACCTAAACTGTCTAGCAGAGTCTCCTTCTAATTTCCATTACTTTTACTATATAATTTTTGATACTTCCTGGTTTATTTATATTCTCTATTCCCATCATCTCCCCAACTATGTTTATTAGTTTTTCACAATGAAACAAGTGTTCTGTGGTATCATTCTCTCTTCTGCATACTTCATACTTCATGTCCTTATATATTCCTTTATAGTTTTCTTTCACTTCTATCATATTTAATCGGATTTCCATTATAATCTTCATATCCTTTTCTTTCATATTTTCAATATATGATTTTAGAGATAAAAGAAAAATCTCTCTTTATAAATGCAACAACAAAACAAATCTAAATATCAGTTACTACATGAACATTATTTGACCCGAAATATCTTATTTTCTTCTGCGCTCAAAGACTCTCGTATGGGTTTTCTCTACGAAAAAGTAACTTGGCCTGAATCCATACTGATTTCCAGGCATAACTGGCTCGCCAAAAAAATGGTCTACGTGCCAGTAAATCACTGGGTCTTAAGCTAGAACGAGGTTAAATTAATAAGAGAAGTTTGATCATAAATTTGCACTGGAGTCCCTCACCCTCTCCAGCAGACCAGAGCAGTCGTTACTCTAGATTAACTTTTTTATTTTTCCCTTTTTTTCCTTTTATCCCTTTTTTTACCCTTTACTTCCGCTTCTTACCCTCTTTTATGAATTTTTAAGTTACGCTGTTCTATTGACCCTGTGTGTATATTAATGTGTCAACGTGCTGCCGGTGGCCCCTATATCTTATATCCTTTAAAAATTTTGCCTTTATTATAGGGTGGCCTCTAGAATTCATAGTATGACGTCACCCTGCACCGTGCCCAGGAACATCTGTCGACTTTTCACGGCCAATCAAAGGGCTTACCGCCCCGGCCCACACCTCGCCAGTAGGACTTGGTTATATATGAGGGGTCCCGCGTCTTAAGGTACCTAAGCGCCAAAATTAAAATTCGCCAGAAATCGCCCCCAAAGTTCTGCAATATTCTGGCAATAGTATCTCTGTTATTAATTGAGCTAGAACGTTCATTTTTGGCTAAATTAGAGTTCTAAGTATGCTAATGAAGATGTTGATGAGTTTTTGGAATAGATTTTCATATTTTATATTTTATATATATATTTTTTTATTTTTTTATTTTCTTATTATGCCGAACTTTGGGTGCGATTTCTGGCACAGAATGAGGTCGAAAAAGTAGTTCGCTTCATAAGGTTTTCAACCGTACTTCTAGTGTCGTAAGGTCACTATAACCCAAACCACGCGATAGAGGAAGGGTGAAAATAGTGATATCCATCAAAAACACGTTTTCACCTGTGGTGGCGCCTAGGTACCTTAAGACGCGCGACCCCTCATATATACAGTATATGAATGAATGAAAAATTTTATTGGCAGAACACTATCCCATATAATATTTACTAATAATAAAAGTTAAAATAAAAATATAATAAAATAAAAATACAAGCAATGAAAAATAGCAAACTCGATGTTAAGTCGAGCTACACACAAACGTTTTCACATCATGAAGCGACACACACACACACACACACACACACACACACACATATATACACACACACACACACACACACACATATATATATATATATATTAATAATATATATATATATACTTAATCTGAAAATTAATGTATATTCAAATTGGTATGCGCTAACTGGATTAATGCATACAAATTCAATTATTTTCTTTTGTGATTATTTTACTCAATCTTTTCATCTTTTCTCTCTGTAAATAATAGGAATGTATTTAAAAGCCCCTTTGAACTCTATTGCCTTCATTTGCATGCAAGAATATTATATTCGTATTCAGTATGTACGAAACTGAGCTATAAACCAGATTCTATGAAGATAGTCCGCTTAGAGGCGCTTCTTATTATGAAATGTTATTGGATGCAAAATGGTTTAATGAATGGGTTAATAGAATGCAGAATTAGGTTTCTTAGCTTTAAATGTTGCGAGATAACGGCCGCAGTTTATGGCGAATGGATGCTGGGAAGTGGGGGAAGGAATCGGATGAGCTCCCCGAGTTCTTATTAAGAGGGGTCTTTTATCTGCATGATTTCATTTTCATATTAAAATGATTGCGCAGTATAAAGCTATATATATATATATATATATATATATATACACACGTAGATATAGATAGATAGATAGACAGATAGATAGATAGATAGATACGCGCAGACTGCCAACAAAAGTATCACGGAATTTCCTACACTGTTTTTATATGTTTTCAGATAAATATGTCCATTTCAGTTCAACTACTGTATATTGTTTGTGATAGTATAGGAGATAGTTTAGTAATTTTACTAAATTCATCTTGGAATACAAATGTACTCCACATTTAGGAATGGAACTTTTTTTTTTTTTGTAAAAGTAAGAACGAATTTGTCCAATATATGAACCAGAGAAAAAAAAACAGTGGAACATTAGCCCCCGCAATTCCAGGGTCAAGGGATCGAATTTCTGTAAAAAAAATGTCAACCCAATAACACATTTTGATAAATATATGGACCAGTCGGCAAGTTCAACACCATGGGAAGAGGTAGGGGTTCCCATGTGGCTTTTTACTTAGAAATCTAACGGATTCGCTGAAGAGACCTGGGTTTGCTGATAACCGAGAATAAAAAACGAATAGTTTACGGATTGGCACTTTGGCACTAAATTTCTGTTCCATTAATCTTGTGTTTTAAAAAGTGCAGTAATTTCTCTCGCTTTTAAAATGTGTTGTTGACGACTCATTTGACTGATAGGAAATTTGATCAACAACTCTAATTTAACTTGACATCATGTGACCCAACCCAACCTAACCTAACCTGACCTGTCCATCGCTCGACTGTTGACAATATTTTCAATTACTTTTGTTGGTTTACGTCGTCGTCGTCGTTGGCCTAGGCAAGCTACGGCTTGGGACCGTAGCGCATCTATCCGGTATAGGTTAACCTGGATGATGTAGCCATAAGCACTGCCGCTAGTTAAGTGCCAACCAGTGATTATCTCACTAGCCGTATTGAGTCCGTTAGGCGAAACTACGACAGTACCAAAGGTGGAAAATATAACCTTTGGTTTTCTATTATTTATTTGTAAAATGGACATGGCATTAGATTAAAATAAATATTTGAATATAAATAATTAACTGACAATTGTGATATATAATTAATTATGTTTACATACAATAAAATAATATAGTATACATAAAATTAGTATTAATGTGGTTCACAATTGAATTATAATGGGGTAACTAATTTAAAATGAATTTATACTATTCCGAAATTCAAGACGGTAAAATTAACATTTAACTTGAAACTAAAATAAGAGTATTCACTACACACTCCCCCACCGAGAGGAAGTTCAAAGAGTTCCGAACGACACAGATTTCCGCTGAACCTTTTTGGTAGCTACTTGTACCTCACTTAAGGTTGATTCCAAAAACGCAGGCTTAAGACGATCGATAGAAACCTTGTCGACCTTGGAACCGCGCTGGATGAGAAATGATTTGCGCGTACGTCGGAGAACTTCATAGGGTCCGTCATATGGACATTGGAGAGGCCGTTTTGGGACAGGTACACGACGAAAACGTGGGTGCAAGACTGGAGGGCTGGGGAAACAAAGATGTTCTGTTGGCTAGTCAATCGAGGGGGAACAGGCTGAAGGGACTGCATGTGAGAGGAAAGTGTTTGAGCGAATTCCGTAGGATCACATGACTTATCCCCTGTAGTGAAGTAGCCACCTGGTAGCCGCAGTGTTGTTCCATAGACTAGTTCAGCCGCTGTAGTCTTCAGATCACTCTTAAATGCAGAGCGAATACCAAGCAAAACGAGTGGAAGCTTATCCATCCAATGGGAGTCTTCGTGACACATAAGGGATGACTTCAGCTGGCGATGGAAGCGTTCGACGAGGCCGTTAGCTTGCGGATGATACGCACAGGTATGCGCATGTACTGTACCCAACAAGCTGGTAAACTTCTTCCAAAGCGAAGACTCAAATTGGCGACCTTGGTCAGTGATGACTTTTGTCGGCAATCCAAATCTTGATACCCATCCATGAAGAAAGGCTCTTGCAACAGTGTCCGCTTGGATATCAGGAAGTGGGATGGCTTCAGGCCATCTGGAAAAGCGGTCGAGACAGGTGAGCAGATAACGTTGGCCTTGAATCACTGGAAGAGGGCCAACAATGTCTACATGAATTACTTCAAATCGCTGGGATGGGGGCGGAAATGCGTCAAAGGGGGACCTGGTGTGCCTTTGGACTTTGGCACGCTGGCAGGCAAGGCACGTTTTGGTCCAATGTTTGACATCCTTCCGCATCGAGGGCCAAACAAAGCGAGAGGTAACCAGGTGTTGCGAAGCACGGATACCAGGATGGGAGGGCTTATGAAGATCCGTGAAGACTGCTTGTCTGTGACATGGAGGGACATAAGGGCGAATAGCAGCTGTTGATACGTCGCAATAGAGGGGCACAGACAATCCTGGCATACTCATTTTCTTGAGGGAAAGTGAGTGAGTGGAGTCTTCTCTGAGCAGTTCTTGTAGTTCCGTATCCTTATCTTGATCCTGTGCAATAGCATTCCACAGTGTAGAGCTGAGGGTAACAGAAGTAATCTCTATTCTTGAAAGTGCATCCGCTGGAGTGTTCAAGACACCTTTGATGTGGCGGATATCTGTGGTAAATTGCGAGATATAATCGAGTTGCCTGATGACTCTGGGAGAGTGGTTACAGCTGTTTTTATTGAAGACAGTGATCAAAGGTTGTGGTCGGTAAAAACACAAAAATCTCGGCCTTCAAGGAATGTTGAAAATGCTTCACGTTTAAGTAAATAGCAAGAAGTTCACGTCCGAAAGTACTATAACGCGTTTGGGCTGGCTGCAGCTTTTTCGAGTAAAACGCGATGGGTGCTTGTTGACGTTAATGGTTTGTTCCAACACTCCACCGATCGCACATCTGAGGCATCGACCGTCAGAGTTAGGGGGGCATCACTGATAGGAAATGACAGAGACAATGCACTATTGATAGCATTTTTGGCATTGTCGAACGCCTGTAAACTATCGCTACACCATAACAATTTCGTTACTTGCGTTGTGTGTGATCATAGCGTGTAGAGGAGCAAGAACACTGGCACAGTTTTTAATGAACTTGTGGTAATAATTTACCAAACCTAGAAACCGACGTAACTCACGCTGATTATTTGGCATAGGGTAATTTTTTATCACTTCACACTTGTCCTGAAGGGGGGTAATTCCGTGCTGCGAAATCGTGTGACCAAGAAATTCCAAGGTTGGCTGTGCAAACACACACTTAGATGCATTAATAGTAACACCGTATTGTTCTAAGCGTTGAAAAAGGAGTGAAAGATGTTCCTTATGTTCCTCTTCCGTCGAGCTGGCCACAAGCAAATCATCGATGTAGGCATAAACAAAGTCTAAGCCTCTGGTGACCTCATCTATAAACCTCTGAAAGGTTTGCGCAGCATTCCGTAGCCCGAACGGCATCTTCACAAATTCGAATAACCCAAATGGTTACAAACTGCAGTCTTGGGAATATCCGAAGGCTCTACGGGAATGTGGTGGAAAGCCTTAACGAGATCTATTTTACTGAAGATAGATTTGCCGTGGAGAAGAGAAGTAAAGTCTTGGACATTTGGTACCGGATATCGGTCCGGGATGGTTGTCGAATTCAAAAACCGGTAATCCCCACATGGTCTCCAGTCTCCTGACTTCTTCTGGACCAGTGTAGGGGAGAGGACCAACTGCTTTTGGAAGGTCTTATTATCCCAAGATCCAGCATAAGCTGGAATTCCGATTTGGCAGCTTTCAGTTTGTCCGGGGCAAGACGTCTGGGTTTTGCAAACACAGGGGGACCTTTTGTTGTAATGTGATGGGTAATGGTGTGCTTAATGGTATCACCCATCTGCATCGGTTGAAGAATTCCTGGATATCGCTGGAAAAGGCACTGGTACATGGAATTAGGGGGAACGAGGGAAGTGCAGAGTTCGAGGCGTCCGGAAGGGCAACCTGTTTGGCAAGAACAGAAAGCAGTGTGGCCTGGTCGCATAAGCGTCGCTTGTCAAGATCCACCAGGAGTTTGAAATGCTGGAGGAAGTCAGCGCCGATTATGGGATGCTGCACTTGAGCACAGATGAAAATCCACTTGAAGGATCGGCGAAGGCCCAAGTTTAGTTCACGCGACTGAGTACCGTACGTGGGTATGCGTGAACCGTTAGCAGCGTATAGAGGCGGAGATTCCGAGTGCGTATGACCAGATTTTTGAGGGAATACACTGACTGACGCTCCGGTATCAACCAAGAAATTGACACCAGAGTTCCTGTCCTTTATGAATAACAGGTTGGCAGTGCGAGTACTAGACGCCATTAGGACTCGCTGCTGGGTTTTCCGACGAAAAATTGCAAGGGGAGATGCACTTCCTAGCCTTCTTTCCAATTTCGAGTGGTAGAAGCAGATCTTCCCGGAACTCGAACGATACCTCTTCGTAAATCTTGACCGAGAATGGCTTCTTTGCCGTTGATTTTGTAGCAGAGAACAAACGTGGTTGAGTTGTTGACTTAACTCTTCCACTTTCAACTCCAGTTCCGATTGTGTGTTCACGTTGTTGACCGGAGCTGTGTCAATCTCCACTACTTTGTCGGCAGTTTCTGCTAGTTTATCAACTGGAGTAGCAGGATCCATAGTGGCCAAGACACGCTGAGCTGATGGAGGAAGTTTCTGCAAGAACAACTGTCTAAAGATGTCCTTATCGAAGGTTTGTGCGCGTTCGCCTAGAGCGCACTGCATAGCCCTCAGCATTTGAGTGGGCTTACGGTCTCCAAGTTCTTCTTTTGAGATTAACTGATGTAGTTTCTCACGCTCGGAGACAGTGGTGCGGCACAGGATGGCAGACTTTAGATCGTTGTACGGGTCCTCACTCGTGGAAGGAGATACGATGACGTCACGGACTTCAGAGATGATGCTCGCTGGTAGAGAGGACAAAACATGATCGTATTTCGTCCTGCTAGTGGTGATCCTTCCAAGTTGAATTGTGATTCCACTTGGTGGAACCAAATAAATGGATCACCCGGCCAGAAGACGGGGAGCTTTACGCTCAAGTGGGAGATGGCACCAGCGTCGTCAGGCATCTTCTCCTATGCTTGCTAACGTACAAGCAAGACGACAAGTTCCCAACGAAGGAGTGGAGGTTGAGACGAGCGCAGGCACAGAGCGCACGGGCAGGGGTGAGGGGCAGAGGGCACGAGCGACATTACAGTCTGGTCCTAGTCGCTCGGGTGAAGGGGTGATGGGCACGAACGACGTTACAGTCTAGTCCTAGTCGCTCGGGTGAAGGGGGTGATGGGCACGAACGACATTACAGTCTAGTCCTAGTCGTTCGGGTGAAGGGGGTGATGGGCACGAACGACATTACAGTCTAGTCCTAGTCGTTCGGGTAGAAGGGGTAATCCAGCTCCGGGGTCATCAATTGTTGGTTTACGTCGTCGTCGTCGTTGGCCTAGGCAAGCTACGGCTTGGGACCGTAGCGCATCTATCCGGTATAGGTTAACCTGGATGATGTAGCCATAAGCACTGCCGCTAGTTAAGTGCCAACCAGTGATTATCTCACTAGCCGTATTGAGTCCGTTAGGCGAAACTACGACAGTACCAAAGGTGGAAAATATAACCTTTGGTTTTCTATTATTTATTTGTAAAATGGACATGGCATTAGATTAAAATAATATTTGAATATAAATAATTAACTGACAATTGTGATATATAATTAATTATGTTTACATACAATAAAATATATAGTATACATAAAATTAGTATTAATGTGGTTCACAATTGAATTATAATGGGGTAACTAATTTAAAATGAATTTATACTATTCCGAAATTCAAGACGGTAAAATTAACATTTAACTTGAAACTAAAATAAGAGTATTCACTACACTTTCATGCAATAATATGATTAGTTAGAGGGCCAGAAAGTGACACAATGATCAGGCCTACTAATGCGGCCCATTGACTTAACTCCTCTATTGTTATTACCGGCATCATCGGGATTCGAATCCCGACCTCGGTGTCTTCACTTTGTTTACAGAAAAACGATGTTACCACTGAGTTGCGAACGCTGGCCTAGCTGAGTTGTTGATCGTGGGGTTGTGGGATAGAATCCGAACTAGCACTTTCTAGTTGTGGACTTCCTTGGCCAGTCATGATTCGGATTCCACGTTAAACTGTAGGTCCAAGCTGGGGCTAAAAGCTTAACCTTCATCAGACTGAACAATTCGTCAGAAGCAAAACCAGATATATATATATATATATATATATATATAAAACCTTCGTTTTACTTCCTCCCGAATTGTTCATTCTGACGAAGGCCAAGCTTGTTACGCCACCTTAGACCTACAGTTTAATGTGAAATCCGAGCCACGCCCCACCAGCAGCCCAGCGTATTAACCACTAGGCTATCCAGGGTACCTATTTATCTACCAACCAATTTCTTTATTGTGTGTGGAAGGATGAACAACTGGGTTTTGCTGCGCGCCACCTACCGTCAGCGGGTCTCGATCCCGGGGCCGATGGATTTGTAGTCAATGACGCTAACCACTACACCACCGAGACACATATATATATATATATATATATATATATATATATATATATATATATATATATATATATTAGTAGGGAAGCTTTTACTTGAGGGAGAAGGATTAGAGTTTACTTTAGGGGACGCCATTGCAAGAAAATACCAACCTGAAGGATTTATTTTAATATTTTTTTATTCCAAAGATTAAAAACTTTTTCAACCCCATCAGATGAAAATGGATTTAGTGTCAGTGCCAAAATTCTTCCCAAAACTTTCAACAAAAATAATACAAAACTATGAATTTTATATATATATATATATATATATATATATATATATATATATATATATATATATATATATATATATATATATATATATATATGCATGCGTCTGGGTGACGCAAAAGTCAGGAGTCAAAAGGTCATTATTGCATAAATTATAATTTTTTTTTAACTAAAAATATAAATTGTAAATTATAAATTGTAAATTTTTAACTAAAAATGTAATTTCTGCTTAAAAATAGTGGCTGCTACAAAACAGAACAGATCCATTCTCTCTGGTTCCTTTGACTCCTGAATTTTGCGCCACCCTATATATATATATTTGCGCGCGCGCGCGCGCGTGTGTGTGTGTGTGTGTGTGTGTGTGTGCGCGTGTTAAATTGCCACTTATCCGTACGAGGGAAATTGAAATATTCATAAGGGTATAAATATGTCTCTTAATTTTTACTTTTATTTGTAACTTTGTCTGAGGACGAAAAATAATAAAATGAGTAATAAAAACTATAGAATCAAATGTAGTAGGAGGTGTTGGTCTGGTCTGGTTTTAGAGCAATGGTAGTTCTCAGATGATAGGAAGCTTGATGGGAATTCTCGGGGGTCAAAACCTCCGAATAGAGATATCAACTTCATAGAAGCTACTTTGTTTGAGTAGACCTTAGTTTTAAACAGTGTGTAACAAAATTTCGTGAAAAATAAAAAAAATTACTCATATGTACACTGTTGGGGGAATTCTTAAACTGGAGGGTGTTGGCCAGCTGGAACTGCCTTTGGATCAGTGCCCTCTTATTTAAGTAATTCCTATGCGAAAAATACAATATAAATTACGATATTATAAAAATTCCTTGAGAAGGAGAGAAATCATGACTTTTAATGCAGGAAGGAGGGGGCCAAGGGTAATTCCCGCAGAAGCGCTAATCTGATATATACTGTACATTCGTAGAAATTCTTGAGTTGGGGTGTGCTGACAGGCTGAAGGTCTCTGGATCATTGCTTCCTTATCTAATTAATTCCAGTGTGAAAGATAGTAATGTAAATAGTAAATTTTTAAAAGGAAGTCTCTCGACACGATTGCTTCGGCACTCATCGAAGAAATGATGCAACGATAAAGTGATGACTTTTTGTAAATAATAATTTAATAAAAAATTCCTTAAAAAATTAATGTTGTAGATTAGGTTAAGTAGTTTAGTGTCACAAGTTATCCTTATTTTCCGCTGTCTTCTAATGCCTAACTGAGTACACGAAATAAGTGTAGCATGGTGTGAATGAACTCTGAAGCTATTCTTTTTATTATACTTTTTCTTACTTTCCTATAAATCTTCCTTCACACTATTTTCTGTCAGCAGAGGTTGCGAAGGAGGGAGAGAGCCTTGTATGCTCTATATCTTACTATTGTTACTATTCCTGTGAGAGAGATCTTTACACGTCTATAAATGTAAACATGATATAAGTTTTCAGTGGGTTTTTTTCATTGCTATTTCTAACTTTTTTACTTCCTTCTTGGACTAGTCTAAAGTGGATCTTGTTAGCCTCTCTCTCTCTCTCTCTCTCTCTCTAGTTTGTATATTGTTGACCATTTGCTTACCAAATGACCAGAACATTACACCGAACATATTTTTGAAAACAAAATGTCTCCCTTCTATGACATCAATAAAAATATGCTAATTAGGCGAGGATGCAGGTGATGTTTGTGTCCTTATGGAAACACTTGGACAGAAATGTTCCGAACCACATTCATTGAATTATGCACATATGCGTCAAATTTTTTTATATAGGAAGCGGGACCAAGAGCCCTATGTAGGAAACAGAGAGCCAAAATCAAGGTCTCCAAGGGTCATAATACCATTTTTTTATATATAAATTTTGATATGGTGAGTGTATAAATTGCATGTATGTGTAATAAAAAATAGAGGGAGACGTGTGTGTTTGAGAGCATGCTGAACTGCTCACAATTAGATGAGACACGGAAAAAGATTAGCTAAAGGGGACAGTAACAAGAGAAATGGGAGTTCCAGGACTCCCTCTCTCCTGCCTCCTGCCAACGTCCCCCCCCCCCACTGGAGTACTTCCCTAGTCGATTGGTGTCTACAATCTCCTCCTTTAATTAGACATACATACAATATATACACATACAGTATATATGGTGAGTCAAAGGTCCTGCCTGAAAAATAACTACACTAAATACGTTTTTATATACTGTACAGTATAATATATATATTTATATATATTTATATATATATTAGGGTGGGGTGAAACGCAATTCTTTGTGGAATATTTATTTGCTTCACCTATAATTTGCTGTACTGGGTTCTATAGATGACATAAAGTGATATAAAAGAAAAATAAATTTTGCCCTACTAGCGCATTTTTGAGAAAAACAAAATTGCCGCTAGTCAAACATATAAATGCTTATAATTTGAAAAATATGCATCCAATTAAAAGACACTATAGAATAAAAATGATTCAAAATAAAAAAATACATTAGAAAGTGCCCTTTTATAAATTATTTTCTCAATTTTAAATTTTATCAAAATTTACCTCGGTAACTATCACAAATAAATCACTTTTTTCTAAATAAATGAAAAATTCTTTGATGACCGAAGTATATTACTTTGATAATAGTTAATAACCTTATATAATTTTGAATATTCAAACTATAATCTACAACACTTATCAACGAGAGAAATTATTGACATTTTATTACCACAATTGCAGAAACATATAATCAATTCACTTCCAAAAAGATCCCTTTTCAAAAATCGTGAAGTGTTTGCTTTTATGAAATTTTGGTGAATTATTTCAGTCTCTAATTAAAAGCTAATTTTCAAAAAGTGAAGTCATTTCTTTCTTGGTTTCCATACATGGCAGCAATGAACGAGACCTAATTCTTGCTCTTGTAAATTCATCACGGGATTCTTGGGCATATACAGATGTGGCCACATCGGTGACAAGTTTTATTGCCCTCTCGACACTTTCTGAATGAAGTGAATAATTGGGTAGGCACAGTTTTTTTAACTGAGGGGAGGTTCAGTCAGCATTTCTTTTGACCAGTAAATAATATCATCCCATGCGTTTGCGTTGAAATTTATCTCAGGAACCTTAAATTCTCTGATTTTGGACACATTTTCCGTCTTTTTCTAATGTTCATGATGAAATCAACTGCTCTGTTTCGTTTTTGTTCTGATGTATCTGATAACATTGCTATCAGAACATTTTCGCAATGAGCAAAATATGCGTTTCTAGCAATGTAAGGCTACACTACATTCTGAACATCCTTTGGAAGAAGATGAAATCTTTTAATTGCTCCAAATATGTGATGTGGTCCATTCCATATATATGGTCTACTCTTGATATCGAACCAACTTGGTCCATAATTTGTAACAATGAAGAAAATTATTGAATAAAGAGCCAATGAAGGAGTTTTCTCTGCAATATATAGGCGGCAGACACAATTTGCTAATGTCAGCCATCGAGAATGGTTCAGTGGTCCGGGTTTTGTATTTTCCAAATCTTTTGGGACATTCCCACTTCTTATAGCCACAATAATTTTGTACAAATACTGTTGATCTTGGCTAAGATCATGGATAACCTCTTCTGATATGTGTGTTAAATCAATGCCTTCTCTAATTGGTTTGAAATTGACTGCAGGCATTTTTTCACATTCTTTCAGTGCTACTCCGATTTTTCCAGTGAAACATGTTGGACCTCTTGTTTTACCATCAAAATGTTCAAATAAGTGTCGAAGGGGAAGTTCATTTGTATGCAGCATACAAATGCTCCATTGTAACGGTTTCTTTAGTTTTTCTTCTATGAGGTGGATGATCCCACCCTTGGCACCTGTGTTGGTATTTGTACTGTCACACATGGCCGTAACTACCTATGAGGTCACCGAGGTCCGGACCTCGGTAATTATTTCCTAAAAAAAGAAAAAGAGACTGAACCGTTCTCCGTGCAGCTTTAATAAAAGTATTTTTGCTAACAGGTCCCTTTGTACAGTATTTAATTATAGACAAGGGTTTTATGTTTAGTGTATAGCTTGGGTTGTGTTTGTAGATGTCATTTTGGTCTGAATTTTGCTCGTCCCGCCGCGCTCGAAAAAAATCTGGACCTCACTAATTTCTAAACCCTAGTTACGGCCCTGCAGTGTCACATCCTATGAGACGAATGCTCTCATTAATAGCTGACTCTTGAAAGAAGGAGAACAAACTATCAGCTATATCTTGAGCTTTACCAGAAGAAGGAACTACATGGGTTAAATATTCATTTCCTGGCTCAGACACCGAAACATAGTGTTCCTCTCTAATGGAGTCTCCGTACCATTTGTTTCCTTTCTTCACCTTCACCAAAGTCTTGTCCTTTCTTCCGTCAAAAAATATAGCAGATATGACAGCAGGATTAGCTTTACTCTCCATCACCAAACTTTTTCTCATTTTTTCTCTTTCCCGTCAGATTTTGTTCTTGTCACTCAAAAGCGTACTATCTTCTTTAATGATTGCTCCATAATCAACTAAAGCAGCTGAAGCCAAAGCAGCTACTGCTCGATCTGAAATTCCAAATCTATCGGCTTCCATCGCTACAGTAGGCAATGGAAGTCTCATTTGACCTTGTATAGCAACTGACTCATACTCTGATTCACTCTGATGTGGGTCTAATTCATATTGTGTGGAAGTACTCCCTACATCTGAAAAACACTCTATTTCGGTTAAAATATGTGAGTCCTTCATTTCCCTTCTTCTTTTAACCATTCCTTCTTCTGTCCGCAATTTCCTAGACTGCATTTTTTAATTCTTTTTGTCATGACTTTTCATTGTACGCGTCGATCGCTGATCCTGTAAAAACAGAAGCTCTTCTTTTGGTACCTTCAGTTCTCTTCGACAGGTGCATCTTATGTGAACATCTTCGCAGCTCTCAGGACAGCCAAAGTTTTGATGGGAGATAAAAGGGCATTTGCAGGCACTGATATCGAATAATTCTTCCAAGGTGTCATTAAAATTTTTTCTCATTTTGACACTACTTTTTGATCTATTAAGATCGTTTGCTTTGCCGATGAACCGCTTTAATTTGATATAAACTGATTTGTCAGCTATTGCAGGAATTGAAGCTTTTCTCCAAATACAGAGTATATTTTCAGTAATTTTATCGAAAATATCAGTTATGTGAAGTCACTGAAGTGGTTTCTTTTAAAAGAACATGGTACTGGCCCACCTGTTTATTTGTTGGCAATGTTGTAAGAGGAAGCTCTTGTGCGGTTCCAAATATAAAATGTGGTTTTGATTGACTCTTTGTAGCTCTAACGTTTGAAGCAGAAGCCATATTTGTTACTAATTATCAGAAATTACCAATTCCAAATCCAACAAAAACCTGAAAAATAAAATTTTCATTAAACATCTGAAACATTTTTATGAGGTAGAAAATGTGAAATAAACAATTTTTGCTTCAGAAAACTTGTTTGTAAAAAGAATACTTTTCGAGTTATGAAGCGTATAATGACTGGCTGGCGGCCATTTTTTGTGGGGAAAAATGGGGTACTTAGGATGAATTTAAAATTTTTTAATTCTCATATTCTTTTTTATCACCCTTCAATCCACCTTATTACCGGTGAAGCAATAGTTGAAAAAATTTCCACCCCACCCTAATACATATATATGTGTATATATGGGCTTGAATTCAGAATGGTCCCCTGAGGTTCTTTCATGATACACAGACCGTGCATGGAACAAGGAACTCTTCTGGGAAAATTAAATCCACTATAGTCCGAACAAGTAATGGTAAATGACAAACACTGTAGTTTTTTCTTTTTCATGTTAGCCCGACGTGGGCAACGGGTCACTCGCAAAGAGGCCCCAAAAACTATAGCTTCCTCGACCAGCTATCAGCAAAGCAGATAGGATCAAGCTTTGGGACAAGATCTAGGGATTATAGCTATACTTAGCCTACTATACCCAGAACCTCAATATAAGCAAAAGACTCGTTGCATTCGCGTCGGATTGAATACATCAGAGAAAAAGGGGTAACTATTGTATTTTTAGCCAAAAACCAAAACTTAAACCTCAACTGGCAAAATTGAGCGTCCACTTTTCAAAGCACATAACATGTCCGTTTCATGATGGGATTGCCCACGTCGGGCTAACATCATGACAAAGAAAAAAACTAGAGTGTTTGTCATTTACCATTACTTATTCGGACTAGAGTGGATTTAATTTTCCTAAAAGAGTTTCTTGTTCCATGCACAGTCTGTGTGTATCATATATATATATATATACATACAGTATATTGTAAAATTTTATATTTTGGGTTTCGTTTTGCGCAATCTTTAATGATAAATAATGAATCTCGTTGAATTCTACCATAAAATTGAAACAGTAACTGAATTATTTTATTTGTCAATTTTATATGTTTTAGGATAAAAATTGTAATTACAGTTAGTGAATATTATTAAATGTAAGTAATAAATGCACTAAATTATTAGTTATGAAGATAAGTCGGGTTAATTTTTAAACATTTATAAAGAAAACTGGTTTCTCGCACGTAGAATAAATAAGTTTATGCTTAAAATATAACCTTGCATAGCCAGACTAAATTTTATTCGAATGGGCGTGAATAATTGCTAAAGAGAATTTTGGTAATTATTCTGTACAAATTTTCGTTTGTATCTATTTCAGAAGCGCTGATTTAGGTAATGAATTATAATGTAAAATTAATGGGATGTAAAATAGATGTTAAGAAAAAAAACATTTTGTATTTAAATGTGTGAAACGTAATATTTGTAATATTTTGTGACTAGAAATTGTATTACGAGGGTAATTCAATAAGTATCCGCACTTTTTATTTTCACAATTTTATTTTCACATCTGATAGATTATAAACACATCACTTCTGAACATAGTCTCCCTGTTTCTCAATACACTTAGTCCAGCGATCTGCAAGCTTCCTAATGCCATCACAAAAGAATGTTTTTGGCTGTGTGCGTAGCCAGTCATGCACCGTCTCCTTCAGGACATCATCGCCTTGGAAACGCTGACCTCTCAAAGCGTCTTTTAGTGGTCCAAACAGGTAAAAATCCGAAGGTGCCAGGTCTGGACTGTAGGCTGGATGGTTGAGAACTTCAAATTTAAGTTCTTGAAGGCATTTTCTAGTCTGTGCATCGGTATGAGGGCGCGCATTGTCGTGTAACAGAATAACACCTTCCGACAATCTCCCTCTCCGTTTTGTGCGAATTGCTTGCTTTAACTCATTCCGAAGCATGTCAGAATACGATGCACTTGTTACGCGCTTTGAACTTCCTTGCAACGGGAATAGGTATATGGCATATGGTATATGAAAATTTACTATAATTAGTTAAAATGACTTACACCTCGTGTATAGCAGTGTCCAAAACCGTCACAACATTGCGCAGGCAAACTTACAAGAATAACTTGCCCACCTGTATATGTAACTACACTGTGGTGGTAGCTTGAGCTGAATAAAGCCTGAGTCCTCTTTAGACACATGTGTCACAAGGTGGCTAGTTGCGAACTTACAATTCCTTGAGAACGGGGTCGGCTAACCGCGAAATTACGAATCTTATCTGCTCCTTCGTCAATATATTAGAGTTGGCTGACTGCGATAATTACAGTTTTCTCGGTGCTTGTATCGGTTATTAGAACTGGGTGACCGCGATGGTTACAACTTCATCAGTTCCTCCATCAGATAGCTGAGAAAGAGCTAAGCTGGATATAACGCTAGGTAATTTAGTAGTTAAAATCTCAATATTCATTTACATTATTACAAATATTTTAGTTGGTCAAACTGACCTTCATATTCAAATAGGCTGTTAGACATTATTCATGCCTCATTTCGGATTCATTATTTAGTATTTGTTTCAACTCTTTTGACTTGTAGAGGAACCTGGTAAAGATTTAGTTAACCATGTCGAAGAGTATATTACCACCTACCATCTTTAAAATATTCCTGTTTATTCTTGTAAACTTAGTATTTTAAAATATATTAATTTCATTCCCCTTAATTAACGCTCGCCCTTAGATTATAGTCAGAGTCACACATTGGTAGGATGTCCTTATTTACAAACCTTTTTTTTAGGTAATTTATACTCTCAAATCTGAAGTCAAGTATGAGTAGTGCAGTAAGTGGTACAGTGCTCAGGCCAACTACTGCGACCCACTGCTTTAACTCCTGTATTATTGTTACCAGCATCATCGGAGTTCGAGCACCGACTTCAGTGTCCTCACTTCGCTTATAGGGAGACGGTGTTACCCACTGAGCTGAACATGCACTGGCAGATATGAATTTCCATATTAGTTAGGATGGATACTGTGATATCCTATAGACAGATTTTATCCCTAAATTTCGATGAATGAAATATTTCCCATTTGCACGGGTCTAAAAGTTGTTGCAATACAGCGGGTGCATTTAAGTATTTTATAAATTCCTGTGGTAATGTCTGAATGGTTGATGTTTGATGTTACTTCCGGGAAGGTTCGTAATAGACATGAAATAACTAAAAATGTGATGACATTCTTTCTCATTTTATCCCCTAAAAAAATAACCAAATAAATTTAATAAGTTCAACCAAACACTTCCTTCCCAAGTTTGACTTCATTTCGTTGGGTAAAGAATGAAAAGATAAAGTAATCAACTGAAAAGAGAATACGTTGTTTATTATGACATCGAGACAATCATACCTTGAACCCTTTAAGTACTGCGTGAGATCTCGTGCCTTAGTTCACAAGTGCGTATGGAAATAATGTACAGTAATGATAAGGTATTTTAAAGAAAGACCTTTTTCACTTATAAGGACTAAAATGGTAACTCTCACTGGTCATAAACTAATAAATCTGTTTTTGTGTTTCAGCTGAGCAACTTGATTAGGCTGTCAGAAGTTAAGTATAGGATGAAGCCAGGAGGGCTATATGTCCTTGATCGGAAGTTCATACTAAAGGTAAGGAAAGTCCTCAAAGTTCACAACAAGCAGGTCTATCATGAATGAAACAAAACTATTTAATTTTATGACGACTTCAGTAATTGTACAGTTTATTCTAAAATATTGCTCATTTCCCACTTTGTAAATTAAAAGACAAACGGCAATCATTCTCTTTCTTTGAAATTAGTTAACATACCCAACTTATGCAAAACAATATTAGATGCCCTAAAACACTACTTAGCTATAACTTTATTATTTTTTACTTAAATAAAACACTAATTTTTTTATTCTGAATTCAGTAAAAAGTAGCTTTTTTCTTTTGTTATCAATCTTGATTTTTGTTTCAGATAATTGGCGCAGCGGCCACATACTTACTTGTATCAATCCAGTTTTATTTGACAGAAAAACAGTCGATAAAATAAGTTTCGGAGCTAACGAAAAAAGTCGTTTCTTCCAATACAATGTACAACCAAACACATACCTGCAGGAATTTCTCTGTGCAGTAGACTGCGATTAGGAGGTTTAAGGGTAAAAATAAAATGTTTACAGGGTTTGGAAAAATAATAATTGTTAAATATACGATCTTGTATATTGTTTATTATACCTCTATATAGAATTAAGTAATCAAATTAGCAAGAAGGACCATTATAACTGATGCCTCTGTAAGAGGGGTGGCACTGGTACTGAGGGGAAAAGAGGGTGACATTATGAGAAGAAAATTTTTAACCCCTTTTAATTTCCAGGGAACTCTTTAATCCGTTAATAACGTTTTAATGGACCAAATAAATATTAAAATAAATAGAAAATAATATATATACCTATAGAAAATATAAATAAATAATAATATAAATAATATGATGTAATAGTATGAAGTTTAGTGGCCACCAATTATTTTAATGTTTAAAATTTTGCTTCTCAGAGTGCCATCCCTCTTTTTTCCTCAGCACCAGTGCTACCCCTACCCCGTTATTACCCCTATATGGCATAGTTCGCCCATACTACTAACTACGGTGTGAAGATAGGTGTCATACCACAAAGTTGATATAAAATCAGAGGCGTTTTTATAGGGTAGGCACTAGGCAGGGTAGGCTTTGCCTGACCATTAATTTTATCAAACTTTAGAAGCATAAATATATCAATATAAATTAGCGCAATTAGACAAAGTCTGTCGATCGCGCCCTCTTAATCCAATATCATATGATTTCTAAAACCTAAAACGCCCTGCCTACCTTGAATGTATAATATAAATTCAACTAGTGTGGCGGATTTGATAATGCCATTTTTAACACAGAATAAATGTACATATAGTCAGCGCGCGAACTTTCCTACTAAACGATACATTTTGCACGCTTACGCTCACTATCAAGCCATCCCGTATGAAGAAATATGAGAAACTACGATTTGGGGGGGGGGGGGGTTAAAGGAAGACGATTGATAGGCGAATGGTGCATGACGTCACAAGATGATTGGGGGGGGGGTGCGAATATACAAATACAGTATACAAGGGTAAGCATCCTTATATACGTATATAGTTATAATTATATACCTTTATTGAAATTATATATATATATATATAGCCTATATAATATTCTGCCTACCCAATGCACCAGTCCAAGAACCGCCTCATACTCATATTATATGAGTATTTAAAGTGCAAACTAATGACACAGAGATGTAAATGATTATGAACTTGAGCGCACACTGATTAGGATAACACAGAGCATTGTTGCTGCCAGTGATAATGAACCACATACGAAAGCCTTGTCAGCCCGTTCATCATCAATATATTTGACAATGATAATGCGAGCTGCTCTACCCTGAATCAGTGTATGAGAAGAGTGGTGCTCTGTGTAACGTAGGAGATACTTTTTTCAAAACTAGACTTAATATATTAACATATCGTTCACGCACAGTGATGCGTGAACAAATCTTTCTTGACCCCGTCTAGCACTTCTTGGACGGCTCTTCTGAGAGCTATAACTGTTTTCAAAAGAAACTACACCATACGCACTTTACACAAAAAGATAGAGGCGTCGTCGCGAATAATTTGGTGTAAATATCGAACAAATTCGTTCACTACAAAAAGTTTAGAACAAAGTTTATTTGGCCAAAACATTGTTCAGCTGAGTAAGCTTTATGTCCGCATGATATAGATCCGCCCAGCTTCACGCCTCTTGTCGACAGCACGCAAAAACCAAATTTCGGCTATTTTACAATTTGTATTGTGTGAAAATATTTCACAGTCGATAATAATAAAACGGTTACCATTTTATAAAATGATATTGTGCACATTTGTGTTTAAAACAAAAAGGCACCTAGAGAAAAACATGGACCAGTCTGAAAAGTGGGTCCTGCAAAAAGACAAATCGTTTATGTGTGCATAATAATAAACCTTAAAAAAAAAAGACAAGATTAACAAAAAGTATTTAGCCTTAAAAATTCAAAGTTAAAAAACAAAAAGTATTTAGCGGCAGCTTTTAACATTCACAGGCCAACAGAACTCAAGAGTAATGCCATTAGATATTTTGAAAAATTATGCACTTCCCCAGCAAATCTGTGAAGCGACTCGAAAAAAAAATTGTTTTAGATTTAATTTTGATAAATAACAATGACATGATAATAAATAAAAAAGTAACGCAAACTAATTTTTGTGATACTAACATAATTGATATACAAATAAAGTTAGAAACCACAAAACCTAAAACTCATCCTAAAGAGACAGAAGAAATATTTGAAGGATTAAATATGGATTCAAAGTAAGTAAATTTGGCAAGTAAAAATGAAGAATTAATTGATGTAGAATTAGTGGAATTGCTATTTAGCGAAACCTCTCAGAGAAGAAATACAATGTTCGGCACTAAACAAATGTAAACTTATACAGGTGAAGCATGTTTCGAAGAGACAATAAAGAAGACGTAGGAAGCTCGAGACAAAAATCAGAACGTTATTTGGATAACGGAAACAAAGCTAAAAGTTTTCCAGTTTCAAAACGGACGCAAAATCTACGTGGAATGGAAACGGACTTAAAACAAGTACTCATCGGCAAGACGAACAAGAAGGAAAAAAATGTACCTAAAAACTTAAAATATAACCCAAAATATTTCTAAATCTTCACGAAAAGGAAAATGAGATGTAAAGAAAGTGTTGGTCTGTTAAAAATGTAGTAAAAGAATACATAAATGACCCAGAATAAATGAGCAAACTGATTAAGAAAAATTTAACCCTGTGTTCAGTATCCTTAAACACTAGCTGAAAATGAAAAATCCGGATGAATTCTCCGACAAATCAGTCAAAACCAGGTAGAGATACGAATCTACAGCATTAACTGATTTGTAATTCTCGGAAGGGGACGCAATATAAGCTCTATCACAAATATGACAAAAATCAGCACTAGGGCCAGATGCATAGTGTGCCAGTTTTTTAAGCAGTGCAAAGAGAATTTCGCCAAACTACTGTACAGGGAGGGTCTTCATTACACTTTTTACTACTTTATTATTGCCGAAACAGACTTAGTTAAACGGGGTAATGCGAGGGGGGATTTAATTATAATACTTAAGTCGGAGAGGGACACAAAAAAAATAGTTTAAATTCACAATTACATTCTAACACGAAAGAATACCTTTTTAAACGCGACGCTGCCCAGTGACTGGAGGGTACTTCCTCTCTCTCGCCCCGCTTGGGCCGACTCCTGGTTGTCAACCAGTATTTTATTATAATTTTAATAAACTTATAACCAAAACATTCTAATTAAATATAATTATAATATAAATAACCATAATTTATCGTAATTTCATTTATTTAATATTATTATCTTCTTTTAACTTCTTATAACCAAAACATTCTAATTTTTAATTAGACATTACTACAGGGGCCATGTCCCCTCCCATTAAAGTTTTGACAAGTGTGGTTAAATTCGAAAGGATAAAATAGCTATGACGGTACTTTGGGCTACTACCCGATACTGCGCTAGCATTATAACCCCCCCCCCTTTTATATACAAAACTAGATTTTGGTCTCTCCTATATTTTCATTCTGGTTCCAGTCTTCCGCGCAAAGCAATTTTACAAACATAAAGGTTCCACTAACTGTTCTGTTGTAAGATAATGATAAAAATAAATTGAATACATATCACGGCACTGAGAAGATTCAAATAAACAACCTCGAACGTGAAATAACACAAAATCCATTTTTTAGACAGTTTATTTTTATGTATTCAAAAGGTGTTTAAATTTTGAAATAACGGTCCAATCGCTAATTCAAATTCCATTTGCAGATGACATTTGGCAACATCTCCCAGCTCCAAACGTGCCATGCAAATCTAAAATGTTAGGAGAGCTTTCTGTCGCTTTTAATTGCTTTCTAACATTAGTAACGTAACTGTAATGTGAGGCTTTGAAAGAAAACATCCCGCTCATAATTATATAATAATTCATTTGCTCTCTTTTCATAGAGAATATTTAAGAGGGCGGAAAATCGTTCCTCGTCTCTTAGCTAATTGGATTGAGATGAAACATGCGGACGTCCTTCGCTGTGTGTGTGAAGGTACTATTTAAAAGTACTTTACATATATGTCCCATAAATTGCTCGCTATTTAACTATTATGCTTTTAAATGAAAGAGAGAGAGAGAGAGAGAGAGAGAGAGAGAGAGAGAGGGAGAGAGAGAGAGGATGAAATTATAATGAAAGATAAAGTTTGAAAAACTTTATCTTTACTTTAGAATTTTTGCTTATGTAATATATTTTCACAGACGTACAGCCATTTATACACAAACACACACATACGTGTGTGTGTGTGTGTGTGTGTGTGTGTGTGTGTGTGTGTATGTGTATATATAAAATTAAAGAGCATACTGAAATTATGACTGTATCTGTTATTGCTCATATCCAAAGATTAACACTGATGGGTTGGAGACTCGAATCGAACAATCTCTTTTATGAGAGACATCTAGTATCATATCGTATATTTGTTTGCTAAAATATTTCATGGAAATTATTTTGAAATTTAAAAATAATTACTCGGCTCTAAATTTGCGATTAGAAACGTTAAAATTTATTTGGCTTCATTGGCTGATATTACGTGTATTTCAAATGAAATGCTTGCTTTACGGGTATCGAGATAAGAACACTGAAAATCTCATGTAATTAGTGCATATATAAGTCAGGCATATTTAAGTTTTAAATTGTTTTTCATCATTCACTTACGGGTACGCATTAATTAATGAACCAATCATTCTGGTTGGCTGAGCATTTATAAAACGGGAAAATAAACACGCCTCAGGAAATATCTCGTCTGGTTCTGAGGAAATTTATTATTATTATTATTATTATTATTATTATTATTATTATTATTATTATTATTATTATTTTAGTTCCTTTTGCTAGCAAATTTGACTTATTCCCATATGAACCTGTAAACATGTCTGAAAATATTTTGATCTCCGTTTTGGGTGCTTGGGTAGGAAAAAAAAGAAAAATTCCTGTAAAACTTGTAAATTGGATTACACGAATTGGGTATAGAATTTTCAGTCAAATGGCATAGAAAAAACTAAAATTTAGTTCGTCTTAATTGTAGGCTACATTCACTTAGCGCTAAACACAGCCATGGACTTTCCCAAGCCAGTCTGAGGAATAAGGAGGGGTGCATTGACGAGCTCGCCGCACGTAATTCATTTAGTTCTACTTTTAAAGGGACTTTTTTCTCGCGGTTGGTGGCGTTACCCCCGTATTAGTACCTAAACTAGACGAAAGAGGTTAAACAGATTGACCAATCAACTGATATTCGTTAGTCAAATTGCAATGTCGTAATATACCCTTCAGGGTATAACCTTGTAGTAAAGCACCAGGCTGTTAATCTGAAGGTCATGGGATCGAGTCTCAGCCAGGACTCAGATTTCAACGATTAATGCGCTCCTCTGGGTCTCCGATGATGGGGGTATAATGATCCGGATTCCACAAAAAGGTATAGGTCCCTTCTGTCATGACCTTTCAAGCTACGAAGTAGGTTAAGCAACCAGAGACATTATTATCATTATCCTAAGTGATCATCCGAACACGGGTTCTGTAAATTCATCTGTAGAATGTTTTAATTATATCAGTGAAATTACATTCCAAAGAGTAGAAAAGAGGCTGCACGTTATCATAAATGAAAAATAGTAATTGAAGTGAAAATGTATCAACCATCGATATTTTTATACTGTGAAATTGATGTCTTTGGGGAAAATATGTCGGGGGGAAATATGTCGGGAGGAAAATATGTCGGGGGGAAATGTGTCGGGGGTGAAATATGAAATTCAACTCGATGCCTCGAGAAAAATGACCGATACCAATATCGCAATGATGAAAATACCATTTTTTTTCTCATTTCTTGGTGCTAACTGTACATTTACAGATCTAGTCTGACTCTATGGCTTAAGTACTTGCGGGCTACGTTGTAGCCATTGTCATAACTCAGCTTTCCATCTATCAGAGAAGCTAAGCGACGTTGGGTCTGGGTAGTAGTTGTATGGAAGACCGTCCTCTGAGTCAAGATTATGTAGCGACCCGTGGTTCGGAACCACGTAAAACTAAAGCTCTCCTCCGTCTTATGATCTTAGATGCTGCGAAAGAAATTACACAACTCATTATATTAAAAACTTGTTTCCATCTTGTGTGTTTTGTGATCATTTCAGTAAGGTGAGAACAATAAACGATAAAACAACCATTATTGCCCAACATTGACCATTCATGGCATTTCTCAGTCCTTTTGTTTTTTTCTGTACAAAATTTGCGAGTTACATGAAAGTCTACAGATTAACTTAGTCCATAAATGAAAAGTAGCAATAAATTTAGAAAATACCATGCCATCAAAACGTTGAGTTTCACATCGGAAATCACTAGATTAAAGTTTGTTCTCATCAGTATATATATATATACTGTATATATACAGTGCTTTTTTTGTAAAAAAAAAAAGGTGCCGGTACTAATTGGGATATATATATATTAACATAGATCATAACATTAACTTACCGTTTTATAGAAAATTCCAAATTTTCATCAAGTTCTCATCTGCTTCAATATGTCGACTTCGTTCCTTGCTGTTAGTGTCAACTGCTGAGTGGCGCATAATAAATTGCATTGTGTACTAGCTCGTAGTTGTTTACTTTTAGATGCCTTACATTTGTTGTGTACGTAAAGTTTATCTACAATTGATTTCAATGCTTACCATATAGCAACTATACTTGCCATGAAATAAAATAGGTATACAGTGTAATTTTATACTACAGAATATTATAATACAATATCGCTTAAGTTTTAGAAAGCTTAAAAATTTAATAAGAAAGATTCTAGATAATCTACGAATTAATTATTCAAAAAAGGTGCCACTACGCCGTACCGGTGCGTACCGTCACAAAAAAAGCCCTGTGTATATATATATAATTGTAGGCTAATTGTAGGCTAATTGTAGGCTTCCCTTAAGGTAGAGAAATAATGAACTAACCGACGATCCAAAAGAAATATCTGAAACATTGAGAGCCCACTATGAATCAGTTATTAATACCCCAAAAAGTGACAAAGCGATACCTGACATAGATGCATTCTTTGAAGAGAAATTGCAAGGAGACTGTATAACAGCCTTTGATTTTACCCCAGAAGATGTAGCGAGAGCTATAGGACAAATGAAACCACATCCAGCTGTAGGTCCGGAAAAATGGAACGCACTATTAATTAAAAATTGTAAAAATAAAATAGCTACACCTTTATACTGGAAATGGAGAAGATCCCTAGACACTGGGGAAATACCGAGCATCTTGAAAAGATCAAACATTGTCCCTATATATATAGGAGGAGACAGATCTCAAGCAAAGAACTGTAGACCAGTGTCCTTGACGTCCCACCTCACCAAAGTATTTGAAAGAATAGTTAGAGGGAAAATTTATGATTTCTTGGAGACACTGGATGGATTGAACGAAAATCAGCACGGACTCCGATCAGGTAGATCATGCCTATCACAACTAATAGAACACTACAACAATATCCTAGATGCACTGGAAGGCAATGACAACTACGATGTCATATACACAGATTTTGCTAAAGCTTTCGACAAATGTGATCGCAGTATAATAGCACATAAAATGAAATATATGGGAATAACAGGCAAAGTGGGAAAATGGATCTACAACTTCCTCAGAGAATGTCTACAGGTCGTCAAAATTCAAGGTATATCATCATCAGAATCGGAAGTACGCAGCTCAGTACCACAAGGGACAGTACTGGCCCCACTCCTGGAGTTCATTATCATGCTAACAGACATAGAGAGCGGAGTAAACAGCGACAGTATAGTAACATCCATTGCGGACGATACAAAGATCAGCAGGAAATCAGCGATGCACATGAAGTGGAGGCCTTGCAGAGGGACACGAACAAAATATACAAATGGTCAGACGACAGTAACATGACATTTAACACCGGGAAATTTCAGCTCTTGAGATTATGGTAGAAAAGAGGAACTTAGACTGCATATTATGCTCCAGATAGACAGGAAATTCAGAGAAGCACGAAAGCGATCGACCTGGGGGTAATAATGACTGACGATGCCAAATTCGAAACACAAAATCAGATAGCAATAAATAAAGCAAAAAGAGTCGCAGGACAGGTACTAAGAACGTTCAAAAGAAGGGACAGGACAGTCATGATTCCCCTGCTGAAAACACTGATTATACCAAAACATGAATACTGCTCAGTTTTGACGTCCCCATATAAAAAGGAAGAAACTAATAAACTAGAAGAAACTAAGAGACATTTCACAGCCAAGATTGATGGCTGCAAAGAACTCAACTACTGGGAAAGACTACGTAAACTAAATCTGTACTCACTGGAAAGAAGAAGAGAAAGGTACACCATAATCTACATATGGAAAATTTTCGAAAAACTGGTATCAAACCTAAAACTAAACCCAATTACTACTCAAACAACACTGGAAAATAGGAAAGGCAGAATGTGTAGTGTTCCCAAATTAAAGGCCCGGCAAGGGATCTCCTCAACACTAAAGGTAAATAGCTTGGTTGTCAGGGTGCCAAGACATTTTAACCAGCTTTCAAAGAACCTCAGAAAGTTACAGGGGTCAAAGTTGAAGTCTTCAAGAGAAGACTAGATGCCTGGCTCAGGACTTTACCAGATGAGCCGGGTGCACCTGGCTATGTACAGTGGAGAGCGCAAGAAAGCAACTCGCTCCTCCACCAAGCAGGCCTAGAGGCGGGGCCACCAGCTTGACCTTCGTGTGAATGGAGACCAACACACAGAACAGCAACAAGGTGTGTGTGTGTGTGTGTGTGTATATATACACACACGCGAGTACATATGTATATTTATAGTACTTCCGTTTAGTGGCCCCATTTTTTAAATAGACTTTTTTGGAAAGATTATATTTATTTTGATTAAATATGTTATGCAATTTTACTTTTACTAAACTAACCTAACCTAATCTAACTTAACCTAAAAATGGGTCCACTAAACGGAAAATGTTCCGGTTAGGATAGATTTAGTTTAGTTTAATTTTGTAAATTTAAAACTGCATAAAATATTTAATCAAAATAAATAAAATCTTTTTTGGAAAAGTATATTTCAAAAATGGGGCCATTAAACGAAGTTCCTTATATATATATACACAGTATATATTGTATATATTACACGAGTTTACGTCCCCTTTGTACGTATAGATTTCTTTAAAGTTCACCTTAAATTGTTAGTAGAAGAATTGTAAATGTAGAGAAAACGATCACAAACTGAAAACGGAAGGGTGACCTTTAAAAGTGGAAAGCATACGACGACCATGTATGAGACCCCCTCTCACTCAGAAGATTGTATATCAAGTAGTGGCGTAACTAGGCCTGCTCATTATATGCACCTGTGTATAGTCTTAAAAAAAAAAAATCCCGACCGGTTACCAGATAACATCTTTTCAATTGTTAAAATTTCAAATTAAGTCTAGTGTTCTATGTTTTATTCATTTGTGTATTTATTTATTTTTTATTTACTTTATTATTTACTTATTTGTTACAAATTAATACAGTTTCTTGTGACGTTTAATGTATTTTCGAGTTTTACGCCCTCATGCGTATAATTTTTGAATATCTGTCTACGCCCATATCTCAAGTATGCGATTCTTTTTCAAACTCACACAGATAATAACACACGTCAATAGTAGTATCGACGTCCATTTTTTAAAAGATGAAGACAATCACTCTTGTCAAACTAGAAGAGAATCAATAAATAAAGAGAGGATTTCCTTTACTTATATTGTTTGATCAATCATGTTGAAATTTTCAGAATTAATTATGTACAGGGTGGGCCGTAAGTTTCCATACATAGGAAAAATAAACATTTTTTTATGGACAACCATTTTTATTTATATAATATGCTCTACATGGTTGCCATTGTTTTGAAAACACATTTCAATACGTGTTCCCCACTGTTGATGAACACGCATTAGCACAGTTGACGTTATGCTTGTAATGGCGTTGGTGATACGTTCCTTTAGATGATTTATTGTCTCGTATCTTTTCCTGATACACCATGGCCTTCAAGTGCCCCCAAAGATAGAAATCAAGGGGGGTGAGATCTGGGGATCTGGGAGGCCACTCCACAGGACCACGCCGACCAATCCAAGCATCCGGAAACTGCTGCTGATCCAAATACCGACGCACGTGAAGACCATAATGAGGTGGAGCTCCATCTTGCTGGAAGTAAACTGGGAAGTTACCTTCCTCGTTTAGCAGGGATGGGAAAATCTCTTCTTGCAACATGTTAAGATACCTTTCGGCATTAAGATTTCCACTGACAAAAATTGGTCCAATAATTCTGTCACCCCATATCCCGGCCCACACCATCACTTTACCGGCACCTTGCATTCGTCGGACTCAGCCAGTTAGGGTTAGCATTACTCCAATAACGTATGTTTTGCCGATTAACCTCTCCATTGACGTAAAAATTTGCTTCATCAGTAAACAAGATCTTACGTCAAACGCATATTCTTAGGGTATCTGAAACATAAAAACAAACGTTTAATTTTTCCTATGTATGGAAACTTACGGCCCACCCTGTATATAATATGGTTTTAAATACTATGGAGATTTTGTTAAAACCGACTTGAAATTAAAACGTTTCACCCCTGTATTTCCCGTTCCTGAATGCTCAAAGCGTTTAGCCCATTTTATGTAGAACAAGCGTATGGGAATGAATGTGTAGTTTAATTCTAAGTATAAATCACAAATTAATTCTATAACTCCATACTTGTTCTTCATAAAATGCGTCGAAAGTTTTAGTTGAGCATTCGGGAACAGGAGATCTGAAATGGTCAACTGTTTTAATTTCAGCATTATTGATCCTACAGTAAAATAGATACAGGTTATTTAAGTTAGGTTAGGTTAAGGAAGTCCCTTTTTCACATATTTTTTCTTATATACCGTAGTGTGATAAGAGTGACTGTCTTGATCTTTTCAATGGGCGTTGATTATTGGCATGTAAGGTAACTTACTGATGTATTCATGGGCGCAAATCGCTAATCAGAAAGTGGGGGGTACATTTGGATATTAAAATTAATGGATTTTTAGTACATGTACTTAAAATATCGTAACAAAAACAATATAATAGTAATATAATAATATATAATATAATATAATAATAAAAAATAATATTTATTCATGTATTATAATTCCTCTTATTACTTTGGAATATCGTTAGCCTACTAACAGTTCCTAATAGTTCCCAAATAGAATGGGTTACAATTGATACTTTGTCTCCGGCCTTCAAAAAGTGGGGGTTACATGCCCATGGCTGTCCATGGCTGTATTCACTGATGTATTGTTGTCGATAGGGACAGAGAAGTAACATCACAAATTAAAACCAAAACAATGCTCCAAAAAATAATTGAAACAATGGCGATTTTTAATTCAATTAAAACTATCGACTAAGCAAAAATAAATTCAGAAAAAATTACACATCATTGCTGTAAACAGTTTACTACCTTCAATGGAAATTTTAAGAAAATAATTTTTCTTTGTGAAGTAAACTGCCTAAAGTTAATAAAAAACCTTATAATAGTATACCTTACAATAGTTGTAAAATAGAAGAAAACAAAATTTAAAGGCTAACAATAAAATAACATAAGGATTCTCAAACAATTCCACTGGGTTATTTTTAACGTGCAGTTCTACACAAAATGTGCAATTCTAAAACAAATTCTGCAGTTCTGTAGGTAAATGTGTGCAGTTCAAAGATGTGCTTTGCATGCTGTACTAAATTACAAAGAGAGCAGTTATCATAAATTAAAGTTCAATCAGCTCTTTCCAGTTATGTAGACTATTATTCCATCAATAACGTATCATATAGTCGTATGAAAAGGGTCTCACAGACATATTATTACCTGCTGTAAAGTTTCATTTAAAGTATGTTAGCCCATAAAGAATAAAAGTTTCAATTTATGTTCACAAATTTTTTTATTGAAAACACATATGTAAGTGAGTTGGATTGATGAGTAAATAGCATTGATGAGTGAGTAGGATAATGGATAGTGCAGGGCAAGTTGTTTTTCATCTAAATTTGCGTTTCTAAATTTGTGATTCTTCAAATGCGAAAACTGAAAATATCTCGAAAACTGCTCATTTGTACAAGAAAAGGATGTCACATTCTTTCAAAGCACATCAAAATTGACCAGAAAAATAACTTCTGGTCATTAAACTGCCGGTTTTAGTTCAGCGGAATATTTACCATATATATATATATATATATGATACACACAGACAGTGCATGGAACAAGGAACTCTTCTGGGATAATTAAATCCACTATAGTCCGAATAAGTAATGGTAAATGACAAATACCATAGTTTTTCTTTTTCATGATGCTAGCCCGACGTGGGCAACGGGTCACTCGCAAAGAGGTCCCATAAATATAGCTTCCCTCACCAGCTATCTGCAAAGCAGACAGGATCCAGCTTTGGGACATGGATCTAGGGTTTAAAGCACCTAGCCATGCTACATTTAGAACCTCACTATAGTGGATTTAATTATCCCAGAAGAGTTCCTTGTTCCATGCACTGTCTGTGTGTATCATAAAAAACTCAGGGGACCATTCTGAGTTCATTCCCATATATATATATATATATATATATATATATATATATATATATATATATATATATATATATATATATATATGGCTACATATATCTTATTTATACATGTAGGAGATGATGATGATGTCTGTCTGTTCTATGTTTATTTATACGTGCCTAAACAACTAGGGTAATCTACACCAAATTTAGTACACACATTATTTAAGGGAGAAGCAGGGAAGGTTTTAGTAATACACTCCCTCCTCCCAATCACTCCTAGGTTGCGCTTCGGGGGTCTTTGGCTGGGTAAGGAGCAGCGGGCATTCTAATATATATACATATGTGTGTGTGTGTGTGTGTGTGTGTACGTACATGCATGTGTTTTTATAAGCCGAATAATCTGGATAATGGAATCTGAATAAAGGAAACTAATTCAATTTTAATTTCACCCAAACTTTACATTCGCCAAAAGCTTAACGTCTCTTGAATTGAGTCTGTTGGTGAGAATAGTTGTTTATAAAGTTTATGAGGGTAGACTCTACACTCGAATTCTATTGACTTTGAAGCTTTGTTTTGCAAAGGTATAACAAATACAGTAGGTTTGATTGCGTTGGACTGTGCTAAGTTAAATTATATTAAGTTGGATTGGACGAGGTTCGGTCGCATTAGGTGGGGTGGGATAAAGTTTAGATGGAATGAATTAGACAGCTTTGATTTTCGTCGTTCATTTTCGTCATTAGTATTAATTACATTGGAGCAAACATGTTTAGTGACATATCGTGATTTTTGTTTAATGGTAAACAATATTCGTCTTTCAACATTTTTTTTAAATAAATTATTACTTCCGTTCTCACATTCATCTTAAAATTATTAAAAGTATAAACTAAATTTCTATCATTTATTGAAAGTAATTTTTTTATGCAGGAAAGAGGGGCCAAGGGCGAATACCCACGAAAACGCCTTCCACCCCACCCCACCCCATAAAGAAAGAAGTGGGCCAAAATCAAAGTCCAGGGTTTTTGAGCTGAGTGAACATTCTGCGTTTGAAAGGTTGGAGGTCGTAGGCAGGGGGAAAGATGGATTGAGGAAGATTGTTTCAAAGTTGACCGGTTGAGTAGGCGAAAGATTGAAAATACCGATTAAACCTTGCGTTAGAGAGTTGGACATAAAAGGAATAAGGCTGTGGCAAAAGTCTGGTACTACGTGCTTTCCTTAAAGGAAGAGGTATGCAGTTAGTGATTTCAGAAGCGAGGTGTCTGTTATAATAGCGACAGCAAAGAGAGAGTGAGGCATCATTGCGGCGAAGAGAGAGGGATTGAAGACAGTCAGTAAGAGGCAGGAAATTGATGAGAAGGAAAGCCTTTGATTCCACCCGGTCACCTAGAGCTGTGTGGGTTGAGCCACCCCACAAGTGAGAAGCATACTCCATACAAGGGTGGACAAGACCTCTGTACAGAGAAAGCAACTTAGTGGGAGTGAAGAAACTGCGGAGGCAGTACAGCACACCTAACCTCTTAGAAGCTGTTTTAGAAAGAGAGTATATGTGATCTTTCACGAGAAAAGGAAACGCCAAGAGTGTTAAAAGAAGAGGAAAGCTTAAGTTGTGTTGAAGATAAGGGGATAATCATGTGAAAGAGTGTGACGAGAAGATAGATGAAGAAGCTGAATTTTTGAAGCATTGAAAGACACAAAAAATTTTCTGCCCAATAAGAGATAGTACAAAGTTCAGAGGTCAGTTGCACCATAGCCAGCCTATGCGAATCATGGTGTGACTGTTGAAAAGGACGCTTTGTGAACCGGGTGGAGAATTGAAGGGTGGAATCATCGGCATAGGAGTGGAGAGGACAGGAAGTGCGATTTAATAGATCATTGATAAATAAAAGGAAAAGAGTGGGTTACAGGACAGAACCTTCAGGAACACCATTATTAAAAGCTTTAGGAGAAGAACAGTGTTCATTGACAGTCGCCTGTATAGATGGCAAGAAAAAAGTCAGAGATGAAGGCACAGATAGAAAGAAAAAACCGAAGGAGGCTAGTTTAGAAATTAAGGATTTGTGCTAGACTCTATCAAAAGCGTTTGATATGTCTAGCGCAATATCAAAGGTTTCACCGAAATCCCGAAAGGAAGATGACTAAGAGTCATAGAGATATGCAAGAAGATGGCCAGTAGAGCGTTCCTTGCGGAACCCATACCGACGATCTGAAATAAGATTGTAAGAAGAAAGGTGTTTAAGAATCTTCTTATTAAGTATAGATTCAAAAACTTTAGAAAGGCAAAAAATCAAAGTGATTGGAGGATAGTTGGAGGGTTGAGAGCAGTCACCCTTCTTTGGGACATGCTGAATGAAAGCGAACTTCCGGCAGGAAGGAAAAGTACCACATGAAAGACAAAGTCGAAAGAGTTTGCCTTATGCAGGGTGTCAGCACGAAAGCACAGTTCTTGAGAATAACAAGAGGGACACCACTAGGACCGTACGCCTTCCTCGCGTTGAGCCCAGATAGGGCAGGATAAACACCTTGGAAAAGATTCTAATTTTAAACATAATAAAGTCAGAGGGAGGAAGAGATGGAGTAACACTGCCGGAATCGTCCAGTGTTGAGTTGGAGGCGAAACTATGAACGAAAAGTTCAGCTTTATCAGGAGAAAAGACGGCAACTGAGCCGTCGGAATGGAAAAGAGGAGGGAAAGAAGAAGAAGCAAAATTATTGGAGAGCTACTTGGCTCAGTGCAAGAAAGAGCGAAAAGAATTAGAATTTAATAGGTTTTCACATTTTTGTCTGAGAAATGAATTTTTGGCGAGTCTAAGAACAGATTTTGCACGATTCCGGGCTGAAAATAAGCTCAGTGAGATTTGAGTTGTATTCATAGCTAGTAGATGAGTTGTATTGAAGTAGATAGTAAATCTGATTGAGATCCATTACTAAGTTTGATGCGTTGTATGAGTGGTTCGAGCAGAGAAATGAATTATATCCCAATCTTTTGGATGAATACAGCTCATATACCCATCTGTTCATCTGCTCCGTTTCTTGACTAGGTACGAGTTTATATAACCGTGTGGGGTAGATGGGAAGACAATATTTAGGGGAAAACTAAATCTTCAAAACAACTCAACGTTATTCCCGGGTAAAACCCATATAAAGGGTGTCCCAAAAGTCTTGGAGGGGTTTTTATTTGGCTATAACTTTTTTGTTTGGGGATCAAATAAAAAAAGGTTTGTAACACTTGAAAATATATTTATTGCGATTTTAATTACAAATTTAACATCTGGTCAAAATCTTCATTTTCAATACGTAAATCTAAAATCTCATTAGCGTAAGTTATCCGACCCTGATGATCTTGTGGTTTGATTTCTTGAGCAATTTGAATTTTCTACGAGTAAAGATTGATATCCTCTCTTAAAATTCGATGTAAGGAACTTCTTGAAATGTTTAATTCCTGGCTGCGTCGTCGGACTGATGTGGATTTTCCTCAACGCTTTCACGAACCATCTCAACCAGAATTGGACTTCGGCTTGTCCGAGGACGCCCAGTCCGTGGTTCGTCTCCTTGACCCTTTCCCATACGAAATTTAGCGACGTACCGTCGAATAGCTGAATCAGAAGGAGCAGAACGTGTGTTGAATTTTAATCTAAACGTTCTTTGAGCGGCAGCGATGGAAGAGTTGTTGTCAAATAAAGTTCCACAATAGCCACACTTTGTTGCACTGTCCAGGATTCCATTTTCGTTAATAGCTGCAAGGGTACTTTAATTGAAAAATAAAAATAAATAAATTAATCAAAAATGAAAAAAGTTATAGCCAAATAAAACCTCCAAGACTTCTGGGACACCCTGTATATATATATATATATATATATATATATATATATATATATACAGTATGTGTGTGTGTGTGTGTGTGTGTGTGTGTGTGTGTGTGTGTGTGTGTGTATACAAGTTTGTACAGCCAAATCGTGTAGGTTACCAATATGAAGATAGGTGCGGTAATTAGTAATTAAGTTGTCAAGGTAATTAAATAGTTCATTATTAGAAGAGATTGTAATCACTAATCGACCAGGGAAGTACTCCGTTTACCAATATGAAGATAGGTGCGGTAATTAGTAATTAAGTTGTCAAGGTAATTAAATAGTTGATTATTAGAAGAGATTGTAGTCACTAATCGACCAGGGAAGTACTCCGTGGGGAGGTACAAACACTTCTCCCTCTATTTTTCACTACATAAACAAAATGGCATCGTGAGCCTCGGAGACCTTGATTTCGGCTCTCACCTTCTATATATAGGGGAGGGGAGCATTTCTGCGGGCGTTCGCCCTTGGCTCCTCCTTCCTCCATAAAAATTTGTGGGTCACCAGTTGAATTATCAGTCAAAAAAGAAAAAAAGGGTAGACTACCCTGCTTTTTTCCTTTAATTAACAAAACTTAATACTACACACACACAAAATGCGAGTTCCATACGCAGACACAAAGGAAAAGGAATGTTTGCACACGTGTTGAACGTTTAGTCGGCCGAGCGAATACTACAGGGTGATCCGTTTTGATATGGTAAATTAAAAAACGCTGTGAGAATCTACCGAGAAGTGATACAGAGCTCATATGTTGCACGTATGTCATAAAATGTGGGAGTTTGTAATAGGCCAGCCATCCCTGCCAGATGTAGGGGCGCCATCTGCTGTCAGACTTATAAGATATATGCCTGTTTCGACGATGGCGGCAAATGCATAACAACGTGTGAAGTGTGTCATTTGATTTGCTAAGTTTGAGAGTGTGACAGCGGTACAGCGTGAGTTTCGCCGTGTGTATGGTGTTCGAAAAGTTCCTAAATACGACTCCATAGTGTAGTGGTACCGCACATTGAAAGAAAGGGGTCTATCACTAAACCACATGCAGGTGGTCGTAAGAATTAACCTCTCGTTATGACCTCTGTCGTGTCCGGAAGGGGGGGGGGGGTCATGTTAAAGACTAATTAGGTTTGTCACAATCTACTATCTTTGTGGGCATTGTTTGCCAAATATTAAACTATACAATGTTACTGTTTCCATTTCACATAAATTTTATTTTATCCATACCCAAACGGATCACCCTGTTTAATCACTGAGTTAAATATGCGAGGAACGTGTGTGAACTTAACATACAGGAGATGTTTTCTGCAGCGCGACTGACAGAAGACTCAAACTTCAACTATTAAATCTTGAGGAACGTGAGCAAGGGCGTACCTAAAGTATTTGGCACCTGGGGCGGATCCTTCCTTTGGCACCCCCCATAAATAATTTTAAAATTTAAACTTATTTATTATTATTATTATTATTATTATTATTGAGTTATCAGATTATCAACCCAGACAAGCAGAGACAATTAATAATTATCAATGCCAATGCATTAACACTAATTCAATATAGTATGGTATAACGCTAGCTATTATAATTGATAATTTACCGGATATTATAACATCACGACGATGCATTTATAAACACTTAAACTCACTATGATACCACATTGTCAAAAATTACTGGACACTGGTATATACCATGATATTGTTATAAACACCAGCACTTTATGCTTTATCATAATTATTTATGAAACATACTTCATGTATGTGGAGTCACAGTGTCAAGTGAACAAGACTTGGAATGTCAGTTGCAGCCAGCTGGCTATGCTCAACAAACTGATGACTAAAACCGTAAAACGTCAACAAACGTTCACCTTTCGATTAATTTTTATCAAATATTTAATTTTTCGTTTGTAAATTTTGTATTGCCAAAAAAATAAAAAATGTATTTTATAGTGGAAATTAACATTAAGCTGTTGTAATAGTTTGAACATTTTAAATTTTTTTTCTTACTTTGGCGAATTTTTCATTTGGTTTGAAAACTTGTACTGGTATTTCAACTCTCCCGATGGCACCCACCTCTCCTGGCTGTCACCCGGGGCGGACCGCCCCCCTCGCACCCCCCTTAGTACGCCACTGAACATGAACTTGAGAGATTTCATTATTTATGGTCGTATTTCCAGTTCCTTGGTGACGCGCTTGGTTGGTTTTGACGGTCGTTCATTCAGGTTCACTTTCTTCAATTCTGCTTTACGATATCGTGGAACTCTTTTTATGAGGTTGACCACTATTTCAGACATTGGTAAAAATGCTCATTAACGCAAAGGACGTCTCTGTCGTAACGTCAACTTAGTAAGCTTGAAGGCCTTCTTTAGTATAGATTTCTGTTTGTAACAAGGATTTGTGGTGTCTTTAATAAATGCGATAAATTTACTTTTGTCCGTGTTTCCTCAGAATTTCTACAGACATCTGAACCTCATAAAAAATTCTGTATGAACAGACAGAACCTTCTTAAGGGTGACTTTTTATGATGAAATTTTGACATGCACCTGAGAAATGTTATGCGGAGTTTCTTCAATAAAACTGTAGACCTTAAAAGAAATGTTTATCGGCACCATTATATATATTAGTATACACACACACCACAACACACACACCACACAAACACACACACATATATATATATATATATATATATATATAGATATATATATATATAAATATATATATATATATATATATATATGATAATATATATATATGATAAAATCTCAATAAACACTGGCTTAAGCCCATATAAAGCGGCCTTTCTTTGCTTTTTTATCATCGCTGAATTGAGCCCCACTAAAACCGATCAGAGTTGTTTACACATTAATTGGTAAAACTCGAATGTATCGAATGTATTAATCGCTATTCAGGGACAACATTTGGATATTTTTCAAACCCCGATTTTGCCTATTAAGATTAAGATACTTTTAAACGGGTCACGATTCAGCGGTGAAAACGGCATTGTACAGACAGCCGTGTGATAGGAACTTTAAACAATGCTTTGAAACTGCATGCAACCAACAGACCAATCGTGTTTTCTCCTCTACAAGGTTGACTTTCATTTCTCGCGTGCCAGGAGAGGGCACTGTTGAACTGTTGGTTGCCTGCAATTTGATATATAATTATATATATATATAATATATATATATATATATATATATATTGTCCCCCAAAAGCCCCTATTTTTACTTGTACTTCCCCATATACCTACAATACATGTTTCTAATCTTTCATTACTTAATAACCAATAAATATTGTATATTTAAACCGTTCTTCACCATTCACACTTAAAGCAATAACATTTCCTAATTTTTACGAAATTAGAAAAAGACCATACGTCTACCAATAGACTAGCCTTATATCGGTATCGGTATCGGTATCAGTATCGGCCTGTTTTTAGAGTAACGGTATCGGTATCGACCAATACTGCCGATCTTTTCCAAGTTCTCATTTTAAAATTAATATTTAATTATTTATAAAATGCAATTGAATAAATTTTCATTTGAATAAACTTATTGAATACATATGAAGCTTCATCATTTTTCATTTCTTCCTCTTATTTTTGAAACTGCTCTAATTGAAACCAATTGCCTATCACGAGATTATTACATCAATTTTTCACTAGAATTAAACATTAACGCCTAGGGCGGACTTATATCTAGAGGTATACTTATGCAACGCACCTCGGGACCCCGAGTTGGACTAGAGTAATGTAGTAATTAGTAACTATATAGTGGCACACGTAGTTTATAAATAGTCTACTCTCTTGTGGCTAAATTTATTTCAGTACGTTATATTTATATATTGAATGTGCTACAGTATGTACGACTATTACTGTATAAATAATTATTGATAAAATATGTTTTTATGATTTTTAAAATACAGTATTGGTATCGGCAAAATATCGGCCTATTTTGAGTATCGGAGTATCGGTATCGTTGGAAAAACGAGTATCGGTATCGGCCAAAATTCTGGAATCGATACATCCCTAATATTATATTTAATTTTGTTGAGTACTTGTATCATAATTTGGCTGCTGATGAAATGTAGTTAGAAAATAACGGAGGTAAAGAATGGACTCCGCCCGCCCTTAAAGTTGGCTTAAGGTAGGAGAGATTTCTTTCTTGACCTTTGATCTTGCATAACCGGTATTGAGTCAGGTGTTCACTTTCCGCTTCAAATTGCCACATCGACACGAAGAATATTCTTTATATTTTTACCAATTTCTGGGCATTGTTTACGTGTGAAAAGAAAAAGAACAATCCTAATAACCCAACTGATCTTTTGGAAGTAATACAACAAAACTGGACCAACAACAACAACACCCAAATTGATTGAATGGGTAACACAAGAAGCGGCAGCTATATTGATTGAATATATATATATATACGGTCAGAAATTACGAATTCCTCGTCCGGACTCGATCTCACAACATCCCCATGAGCAGCCCAGCGTCTTAACCACTAGGCAACCCAGAGTATCCATTCGTCTACTAACCAATTTTTATTGTGTGGAAAGATGAACAGCTGGGTTTGCTGCACGCCACCTTCCGTCAGAGGGTTTCAAACCCTGGGCCGGTGGATTCGTAGTCAGCAATGCTAACCAATATATATATATATATATATATATATATATATATATATATATATATATATATATATCAACGTAAAGAACGACGCTTGTATAGAGAATATTCCGCGCAAGATGAGGAGGGAGAACGAAACAAATGAAAAAATGAGGTAACCACCCGGGAATCGAACCCGGGATCTTCCGATTACCTCATTTTTTCATTTGTTTCGTTCTCCCGCCTCATCTTGCGCGGAATATTCTCCTATAGCGTCGTTCTTTACGTTGATTATACTGCGTGTTTGCAGTTAAAATGTATATAATGTACGGCATGCGGAGGCGCCCCCTTGGGGCATTGGTTTCTGCGCGTATATAGGAGAATTACGGCATTTGATCGAGTGAGGCCCATGGTGTAATGGTTATCATATCTGACCGGCAATCGGAAGATCCCGGGTTCGATTCCCGGGTGGTTACCTCATTTTTTCATTTGTTTCGTTCTCCCTCCTCATCTTGCGCGGAATATTCTCCAATACAAGCGTCGTTCTTTACGTTAATTATACTGCGTGTTTGCAGTTAAAATGTGTATATATATATATATATATAAACGTTTATGAAACTAAAGTTACCATTTTCAATAACTAAAAGTAGAAAAATTCTAGACAATGAAAATAAAATTTTAAATCCATAATTAAAATGGAACTAAATTTTCTATAGAGTTAAATCACAGAAAATATTCCACAAAATATTTAACCCAAAATTGAAGCTTATCTTTCATCTATGAAACATGAAGAGAGATCCTTTCATGGACGTTAAAATTAAAATTATAATATGGAGAGAGGAAAGATTAAATTGGTTGCTAAAATATATATTATTTATCTTAGTGTAAGTCGCTGTTATGACGTTTGACTGACGACGTATGCTCATGAAGTGTAGTTTATATATGAGAGAATTTGGTCTCAAATGAAGCTGAAATTGGTTTCCATTTGTTAACTACTACGATAATAAGGAGAAACTAAAAGAATATTCGATGAAATGTTCACTTCTTACACTCTTGGAGGTTAAGGCCTTGATCACTGCGGGTAATGCTAATACCAATGGTGACACCTATGTCGGTATTGACGGTGGTCACTGTGAGAGCTAATTTTTTGTTTCCGGATTCAAAAAATTTAAGAAATGGCAACAACTTCAACAACCTCGGAGTCACGTGGAGAGGGGACCATAAATGCCCATACCTCTGGCTGCCCCGCTGCCGATACCGGGAACGCAGACCGGGCAGTGGAGCTAGATCTGACCGCCATTCGAGATCTTTTGGGCCTCTGTCTGATTCACTTTTCTGAAACTTTTGCAACATTCGTGGCCTTTCCTCAAATTCTCAATCCGTTGAACACAACCTCTCCTCTAAACCTCACCTTCTCTTCCTCACTGAAACTCAGGTGCAGTGGCGTAGCGTGGTCTTTTTTGAGGGGCAAATGTGTTATAAATTCCCGAATGGACAAATATGGCACCTTTTCCGTGACTAATATATGTTTTTCAAGCCACTACGTCACAGGCTTAGCCATGCTATAATATAATGTAATATTATGAGAAGCTGAATTTAAAATTGGCCACAGGGAAATGTATTCTCTGTCTCTGTCTGTCTATCTGTCTGTCTCTCTCTCCTCTCTCTCCTCTCTCTCTCTCTCTCTCTCTCTTCTCTCTCTCTCTCTCTCTCTCTCTCTCTCTCTCTCTCTCTCTTTATTGCCAAAAAATTTTACAACCGGTTCTAGATTTCCGACTGGGCCAGATGTTTGGGACGACTGACAACAACCCCTTTTCTGTACCCTCTTACTTTCTCTATACTCAAGTTCACTCAAAATATGGATGTTGTGTATATGTACGCAATGACCCAACTTGTTCTCAGATTCCCGAACTCGAATCCTCCGAATTCTATACCATCTGGCTACGGCATACACGCCAGTCTCAAAATAAATACATCTGCGCTGTCTACCTTTCTCTTAATTTTACTGACTATCCAAAATTCTTTGACTACCTAAACTCCAAAGTGGAATACATTCTATTCCACTCTCCTTTTGCTGAAATTTAAATTTTAGGAGATTTCAATGTTCACCATCACCTTTGGTTTTCCTCTCATCTTATCACCACCCCTGGTGAACCAGCTTACAACTTTTCTATCCTGAATGACCTAGAGCAGATTGTACAGCACCCTACTCGTTTCTCCGATCACCTTGTAGATAGGTCCAACATTCTGGATTTCTTTCTCACCTCTAGTCCTTCTTCTTCTTACCCTGTCAAACGTTTTTTCTCCTTTGGGCTCCTCTGACCACAACTTATATCTATTTCCTGTCCTATCGCTCCAATTCGGCCTTTGGATCCTGTGAAGAGGAGGTGCCTTTCGCACTTTGGCGCCGCTGATTGGGAGGCCCTAAGGCAGTACTTCTGTGATTTCCCATGGAATGATTACTGCTTCCGTGGCCAGGGTCCTTCCGAGTGTGTTGAACGCATCACGGAGTTGATTCTCTCCGACATGGTGGCGTACATGCCATACTCTATTCCTACTACTAATGCAAAAAATCTTGGTTCAGCTTTACTTGTTCTAATGCTGTCCACAACAGAGAGGGGGCTTTCAGAATTTGCCGTCGCCATCCAACCTCTTACTCTCACTTACCTTATATTTATATCCGGAATCGTGCAAAATCTGTTCTTCGAATCGCAAAAATTCCCTCATCCGACAATAATTCTAATTCTTCTCGCTCTGCCATCTAGCTAAAACACCTCTCCAACAACTTTACTTCCTCTTCTTTCCCTTATCGTTTCTATTCAAACGCCTGAGTTGCTGTCTCTTCTCCTGACAAAGCTGAAATCTTCGCTCAAATTTTCGCCTCTAACTCATCCATGGATAATTCCGGTGCTGTTCCTCCATCTCCTCCTCCTTCTGACTTTATTATATCTGAAATTAGAATCTCTTCCAAAGATGTTCTTTCTGTCCTATCTGGGCTAATCGCTAGAAAGGCGTACGGTCCTGATGGTGTTCCTTCTGTTATTCTCAAAAACTTTGCTTCTCTGCTGACACCCTGCCTACGCAAACTTTTGCGCCTTTCTCTTTCATGTGGTACTTTTCCTTCCTGCTGGAATTAGCCTTCATTCAGCATGTCTCAAAGAAGGGCAACCGCTCGCAACCCTCCAACTATCGTCCAATTGCTTTGATTCCACGCTTCACTTCTGTACCCGCTTCCCAAATCGTACTTCTCAAGTCACTCCATGCGCGTCGCGTATTGCAGCTATGGTACATCTGACCTCTGATCTATCTGCCATCTCTGATTGGGGAAGAGAAAACCTTGTTGCTTTCAAAGCTTCAATACCTCATTCCCTTTATTTGTCTACTCGTCACAATCTTCCACACGACTATCCCTTTACCTTCAACAATACACAACTCGATCCTTCCTCTTTTCTTAATATTCTTGGCGTGTTCTTTTCTCGTGATCTTTCCTGGAAAGATGACATATACTCTTTTCCCAAACAGCTTCCAAGAGGTTAGGTGTGGTGTATCGGCTCCGCAGTTTCTTCACCCCCGCTCAGTTGCTGTACTGCTATCTTTGTACATGGGTCTTGTCCGCCCCTGTGTGGAGTACGCTTTTCATATGAGGAGTGGCTCAACTCAAACAGCCCTACTTCACCGGGTGGAACGAGAGGCTTTTCGTTTCATCAATTTCCGCCTCTTACTGACTGTCTTCAATGTTCCTCTCTTCGCCGAAATATTGCCTCACTCTCTCTTTACTATCATTATTACAATGGATACTACTCTTCTCAACTTTCTAATTGCATGCTTCCTCCTTTAAGGAGAGCGCGCAACACCAAAGTTTCTACACATTCTCATTCTTTTTCTGAACAACTCTCTAACGCAAGGTTTAATCGATATTTTCAGTCTTTCATCTACTCAACTGGTGAACCCTGAAACAATCTTCCTCAATCTATCTTTCCCCCTGTCTGTGACCTCCAATCTTTCAAACGGAGAATGTCTCGGCATCTCGAAAACCCAGGACCTTCATTTTGGCTCTCTTCTTCTTCTATAGAGCGACGGTTTTTGCGGACGTTCGCCCTTGGTCTCTCCTTCTTGCATACAGAAAAATATATATGTATTATATATATTAAGGGTAGAGAGAGAGAGAGAGAGAGAGAGAGAGAGAGAGAGAGAGAGAGAGAGAGAGACAAAGTTTATTGACACTGAATAATTTGAAGGTTTCATTTATTATTTCGAATTGCGATACCTAATATCGCCGATATCTCTCTCAAAGGCAAATAAATAAATATATATATATATATATATATATACTGTATATATATATATAACCTTTAACCTTTGGTTAGCTTCCCCCCGAATTGTTCATTCTGACGAAGGTCAAGCTTTTCACTCCACCTTAAACCTACAGTTTAACGTGGAATCCGAACCACGCCCCATCAGCAGCCCAGCATCTTAACCACTAAGCCACTTAGGGTACCCATTTATCTACCAACCACTTCTTTATTGTGTGGAAGGATGAACAGTTGGGTTTTGCTGCGCGCCGGCTGCCGACGAGTCTCGAACCCGGGGCCGATGGATTCGTACTCAGCGAAACTAACCACTATACCACCGAGGCGCATATATGTATAATGGGAAAATAATAATAATAATAATAATAATAATATAATAATAATAATAATAATAATAATAATAATAATAAAGATTGGCAGAAATTTTTGATCTGTCTAAAATTTAGTTTTGTTCCTTCCATGATCATACTGTTACCTTTTTTAGGATTAAAAGAATAGATTGCCACGTCAAAATTAAAATCCGGTTCAAAAATTACACACACGAAGGGGTATAAAGAGAGAGAGAGAGAGAGAGAGAGAGAGAGAGAGAGAGAGTTCGTGTGTGTGTGTGTGTTTGTGCATAAATCTTTGGGTTTATTGACACTAAATGTTTTGAGGGATAAATTTTTTTATTTCTTTTTTTTAATTTGAATTGCGATACCTGTTGGAGATATGAGGGATTAGCGATAAATTAACAAGCACTGATTAAAAGAAAAAAGGTATTTAAAAATATACAGGGTTTCCCATAAGTCCGGCATCATAGGAAAAATAATAAAAAAAGGCAAAACAAGAGCTTTTATTTAAAGAACGTGCTCAAAATGTCCACCATTGTTTTCAATACACAAATTCAGACGTGATACCCAGTCAGCAAGCACACGGTGAATGATGTCAGGAATAATGGTGTTACATGCCCCACTAATGCGCTGCCGCAAATGTTCAACACTCCTAATTTTCTCCGTGTATACCATCGCTTTCAAGTGGCCCCAGAGATAAAAATCTAGTGGCGTGAGATCCGGGCTTCTAGCTGGCCATTCCACAGGCCCTTGACGTCCTATCCAATGACCAGGGAATTGTTGGTACAGGTATTCCCTTACTTGGGTGCTGTAATGTGCACTGTGCAGGAGCGCCGTCTTGCTGGAACCATGTTGGGAAATTTCCTTCTTCGTTCAAGACACTGGGAAATGCTTCTTCCTTGAGCATACTTAGGTAGGTGCCTCCAGTGACATGTTCATCGAAAAAGAGGGGGCCTATGATGCGATCCTTCCAAATGCAACACCATACCATCACCCGAGATGCACCTTGTTCCTTTGAAGAGGTATACCAGTGAGGGTTGTTTTGAGACCAGTAGCGGGTGTTCTGTCGATTTGCCTCACCATTTCCATGAATTATGGTTTGTAGAAATAGAAAAATATGAATTTCTCCTATGATGCCGGACTTATGGGACACCCTGTATGTTATATTTTATAAGTTCCTCAAATGTTATTAAAATTTTTTGACAAAATATATGAATACACATTTTAGATTCATACTTTTAGTTACGTCTTTATGCTTCGAAAGAATTTTTGAACTTTTATACCTACTTTTGTTATGACCAACTCCCTTCTTTAAAATATTTAATTTTCTTCTTTGTTTCTCAGGTTATTAGCGTCAGATAGCGCATTCGTTCCAGTTTTGGGGTCTGGGCGTTGAGAATCTAGCTCGTTCTCAGCTGCTCTGGATTCGCATGGAGTTCGCCGACCACTCTCCCTGTTTCTACTCGTGTTCAGCCGACTTTTGGGGGATACTCATCCTCACGTAATGGGATATGAGCTTCCTTTATGTTTCTTAAAGCATTAAGAGTTGTTATCTTTGAGATTTTAGATTCTGAGTTATGTAATATTATGAACATTATTATTACACTCTGTTATCCTGTTTTATTTTTAGAAAATTGTTTAAACGAAGCTAAATACAGTATTTTATTTATTTTATTTATTTATTTATTTCAAATATATACAGTTTTCATAAATAAATGTAATTTCATTATTAAATGCAGATGTTGAATACAGTTGTAAACTGCCCTTAGCAAGCGTGTACTCTTTACACGTTTACAGGCCAGAATTTACTAATTAAATATAAAAATAATAATAACTATAATAATTATAATAATAATAATAATAATAATAATAATAATTATATAATTAAATATAATTATAAAAACAATAATTATATAATTGAATATAATTATAATAATAATAATATTTGTATAATAGATATGATTACAAGATTTTTATACTAGACTTAGAAGACTAAAGGAAACTTAGACTTGGACATATACTTATACAGTAGGGTGGTCCAAAAGTCCCTATATACATATTTTGCTGAATTAATAGTATTTTAGGATAAAAATGTAGTAACATAATTAGATATATATTTATTTATCAAGCTTAGGTCTAAGATTCTATGTGAGCACCATCAGTGTCTCTGCAAATCTCAAATCTGTCCACTGCATTGCAGAACATATTCTCAAGCATCTCTGCGGTTATTTTAGCGACTGCCGCGACAATGCGAGTTCACAAATCCTGCAGGTCTGCAACTCTTGTTTTGTAACCATCAGACTTATTAAAGACCCACGCAAAAAAGTCTAATGGTGTTAAATCCGGAGATCGTGCTGCCCAGGGCCTGTTTCCACCACCTCTAATCTAGCGATTTGGTAAGAGCTTATCAAAGTACCTTTTGAACGAAGTTTGCATAGTGACATGGCGCTCCTTCTTGTTGAAAGACAGCTGCCGAAGCATGTCAAGATAAATTGGCCCTGTTACCGTAGCTTCTGCAAAGAAAAAAGGTCCATAAATCTTCGATCTTGTCATACCCAATCAGACATTAAATTTAGGAGAATCTCTCTCCCCCATTCGTAGAACTCGGTTTTTTCACTAACCCAGATATAGCAATTATGTCGATTAACCTTTCCGCATGTGTGGAATGTCGCCTCATCGCTGAAGAGAATGTGGTTTAATAAGTTTTCGGTTTGAATTTTTTTAATCAATTTTGTGCACAAGGCAGCTCGTCTTCGATAATTCTCTTCGTGTAACTCGTGTAGCACGTGAATATGCCGATTTTAAAATCCTTAGAACAGTCGTTTTTGGTATGCTCAGTCTTCGTGATGCTGTGCGAGTTGACATTCTAGGATTTGTTTCAAAGTCATCTCTTACCAATTCGACATTTTTTTGAGAGGTACCTGGACGTCCAGATCTTGCCTCATCATGAACAGATCCTGTTCTTTTAAATTCATTGACCAGCCTCCAAATTGCTTTGTCCGTAGGTTCTGGTATGTGAAATCTTCTTCCGAAGTTTTCTCGAATTTCTTTGCACTTCTTCCCTTGGATACGTAGTGTTATTACCATCACACGTTCTTGTACACCCATTATCATCTATGGCCTGTAGAAAATAAAATAGGAATATCAATATTTCAGCAAAATAGATAGGGACTTTTGGACCACCTTGTTTTAGGAGCTAAATACAATGAACAATGAAACCAGTATGAAAATGTAAGGAACTTACAGATTAGGACGTATACTTTTATTAGACGCTTAGTACAAAGAATAATGAAATATGAGATGTGGCGGAAAGTGATAGGAGAGATTTTGAAAAGGAAAAAGAGTATTTTTGCAAGGAGAAAGAAAGAAGTGCCTTCAGTAACTTTGCAAGTTGTTAACTTTTAATTGATTTATAAAAGATGAGAGCAGTAATTGTTTTTAATTCATTCGGTAGATTGTTCCATAAGTCTACTACCACTAAATGCTGTAAGTGTAAGAATGTTTGTGACGTATCAGAGCGTTTATTATATTCTCGATTAATAAGGCCGGAGCAGATTGTTTTGTAACTCTGAACATTGGGGAGCACATCTGTATTTCAAACATATCTTTAAATTTTAATATATGCAGTTGCTTGAAGCTTCCTGATGTATGAGCATAATAATCAGTCTTGTTTATTTTAAAAAAAATTCTCTTCTGGTTCATGATTAAAGGGTTGATGATGTAATCACATGCACTCCCATATGCGATAATATTGAATGTGAGATGTGGATAAACTAGAGAGAAATATAGCGTTTTAAGTGTATTTGTGGGAAGGAAATTTAAATTTTTTAGTATAAAAGAGAATTTCGATAATTTATGATCTATATTTTCAATACGTTTATGAAAGGATAGTTTGTCATCAAATACAAAATCTCAATAATTTCTCCTCAGTGACGAGTGATATCTAGTGCAACTCGACAATATTATTGCAGTCTGGTATTAACTTTTTTTTTGTGATTAATAGGAAGTTTGTTTTGGTTTATTTAAGGCAAATTTTTTGGCTTTCAGCCAGTTGTATACTCTTGCGAGCTCTCTATTTACATTTCGTTAAGGGATGTCAGATCACTGTCTGAATGTATCTTGAAGGTGTCATCCACATATTAGAAGTCTTTCTCGTTATGAGAGTTGTAAAGTCAGTCATGTAGATCAGAAACAGTAGGGGGTTCAAAATGCTTCTTTATGAAACTCCATGTGTGATTTTTAGTTCGGTGGTAATGATGTTATTATGTTTGATCTATTGGCTTCCGTTGCATAGGTATGAATTAAACCAATTTAGAACAACGTTATTTATTCTCTAGTGAGATAATTTATAAGTATGTCGTCGGAGATTATATCAAAGGCTTTTGATAAGTCCATAAACAAGAGAACAGAAGACTCTTTATTATTAAGGTATTTTATATAGCACATCTAACACCGCTGAAATCGCGTAGTTTGTTTATGGCCGTCCCTAAACCCAAATTCATACTTCGATATGTGGCTATCTTCCTCGACATATTTCGAGAGCTGCATGTACGCAAGTTCTTAAAATATTTTTCATAATGTGGGTTTCATGGATATAGATCGATAATTCGAAGGTAGTGATTTGTCTCTTGATTTAAATATTGGACAAACTCATGCCTTTTTAAATATGTCAGGGAAAATACCATGACGGAGATATGAGTTGAGTAATATTGATGAAGGGATAGCTAAAGTATCTGAGCAGTATTTAAAGACAGCGTTTCGAATAGAATCAAGGTTACATGATTTGTTTTATAGGGTGAAAATAGCCGTTTTGACATTTCTGGAAGAGATAGGAGAGGAGAAAATATTAGCTAGGGGATTATCAAAATACCATTCTTCGTAGCTGCCAGTCGAGGGCGATATAAGATCAGATGTATTTTTTCTACGGTAAGAAAGTACGTATTTAGATGATTCGCTATATCTAATGGTTCGTTATAAGTAGTGTTATTTATTGTTATATTTGTGGGAAAACAACTTTGTTCTTTCTTCCTATGTAAAGTTTCATTGATAAGTGTCCATTGTTTCTTAGAATCGCCTTTGTATTCCTCAAACTTATCGCTGTAGTACTCTGATTTAGCTTGGATTGGGGTATTTAGTTGGTATGTGTAAATGATGTAACTTTATTGGGGCATTGTGCCTTTCTTGACGTGTTTATAGATTAAATGTTTTAGCCGTATAGTTTTTTAGGAGAGGTTTATTTAACTAAGGTTTATTTTGCTTTTATGGGTCGTATTTATGGTAGTCACAGGACAAAGTTCGTTGAATGAATTGTATAGTATGTCTGAGAACTTAATAAATTTTTCATTTATGTTGTCAGCCCCTTTGTGGACTTTGGACCTATAATCTGTTGATTCTAATATCTGTTTCAGACCATGTAAATTTTCATTTATTATTCTGACTTTTATTTTTACGCGATCTGTCTCCGGGATTTTATTATCATTATTTAATGCTTAGACACAGATGAAATTGTCACATATTCCCAGCAGAATGGTTTAGGTGACCTTTACACCATATATGGTCTATTAAGGTTGAGTGCTCTATAGGAAATGTAACACGTGTAGTACGCGTCCTGGCTGCGCAGAGGTCATATGTTTCCATTCTGTTTATGAGATTTTAGGGTCACTGTGTTCATTACATTTTAAGAGATCAGAATTGAAGTCGCCCAACAAGATTGTTTTATGCTGTTTTATATATTATGATTTGAAATAAAGTCCATGGTCTCCAGGAAATGGATAAAACTTCCATTGGGGGGAAGGTAGATAGATACTAATTATATTTAAATTAATATTTTCCAAGGTTATATTTCCGGACTATGTTTCAATAGAGTCGGACATTAATGTAAGATCAGTGATTTGTGTACATAAAATGGATTTGTGTATATAAATTGAAGCCCCCCTTTCCTTTTCTGCAGTCACGATAGAGTGTAGTTCACATGGAATTTGATCATAAAAATATCCTTAGCCTCCTTTACCATGTAAATTTTAAACAACTTCTGATTTTACTTAAAACAGCTGGAATTAACGTACGTTTTAAATATAAAGAAAGTACAAAAAAGTCACGCTTAATGAAATAGCGCTAAGATAATGCAGCTAGTTATGTCTATTCTATTGGATGTAAGCAATGTGACTTACAGTAGTTTATATAGGTCAAAAGGGCATTACTTTAGATGTCAAAATAAAACAACGCAAACACGTTTGTAGAACCGCGAAGAGTTGTAATGCATTATTTGACTATTATTATTATTATTATTATTATTACTATTATTATAATTATTATTACTATTATTATTATTAATATTATTATTATTATTATTATTATTATAGTATTAATTGGGAAGGTTTTAAAATTCCATTAAAAAATAAAGACAACAAAAAGTAACATTCTAGAATTTGTATTCATTGATTTTGTAATTAATTTAATAACCTTTCCGGAACTTATAAAGTAGACCACAATTTCTTCAAATTAGTTTTCCCTTTAATCACTATCTTGTTAATTTTTTTTTTTAATGCCAACCAACTATTTCGTTCACGGTGCTTTTTGCCATCTTCTTTGTTCCAGTCCTTAAGAGGCGTATTGCTGAAGGTGTTACACTGTGTGTGTATATATATATATATATATATATATATATATATATATATATATATATATATATTATATAATATATATAATATATATATAATAATAATAATAATAATAATATTATTATTATTATTATTATTATTATTATTATTTTATTATTTATTATGATCATTATTAGTAGTATTTAGTAGAAAAAGAGGAAGGGCCAAATGACATGAAAAATAAAATTAAGTGACGAGGATATTTTATTAATTTCTGAAGATTTTCCTCCTAAAAGCTGAATTTATGAAAGCCGTTTTCCTCAATCGAATTCCTTCTTTTGTAAAGATCGCAAATGGGTGAAGTAAACTTTGAGAAGATATGATCAATAATCCAAATCAATTTAATTCGTTTTTAATGATTTCAATTAAATGTTTTTCAGTTTGTGTGAGCAATGTTTCCTAATTTTAGAGAATGTGGGATAATGCCAGTGTCGAATGATGTCCTGAACATTATGTTCAGTGAGTATGACATAGTTTTTAATATTTGTTTAGAAATTGAGAGGTCGTGGAACAATGTCGATCTTCAAAATGTCGATATGCATAATGTCAACACCAAAATTTCTAAACTTTCATTATGTCGAAAACCACGACTTTAATCATGGCACTTAAATTCATGCTAATTTAATTTAAATTAGTTCAGGTTAGTTTCAATCTGGTTAGGTTAAATTCCATGATGCCTGTTTAAGTTACGCTGGGTTAGTTTAATTACATAATGCCTGTTTAAGTTACGCTAGGTTAGGTTATGTCTGGTTAGGTTATGCTTGGTTAAGTTAGGTAGTCATTTCATTGAGCATCTGAAATGTACAGTATATATATATATATATATATATATTAAACCAGTTATAAAGACCGGTTTTAAATTACGGTCAGAGAAATATGATTCTAAATATTTTGTCCATTTCTGAGAATTTCCAAGAATCTCGAAGGTAAAAATGCTTGTTTTGAATATATTCCAATTCGTTGGATAAATTTAAGTTAAAATTTGATATAATTTTCAATGTCATATTGTATAAGTTCATTTCAGTAGTGTTTTATATTATGTGTATTCTTATGTTTGATTGTCCCTAAATATATAATTATTAAAAATAAGACTATTCAAATGTAAAAGTTTATATTAACATACTTATGATGTAATTAATTTGGTAATTTTAACACTTATAAAAAGAACTGCTGCCAGTTAAATCTTGGGTTCTGAACTCGTCTTTTTGGTAAGTTTTCAATACGCTCCTAAATATTATAAAGTTCTAGATTGCAAATTCCCTTAATATAATTAAACCACCAAAACCTTCATCTTTACATTCTTTATCCGTTTGTGGATTGAGAGAGAAATAATGCGAAGAAATTTAAATAAATTTATTACAGTTAAACAAAACTAAACAAACACCCTTTCCTTTCACGTTCAAGAAGGATATATTGGAATGCCAGCGCCGTCTGGTGACTAAATTTGTCACATCCTTAGAATGTGGGGAAAAATTGGAAACCTTGAAAGATTTTAGAACGCACAGCTAGACGGATTGAAATAATAGCTGCTACGAATCCACGAGTGACTGCAGGTGATATTTTACAAATATAAAGATTACACTAGGCAACAAAGATTTTGTTACAGAAGACCAAATAGGTGCTCCTAGCTAATTTCGGTATGCTGATTTCAAATCTATAATTAGATTTTTTCTATCACGTCTAGATTTTGTGTAAAATGCAAATCACGTTTAGTAAAATTTTCTACCACGTCCAGATTTTGGTTTTAATCGGCTTAATGCCAGTGATATGAAACTTGCTTTTCAAGGTTAAAGCAATTTTTTTTGCCAACTATATACAAATTCGAACAATTTTGATAAATAAAATTTATCCCGAGTTGTTTTTATAGCATTTGTTTTGTACTACGGTGTGTATTTCTTTTTATTTTGCACATCGTAATAATTACTTTCTACGTTTTTTCAGATATTGTATGGTAATTCAAAATGGCATCAAATAGACGTGCTTGTGTAAATCACCCAGACAACTTCTGCTTTGTCTGTGGACAATATACACCTAAGCCACAACGTAGAAACATAACAACAAAGATTAAACTTGCCTACAAGTGTTATTTTGACTAAGTTAGGAGACCAACAGAGGGACTGGGCACCACATATTTGCTGTGCACAGTGCAATGCAATGTTAATAGCTTGGATGAATGGTAAAAGAAAAGCTATGCCGTTCTCAGTCCCCATGGTTTGGCGTGAGCCGAAAAATCACTTCAATGATTGTTATTTTTGTTTGACAAAGATTGCTGGTTTCACAAAGAAAAACAAATCAAAGATCACGTACCCAAACTGCGAATCAGCAATGAAACCAGTACCACATGATGAAACAAATCCACCACCAGTTCCACCAGCAACGATAACAGACAGCAGTTCATCTGAAGATTCTGCTAGTGATATAGAAACAGGGAAAGATGGCATATATGTTCCAGATGCAAATATTTCCCCACATTTGTTAAGTCAAGCGGAGTTAAATGACTTAGTGCGCGATTTGGAATTACCAAAAGAAAAGGCAGAGTTGCTTGGTTCAAGACTTCAAGAATTTAATCTTCTCCAACCAAACACCAAAGTTTCCCATTTCCGCCATCGCCATTTGCAGTTTTCATCATTTTACTTACAGGAAGAAAACGTTTGTTTCTGCCACGATATCAGTGGTCTGATGCAAGGGATTGGCTGTCGCTATGATCCAAAAGAATGGAGACTGTTCATTGACTCTAGTAAAGCTAGCCTTAAAGCTGTATTACTGCACAACGGCAATGAAAAACCTTCAATACCTGTAGCACATGCCACTGGCCTTAATGAGATTTATGAATTGATGAAACTGCTGCTAAGACTCATCAAATATAAGGACCACACATGGAATATTTGTGGCGACCTTAAAGTTGTATCATTACTTCTTGGGTTACAGTTGGGCTACACAAAGCATATGTGCTTTTTGTGTCTATGGAACAGCAGAGATGACAAGAACCACTACAAAAAACATGATTGGCCATCTAGAACTGAACATGTTGTTGGTAAATACAATGTGAAACACCCAGCACTTATTGACCCTCAGAAAGTACATCTTCCACCACTTCACATTAAACTTGGCCTTATGAAAAATTTCGTGAAGGGTATGGATCATCAAGGTAGTGGTTTCCAATATTTAAAGGATAAATTCAAAGGAATATTGACAGATGCTAAGCTAGAAGCTGGAGTTTTCACTGGACCACAGATCCGCAGTGTCATCCACGACTCATCGTTTCCATCTAACGTAAATGAGAATGAACTAGGAGCATGGACATCTTTCGTTGAAGTTGTCAAAAATTTTCTTGGAAACCACAAAGCTGAAAACCACCGTAAACTCGTAGAAAACATGCTTAAATCTTATGAAATAATGGGATGCAGAATATCTTTGAAAATTCATTTTTTACATTCTCATCTTGACTTCTTCCCGGCCAACCTTGGGGCTGTAAGTGACGAGCATGGTGAGCGCTTCCACCAACAGATCTCAGTTATGGAAAACAGATACCAAGGTAATTTCAACCCAAATATGATGGGAGATTATTGTTGGTTCCTGCAGAAGGAGAGCTCGTCATCCTACAAGCGACAAAAGAGGACACACCAAAGTTTCACTTAAGAACAGGAATTTGCCTTTCAGTAGTAACAACAAAATACTAACGCGCTTTGGGTGGATGGTTGGGCGCAGGGGTGGTAACTCCGCCAGCGGAATTCCGCTGTCTGTCTTAAGCCAGAATAAAGGAGGAAAGACATCCCTGTTCACTAATTATTTAAGTATGCTTAACATAAAACGTGGCACGGAAAAGTAGCTTAGACGGCTTTCGTAATAGAGGCGGGTGAGAAAAAAAATGAAAAATAGGGGTTTTCGGTTACACAAAATCTGGACGTGATAGAGAAATTTTGATATCAGATCTGAAATCAGCATCAGCGCTTTAGTAGGAATCAGTAGTTCACGTGTCTGTAACAAAAAAAAAGTTGAAATTTGTTGCCTAGTGTTATCTAAGATCAATGTCCATCCTTCTACTGTACATCGTACATTGAGAAAGAAAGGTCTGCATGGAAGAGTTCCACAAAGGGATCCTCGGTTACCAAAAGCCCACAAAGAAGCTTATTTAAAGTATGCCAAGGATCATCAAAATGATGGATTTGCATTCTGGAAGAAAGTTCTCTGAACACACAAGACCAAAACTGAATTATTCAGGAACAACGAGCAACGTCATGTTTGGCGAAAATCAAATACTGCATTCGGGGCCAAATTAAACTCTTCTTACTGTTAAACATGGCGGTAGTTTGCTTCTCTGGGGATGCTTTAGTGTTTCTAGTCCAGGAAAGCTTGTTGTCATCACTGAACTCTTGAATTCGAAGAAATATGAGGAATTTTAGGAGAAAATATATTACCTTCTGCGTGGGAGTTGCGAATATTGTAAGAAAGACACCAAGAGATGACTACAACAAAAGAATTTGAAACTTCTCGAGTGGCCCAGTCAAAGCCTAGTTCTCAATTTAATCGAGACTGCATGATTTAATTTGAAAAAAGGTGTCTGCAACAGAATCCCTTCGAGTATGAAAGAATTGCAACAATTTTGTTCGGAAGAATGAGATAAAATTTCTAATGGGAGTCGAAACCTTGTAGAAAAATATCCAAAACAAATCACTGAATTCATTCAAGTAAAGTTAGGCAAAATACATTATTCATTAATTTTGTAAGTAAATGTAGGAAAACTTGTGCATTTTAACATTCTTATTTTCCTCAGATTTTGAGGTTTTACATTATATGTTGAAAGTGAAATAATTTTTTTTTTTTGTTACATTTTTCAAACGAACAGTTAACTTTTTATAATTATAATATGTATGGTATAAAAGAAGAGGAGGAATATATTTGAACTATTTCCCTGTACAAATACTTATGACTGCCACTGTGTATATTATTTTGTTTCTTCTTATGCAGGAAGCAGGATCGAAAGGCGAACGCCCGCAAAAACGCCGACCCCAGAGAAGAAGAGAGCCAAAATTAAGGACCAGAATTTTCGAGATGCCTGGACCTTCTTAGTTTGAAAGATTGGAGGTCATATACAGGGAAAAAGATGGATTGAGGAAAGTTGTTGTAGAGTTCACCGGTTAAGTAGATGAAAGATTTAGAATACCGATTAACCCTTGCGTTATAGTTGAAGAGAAAAAGAATGAGAATGCGTCGAAACCCTGCTACTGCATGCTCTCCTTAAAGGAGGAGGTATTACAAGAATTTACACAGCGTTAGAAGGACAAGCAAAAGCCTCAAAGGCATTTTGATCCACTCGGGGAGGTTCTTGTTATTAAACTAGTGCATTTTTTAATTATTCTACCAGAAATTGAAAACTGGATAGAAAAGCATAAGGCTGTCTTACCCACCTTCTGTACCTTTCCCGCCACAGGCGGGTACGGAGGAGGATTCAAGAAAATACCTTGACCAATGGAAAGTACAGTAGACAAGGAAATTTTGCAGGAAACAGGAAAATATATAAACTAGCTCTACAATTACGTTATGTATACATGGAAATCGTACACTAGATAGCAGCGTTGTATAAACTAAAGTAATAATATATTTGGTCTGATGGTATATCAACTACTTGGTATTGTAACAAAAACCTCGAACATATGTTTTGATTTTATACAAAATATTTACAGCTCCATTTAACTAGGTATCAGGCCAACAAAGACTCCATGATCCACTCCAGGCTAGCCCCCAAAAGATTAAGCAAACTCTCCATGTCTATACCCAAGTACACGCAAAGCCATCACGCCAGGATGCTACATTTTTCCTTTTAGAGGAAAGGGGTTCAAAAACTTCAGAAGGAGGTTGGTTCCAGGTATTAACTATTTTATAGGAGACGGGATTATCGCAGATGGAGTTACTAAATATTTTTAGTTCCAAATTAAAACCATTATTTCTTGTTGGATTGATATAAAATGAGAATAACTTCCTGTAATCTACCATGACTATTCTATTGAGCATCTTGAATCCTTGAATACACTGATCGCGCAAAGTCCTGGTTTGTAAGATAAACAGATTTAAGCGCTTTAATCTACGTTAGTATTTTTAAAGTCTCATTCAAGGGTTTAGTTTTGTGAACTTGGTTATACCCTTTCGAACCTTTCTATATCCTTCCTAAGGGACGGAGACCATAAATGCACACAATACTCGAGTTCTCTATTAACGAGGGAATTGTAAAGAGACATTACAATCTCTTTTTTTTCTAAACTGGAACTGTCTTTTGATATAACCTATTATTTTTAAGGCCCTCTTTACTTCTCCACAGTTAAAGAGTTCTGAAGAGCAGCATCCGTCATAATAGCGATAGTGAGTGAACATAGCGGAGAAGAGAGGGGGTTTGAAGACATTTAGTAAGAGGCAGGGAAATGACGAGACGAAAAGTTTTTCAATCCACTCGGTGAAGTAGAGTTGTGTGGGTTCAGCCACCCCACCCCTGAGAAGCGTGCACCATACGGGGACGGACAAGAACCCTGTACAGAGACAGCAACTGAGTAGAGGCGGAAGTAGAGTCGTTACAGCCATCTAATCTATTAGAAATTGTTTTAGAAAAAGAGCATAGGTGATCTTTCCAGGAAAGATCAAGAGAAAAGGAAACACCAAGAATGTGAAGAAAATGGAAGGATTGACTTGTATATTGTGGATAAGGGGATAGTCGTGTAGAAGACTGTAGACGAGCAGACAATTTAAAGAACTGAGTTTTTGAGGCATTGAAAGCCAGAAGTTTCTCCTCTCAGCCCCAATCAGTAATAGTGGAAAGATCAAGGTCAGGTCATCCTTCTCACGCGAATCATGGAGTGACTGTTGTAAGGGACTCTTTGTGAAGCGGGTATAGAAGTGAAGGGTGGAATCATCGGCAAAATAGTGGATAGGACACGAGATACGACTTAATAGCTCATTGATAAATAAAGGAAGAGAGTTGGTGACAGGACAGAACCCTGAGGAACACTACTAGTAATGGCTTTAGGAGAAGAACAGCAGCCATCTACAACCTCACCTATAGATTGGCAGAAAGAAAATCAGATATGAAGACAGTTCGAACGATAGAAACCGAAGGAGGGCAGATTGGAAATTAAGGATTTGCGCTAGATTCAGTCAAAAGCGTTTGAAATGTTTAGCGCAATGTCAAAGGTTTCACGGAAATCCCGAAAGGAGGATGACCAAGAGTCAGAGAGACATGCAAGAATATCGCCAATAGAGTGTCCTTTGCGGGAACCATATTGAAGCTCTGAAAGAAGATTTGAGTAGGGAGGCGTTTAAGAGTATTTCTATTAAAAATAGATTAAAAAACTTTACAATGTCAAGGATCAAAGGAAATGAACGATAGTTGAGAGGTTGCGAGCGGTCGCCTTTCTTTGAAACAGGGTGAATGAAAACGAACTTCCAGTAAGAAGGATTAGTACCAGAAAAAGGCGAAATTGTTTTCCTTTGCAGGGTGTCAGTAAAGAGGCACTGTTCTTGAGAACAATAAGAGGGACCCCTTCAGGACCGTACGTCTTCCTAGTGTTGAGCTTAGATAAGGTAGAAAAACATATTTGGAAAAAATTATTATTTCAGACATAATTATAATTAAGTCAGCGAAATGGAGGAGATGGAGAAAGAGGATCAGAATCGTCCAGGGATGAGTTAGGACCTCCGTGATCTGCTCAGCGCAATCGTAGTGGCCCCAACAAAGGAAGCAGTAATCATTCCAAAGAAAACCAGAAAAGAGCCTCCCAATGAACGCCGCTAACGTACCAAAAGACGCCTTCTCTTCAGAGGGGTCAAATACCGAACTGGAGCGAAATTAGATTAGAAGAAATTGAGGTCGGATGAGCCAACGGAGAAAAACTTGACAGAAAAAGAAGCACGAGTGGTGAGAAATAAATGCAGAATATTGGGTCTATCTGCAAGGTGATCGAGGATACGAGTAGGGGGCTATTATTTACATTCATTTACATATATAAAAGGTAATCCAGTGATGTATGAAGATGTGGATTGTTAAATTGAAAGTGGAGGGAAAAAATTCATGCAAAGACTAAGTGAGTTCAGACTTCTTTGGCGAGTCGTGGCTTGGATTCCGTGTTAATCTGTAGGTTCAAGGTGGGACAACATTCCTGGATTATATCGCAATGAACAATCCGTGTGGGAAAGAAAACCAAGATAAACATAAACAGGGTTTTACTGTATATATCTAACGTCTCTTCTCAGAATATTTTCTCCGACCTTTTTATTTTTAAATTTTGTTCATGTTTGAATTAATTTTTATACTCATAAATTATAACGTACATTTAAATAAAGTGATTAATTTTTTCTCTTTATTCACTATGTACCTCACATCAGTGGATGTGAGATACAATTTGGTCTTCATATACGAAATGTAAGTAATCTGTTTGCTTAATTTACATTCAATTTTATTTGATGATGCGATTATTTTATTATTTTGTGATGAATTTGGTGATTTGAGAAAAGTTTAATCTTTTCTTATTCATCACATCCTTCCTTTCTCTTTCTTCCGCTTTCTCTCTTTAATTATTTTTAAAGATTTAAAGAAATTCTATTCATTTCTTGGGGTTTATTTAACTGCTGGACACGTTTTTGGTTCACTCAATGAATGAAACTAGTGTGAAGGACTTTCTTTCCAATAGATAATGGCTCAGTCCAGGTTGGAATGTTGTTGTCGGTAGATATGACCTTATCTTTAGAGTATAGGATGCGAGTAAACGTCGCATCTAAAACCGTTTCGATGAGAAACTCTCTCCAAATAATATCTGATAATATTAAAATTTTGAAATTGATGAAACATGGACATAAAACGCAAAAAAGGAAGCAAATATTTTAATTGAAGCATTTAACACCAGAACAATATTAAATATATGAAAACGTATCACTTCTGAAGTTTCATTTAACAACCATGAATGTTAACTAAAATTAACACTACCTCATTTAAAACATTTCTAACTACATTTCCTTTCCCTAAATTATAAATTCTAAACAACAAAATATTGTAACATTCTATGTTTAAAACAATTAATTGCCCTTTTTAATAATTAGGAAAAAAGCATGTAAACTTTATTATATTAAAAAGCACATGAATAAAAAAAAGCCTGAAAGGAAAGTACCAAAATCCTATTCTCTTAAATTACGGTCGATATTTGCTATTAACATTTCAATGATTTTATGACCACATTAAGTGAGCGGTTATTTCTTCCTAATTATTCACGGCTATATTCCAACAACTTTGTTTAACCCTTTAACGCCGACCGTTTTCTTACGGCAACATGAGCTTCATAATCGATTTTGAGCCTAACAATCTGAATATTAGAGGTTATTTTGGCTTGAACATAAAAAAAAATTTAAAGAAAAATTTCATAATTCAGGCATGAAACCGTTAATTTATCCTTGTTCTCTTTGTTACGATATAATTTTAGAGCATAAGAAAATTTATCATCACTTAATGAATTATATGGCTTAGACGAAAAACTAAAATAATATATATATATATAAATATATATATATATATATATATATACACACACTGTATATTTATATTTCTTAATACAACGTGTAAAATTAAAACGTAATAAAAGAGAATAAATGATTGTCGAAATGTAAGAGTCAGTAAATAGAAACAAATAATACCTTACTAAATTTGGCCATGAAATAGGTAAAATGTGATTAGCAATTGTTATCCATAATTTGAGAAATAAACCTTTACCGATATAAGAAAGAACCTATTGCATGTATATTAAATTAAAGATAAAAATATATGAATAACCTAAATAATTAACCCGAATAATTAACGCGAATGCTTTTATAATCTGAAAATAAAGATAAAAATCTCTATTGATCGTTAACATCGAAAGGTTTTTTTGAAAGAAAGAGGACGAAAAATTTGTTAAAGTTTTAATTTAGCGAAAGAGAAATGTTAAAATGGCGTCCTCTAAATCACCATTTAGTTCTTTTAACATTTTAGATTGTAAAATGAAGTTGGGAAAGGTTTTTGCACGTAATTTCGTTAACTCTTTGCTAATGAAACATTTAATTAATGAGAGAATTTGGCTTGAAATGAAACTCAAATTGTTATCCATATGTTAAATAGTGTAAAAATGAACTGAAGATTATAGAAATTTGTGTGAAAATTTTACTCCTAACAATTTGGGAGGTTAAGGTCGTCGTCACTGCAGATAACGCTAACACCAATGGTGACCCTCCTGTCGGTACTGAATGTGGTCAATGTGACAGTAATGTGATCCGTTCGCCACACTTTGAACAGCTTCCTTTGCTGCCTCTCTGGGTAACTAACATCTACTTCTCTCTTTTCGGGTTCGGTGATACTTGAATCAAGTTGGTAATCGGAAGTTTCATCATGCGGTAAGGGTAAGGACCGTTTATTACCTTTAAGTGAGCAAGTACCCATTATCTTCGCACCTTTCACGAAAATATAAAAGAAAATGGTTACGGAGATTATTAATAAAATATTTTTATTAACAAAAAAATAAAGTAAAATTTGAAATATAAAAAAGGTTATTTAATTAATTTACCCTTCACATGTCAACTTTGTCGGCCACCCGATTCATATGTTTTTGAGGTAATAATCAAAAGGGAAAATATTTAAATGTAAGAAGTTGCTTTATTCATTTACCACGAGCGCGCCTGCCATCCCTCATGGTCAGGCACAGATATGGGACTGTAGAAGTTTGGAACACAAATTTGGTCTTTGTGTGAATTTCGGTTTTGACAAAGAAAAATATTCGCTCTTCTGAAACAGATGAAGAAAAGTATAAGAAAAGGAGACGCCCAAAAATATCTATTAATTAACCCATTAAAGGCAATTATCCCTTTCCTGGGACACATTTTAACAAAACAATTTAGGTTTGAACTTAAACGTTAATTTTTATTTTTTAATTTAAATTTTTCTGTATCAGATAACTGTTTCATGTTTATTTTAAAGTCTCCGAAGCTGAATATATCAAGAAATATCAAGATTAAAAAAAATAGTTTTGGCCCATAATGGGTTAAGAAATCCTCTTTTACATAATCCCATATCATACTTTTAATGGGAAGGGATGTCTCTTTTGATTGAAGTTTCTGTTCCGTTTTGTTCCTTTTTCAGGTTCCGTTTTTGCCTCAATCTGCGATCCTTTCGCGGACGATAAATGCTCTCCACCAACAAACAACAGCAACACCATCCATGAAACCAAATGTTTTCTGCCCTCCTGATAAAATACATTTTAATGAAAAAGAAAGATAAAAATTGTTTGATAAAAATGTCTCATTTAAACTCATTCTTTACATATTTTCTTTTCTGATTATGAAATTTTAGACCCAAAAAAGACAGCTCCACTCTTTGCCAAAAAATTCAAAGGATGTGACAAATCCAGACACTAGATGGCGCTACTTCATGAATATGGGAATAAAGTTTTTTTATTTTAGATTTGCTGCACTGTAATAAATTTATTCAAACTTTTTCGCATTATTTCTGAATTTCTTCCAAATCACAAACGAATAAAAAAGCAAAGATTACGTTTTTCATCACTCAATTTGGTCGACGAACGTATCATTCGAAATTTTCATTTACAAAATTGCCGAAGAAACTGGATGAGAAGCCAAAATTTATCCGAGAACAGACTCTTCCATTTGTACGTGTGAAAATCATCACATTAACTCTATCATAAATTATGTTAATATAATAAAGTTTTGCATTTCAATAGAGCTCTCATTTTTATTTTTAATGTTTACATGTTTAGAAACAAACAAATATATAAATGCACATCAAACACACAATAGAAATGAACATATTCACTATGACACTGGAAATAAAATTAATATTTTTTAAGTTTTTACAATAATTCAATTTAAATGAATCGGAGGCATTGGAAAAAATTCATAAATGTTGGAGGTTCACACTTCGAAATCTAGGCAATTTTCAGAAATGGACAAAATTTAACTTAACTTCAACTTAATTGAAAATCAACCTTAATTATAGATCAAATTAGGGTAACCAAAGTCTCTTCCGTAACATAATTTAATTAATATATAGATATTAAATACAATAAATTCAATATAAAAAAATATTAATAAAATTCAAAACCTTTTTAATCATTTGTTTTTCAAAATATTTTTTACATTGTAAAAATATTTGTTTTTCGTATATTCATTTTGGAAGAGAAACTCTCTCTCTCTCTCTCTCTCTCTCTCTCTCTCTCTCTCTCTCTTTAGTTTAGAATTTTATTGAAAAGTATGGCGTACATTTTTTTATGCAGGAAGGAGGGGCCAAGGGCAAATGCCAACAAAAACGATCCCAATGAAAGAAGAAGAGAGCCAAAGTCAATAGTTAAGGTTTTACAGGTGCCTGGGCACTCTGTGTTTAAATGATTTGAGGTCATAGACAGAAGGAACGATGGATTGAGGAAGATTGTTCCAGAGTTGATCGGTTCAATTGATGAAAGATTGAGAATACCGATTAACCCAAATGAAGCACACCGAATTTTATAATGTTGACGTTTGACCTTATTTAAGTAGGTTTATTAAAGATCGCACTTAACTGTAAATAATGTTGAGGACATTATTCGACACTGACGTGATCTCACATTCTTTAAAATTATAGAACATTATTCGCATATACGAATTGAGAAACATTTACTTAAAACCATTAAAAATGAATTAAATCCACTGCTCTCACCATGTCCTTTCGAAGCTTTATTTGAACCACTTCTGGTCTTCACAAAAGAAGAAATTTGAGTGATGCAAATAGCTTCCGTGCTTGCATTTTAAGGAAGTTTTGGAGGAAAATTAACGTCATTAACGTCATTTAATTAAATTTTTCCCGAAATTTTCCCGTTGTTCTTCATCATCTAAATAATAATAGTAAAAATAACAATAATAATAATAATAATAATAATAATAATTTTATTATTAATAATAATAATAATAATAATAATAATAATTATTATTATTATTATTATTATTATTATTGTGGAAATATCAGAGAGGAACCCTCATTTCGGAAATCCCAAAAGCAATGCTCTTAAATCCTTCTGATGTTCATTTAAGTGAGAAATGAATAGAAAATTAAAATGGAAAAATAATTTTCGAAAAATTGTCATATAAAAAGCAGTATTTTTTACTTCACACTTATATGTAAACTATATATTAATTGTATATACTCGTACATTATTAAGCATTAATGTGTGGATTAAATACTAGTTTCACTCACAATTTTCTTTATTGTGTCTTTCAGATTTGTTTTGCTTTATATCTTCTTAAAATAATTGGAGCAAGTGTAGTTTACGTCCTCCAGACGCAAAAGGTGACACAAACTACACTAGGTCAAAGGTGGGGAACGTAAACTACACTAGGATCTTTAGGAGACATTTTTTAAATGAATCCATTAAATAAAACGTTAAAATTAACGAAAATATTACTACTTAACCTAACCAATCGTCAATTTATATACATATAAATTGACGATTGGTTAGGTGAAGTCGTAATATTTTCGTTAGTTTTAACGTTTTATTTGATTAGGTATACGCGGACAAAGTTGGGGAACGCAAACTACACTAGGATAATGTAGGGGAACGTAAACTACACCAGGATAATGTAGGGGAACGTAAACTACACTAGGCGCCACAGGGGGACGTAAACTACACTTGCTCCAAATAACTTACACATCCGAGTTAATTAACTATAACATATCAGTTATAAATTAATGCATATTGTATAAATTTATGGAATAAGACGTCATGAAGTAAATTGTTTCCTCTCGCATTGTCATACCTTGAATACTAAACCCTTATCCTGACATTCTTTTCAATGTATAGTAATTTGTTTCGTATAATGATATAGAATTTATACTATATACTGTAAATCCGTGTGCGGAACCTTGTACATCAATATTTGTACGACGGAAATTTATACGCCAGCATTTGTACGCCAGAACATTTATACGACTGGAAATTTATACGACTGACATTTGTACGACGGTAATTTAAGTATGCGCTCTACCGGACTGTTTTGACTTATGTTTGCGATCTACCCATGATAATAACCGTGACTTCATTTTTTATATAAACATAAGCACAGGTGCAAAAAATAAATAAATAAATAAAAGTAAACATTATTTAAATATTTTGAAAATAATTTCAATTTGAAGAATTTTAAATTTTATCATGTATCACAGCGCATTAAAGGATTAGCAGGTAGGTAAATGTTTATTGAATAGGTACAGGTGGTTAGGTTAGGTTAGGTCTGGAGATTAATGACAAAACACTCGCAAGATTTGTTCTCCGATTTTTTAAATGACATTCGTTAGGTTAGGTTAGGTTAGGTTAGATCTGGAGATTAATGAGAAAAAACTCGCAAGATTTGCTCTCCGATTTTTTAAATGACATTCGTTCTGTATATCGCTAGTTACATTTTCTCTTAAATTGATAAGCTGAAATCTAGTTTCAATTATGCATTTAATTATTGTAATATGTAATTTCATAATTTGTGATAATTTGTATTTTAACTTACCAAGTTTCAAATTCAATTTTATTAACTGATAATGAATTTCTTGCGTATAACGTATAAATTACCGTCGTACAAATGCTTGGCGTATAAATTTCCAGTCGTATAAATGTTCTGGCGTACAAATGCTGGCGTATAAATTTCTGTCGTACAAATGTTGGCGTACAAATTTCCGGGTTTCCTGTAAATCATTATTTACCTGTATTTGGTGTGTCCTTTCTAATGTTTATGCCAAAAAAAATGTTGCGTGCCATATTCATTCATAGAGTAATGTCCTATAGTAATGTTAAAATAGTATCCTTCTACTATGTGTTTATCATTTATTGGGTTTAACCATAAATTACTCTTTAATAATCTTTAATTATTCTTGAATTTATTAATTCATTTATTTATTCATCCATTTACCTATTGGCTACCTAAGCTCTATCAAACTATCAGGCCTTGCCTAATTCTTTTCACCTGCTTTACGTACATAACCCAATTCATGACCTACATGTACTTTTGGCATTCATACATGTCTGATTGCTCGTTCTCTCTCATAATAATTAACTGTTTATTAACAAATATATTGAAATTTTCTGTTTATCTCTTTTTTTTATTTTTAGTTTCTTTATGAATTTAGGTATGCTGATTACAAAAATGATACTGGTTTCTTTGTTGCATTCCTTCATTTTTCACAAAACCAAAAATAATATTTGTGCTATATTTTAATTTATTACGAAATTTTTAGCATGATGAACAGGAAGGGAAAACATCCCTTTATCAAATTAAGTCAATACATCATCTTAGAACAGCAATTATTTAATTAAAATAGCATCGCTCATGTATTAGGGCATATTAAGGTCATTTCGAAATGATCTTTTGATAGGCTTTTTCTTTTGTGATCACCTTCATTACTTCGAAACAAACACCAGATGTAGTCACTCATCATGGCTACATCCCACCTTCCCTGATACTTCTTTTCCATAGTTTGCAAATCCTGGTGAACTGCTCACCGTGTTCTTAATTCACATCGCCTAAATTTGCTTTGAAAAAGTTCCAAGTGAGAATGTAAATAATGAAGTTTCAATCACATTATACAGCCCAATCTTTTAAAATTTTCAATCAAATTTTCACCAACCTCTTTGTAGTTTTCACTTTTGGTATTTCCCAGAAATCCATGTACTACAAGCCGAAATACTTGTCATGCATTCTTTTCAACAGCAGTCATCTTTTCTTCTAACTCTCTGCTTGCCACCATCTGCCTTACTTTTGATCAAACATTGATCGTATATGTTGGAAGGCATCACCATAAGTATCCAAGGCTTTCACAAATTGTTTCACAAGTCCTAGTTTAATATGTAAAGGTGGCAGCAAGACTTTGTATGTTCGAACAAGAGCATTGTTTATGATATTGTGAGTAACAGGGTTTAAATGTTCTCTGACTGGCCATTCCTTCTCACATAGTGCTGGCCTGTTGCTCTGCTGTCACATAAACAAAGGAAGTATTCTGAAAACTTTGTACATCCACCTTATAATCCAAGTACGAAACCAAGACTTTTAAAGTCTACACAGACATCCCATTTGTATCTTTCATTGTTGATCTTCCCCAGTAAATGTTTTATATTTTCATAGTCTTCTTTTAGGTGTGAACTAAGTGAGCTACAGGAATTGATGGATATTTATTGCCAATGTGTAGCAAAACAACCTTCAAACTTCTTGTTGAAGAGTCTATGAACAGTCGCCACTCTGTTCCATTTAGTTGTACACCCATTTCCTCAAAAAGACCAACCACATCACAACAACAACAAAGACTCATGAACTCCGTAGAATGATGCAAAAGATAGATGCCTTCTCCTGTAGTTTGAAGTCTTGCAGCTAGTATCCAATACATTCCATTCTTCGAGACATGATGTTAACAGCTCTCCATTGGATTTAGTAAGACGTAAGTCTCTTATTAAGTCATCTAATTCTTGTTGATTTGAGAAGTGTGAAGACTTACTTGATGATGCTCCTTTTAAGTCAACCTCGTCATCCTGCTTACTAGATGATTCCACTTCTGAAGTTACTTCTAAGGAAGGTGGATTAGGAATTGGTAATACTTTACTGTGTGGAACTGGGACAATGAAAGATGGTATGCTTGGGTATATTATATTTCTTCGATCTTTAGCTTTCTTGTACTTTGCATTGTCAACCATACAAAAGTTGCAGTCATCATTGTGGTAAGTGGGCTCTCTCCAAACTCGAGGAATTTCAAATGGCATACACTTGCGACTACCACGTAACCACCTTTCCAGTGTTGCTCGGCAGCTACCACAGCAGAAGTGAGGTGCCCATGATTTGTCTTGATCACCCATAGGCATTCCAAAATAAGTTTCATTGTGCCAACAACAATCTTTTGCTTGATCTGGCTTGGGGCCAGTGTAATATCTGCAAAAATAGCAAACTGAGCCTGGACAGAGCTTACAAGGCTTAGTGCTAGCCATGAAAATAAAAAAATCAATAAAAATTAAATACAGAGGTGTGCTGGGACCGGTTCGGTCCGGTTCGCCTGAACCGGTTGTTAAATTTTGATTGGATCACCGAACCGTTTGTTGATATTCAACCATCGCAGAACGAACTGGCTATATGGAAACTTCTTGAATGAGACAGCATTGAGACTCCACCCTACTGCATATTGTTGACATGCATACTATTAATAATAAAAAGATAGTTTAAATTACGTTACATTAGATTAACTTGGGTTAGGTTACGCTAGATTAGGTTGTTTGGTTAGATTAGGTTATTATGGTTAGGTTAGTCATTTTATTTAAAATCTGAAGTGCAAATGAAATGTGAAATCGTTATCATTGCATAAAGTCGAACATCAACATTATGAATTTCGATTTTTTTCATGTAACGCAAATAAAGACTTAAAAATCTGTTTTCCTCATTATTAAGTAAATGAGAAGAATTTTAGTTTCTTATCTTTACTCAGGTTTTAGAGAGGAGCGAGGTACGCTTCTTTGCTCTGTGGATAAGGAACGACGATCTTACCCTCACTCCATGGAGAAATTTCCGAAATTTCATGAAAAAAATTGCAAAATTTGTTAAACATGATTTATGTCTACGAAACCCATGTTCGTTTTGTTTTATAAGATAATTGTTTTCAAGGTGCTCAACTATACGATCTCTAATAACTGTTTCTGAAAGCTTTCCAATTATAGAGGTTAGACTAATAAGGCTATTGTTTCCCGCCTGTTGTTTATACCCTAATTTTTAAAGACTGGTATAACATTAGTCAATTTACAATCAGAGGGAAGAACCCACTGCGATAAAGATTTACTAAAAATTTGAAATGAGGGACTAAGTATTTCATTATTTCATCCAACTTAACTTATTTACGTTAATGAAACTTTTAACATTAACAGAAAAGCGGAAAAGCCTATCATTCTATGATCTCTATTGCATAAACTTTCTCCAACGTCTATATTCTGAACTAAATTTTCATTTGTCGTTAAAACCAGGTCCAAAGTATCCTCACCGTGGGTCGGTTCTAATACTTTTTGAAAAAGAAAATGATATCGTCGAAAATCTATCAAACGTGAACCCACAACATCGTTTTCCAAGGTAATGAAATTAATATTTGGGCATTTAAAATCCCCGACAATAATTGATTCCTTATGCGTAACTATGCTACTCAAAATGTGATACATTTTAACGTACACTTCTACTCCTTGAGAAAGAGTTTATATACACAAACTCAAAGTTAAAGTTAAAGTTATTAGGGCCAATTTCCAAAATAAATATACAGCATCTAACTGGTCGCTGACATTACCCGTCTTTTGAACTGGGCGAACATTTTTTTTACATTATAAAAGTACAACCCCTCCCATTTTACCTCGTCTGTCCTTGTTAAAAAATTTATAACGTACACTTTTAACCCACGATTCAGTTATTGCCATAATGTCGTAATTCTGAATCTTCTGCTTTGCAATATTCCAAACATTTTCAATAGAATTAAGTTTGGGAGAATTAGCTGACTATGGTTGTATTTCAATTTCAGGAGCATCGAACAACGCAGATGTTGCAGGAGCCGCATGAGCTGGGCCCAGGTCACGATGAAAAATAAATGAAATGTCTCCATACAATTGTTCTGTTGACTCCAGCATGAAGTATGCCAAGATTTCTTGATAAACTTGACTATTCATAGTTTTATTTACAAATGCAAGTGACCCCACACCATTTGCATTCAAGCAACCCCGACAAAATTTGTAAATCATTGAAATATTTTTTCATTTGAAATACTATTTTAAAGTTTTAACAACAATAAATAAAAATATTGCTGAAAGACATAAATTGCATATGGCATATGGCATAAATGAAAAGAAGGTTAAAATATAGTTTTCTATACAACTCAGTAATTAAACGTTCTATAAAAACCTCTGAGAACACTGTACTCACCATCGCTCAATCAACAAAAAAAGTCTATTCTTACGAAGGAGACAAAACGTTTGTTGACAACTGTAAAGGAACAAAAATTAGTTTTATTTGACGACAATTTTTGGAAAATCATATTTTCACTTTAATTTTTAATTCGTTTCACATTTCAGAAGGATTTCACATCAGGAGGATTTAAGAGTCTTGCTTTAGTGATTTCCGAAATGAAATTAATGAAGGTTCCTCTTTAATATTTATGGGTATGTATTATTTCTATAATAATAATAATAATAATAATAATAATAATAATAATAATTATTATTATTATTATTATTATTATTATTATTATTATTTAGAAGAAAGAAAAGAAGAGGAAAATGGCACCAAAAATAAAATTAAGTGACGTGGCTATTTTATTAATTTCTGAGAAGTTTCCTCCTAAAATCTGAGTTTATGAAAGCCGTTTTCCTCAATCGAATTTCTTCTTTTGTAAAGATCGCAAATGGGTGAAGTAAACTTTGAGAAGACGTGATCAATAATCGAAATCAATTTAATTCGTTTTTAATGATTTTAATTAAATATCTTTCAGTTTGTAGATGTGAACAATGTCCCCTAATTTTAGAGAATGTGGGAGGGATCATGCCAGTGTCGAATGATGTCCTCAACATTATGCACAGTGAGTGTGACATACTTACTTTGTAAATATTTGTTTAGAAATTGAGAGGTCCTGGAACAATATCGATCTTCACAATGTCGACATGCAGACTGTCTATTCTAAAATTTCTAAATTTGTATTATGTCGAAAACCTTAAATTCATGTTAAGCTAATTTAACTTAGGTCAGTTTGGTTAGGTTAGACTACATTATGCCTCTTTCAGTTACGCTGCTTTAGGTTATGTCTGGTTAGTTTATGCATGGTTAATTAAATGAGGGAAGTAATTTCATTGAATATTTGAAATGTATATATATATGTATATATATATATATATATATATATATATATATATATATATATATATATATATAATTATTACATTAAATAAATTATAATAAATAATTATAAGTATTTTTCTAATTTCGCTAGGATATATATATATATATATATATATATATATATATACTTCACAATACCTAAACACCTGCTGCGCCTAGAATAGCAAATTACTCGGAAAGACAGCCTAGGAAAAGTGTGTGTGTATATATGTGTGTGTGTGTGTGTGTGTGTGTGTGTGTGTGTGTGTGTGTGTGTGTGTGTATTTGTTAGTGGAGAGCATTTTTCCTCCATAAAAAGGATAGCAGATTGGAAAAGGAAACGGAATTGGAAAATCAAATAAAAGAGACTTCCATTCCCATTAAAAGTATAATATGAGATTATGTAAGGGAGGAAACCTTAATATAGGGATTACGAATTATGTATTTTTGGGTGTCGCCTTTTCTTATACTTTTCTTCATTTGTTTCAGACGATCGAAAGTTTTCCTTCTTCGAAAGCGAAATTCATACAAAGACGAAAAATGTGTTCCAAACTTACAGTCCCATTTTCGTGCCTGACCAATCACGATCACGCTTCCGGTAAATTAATGAAGCAACTTCTCAGATTTAATTTTTTTTACTCTTTGATTATTATTAAAAACTATATAAAACGCAAGCGCAAGAAAGTCGATATGCAAAAGGTTGACCTGCATATTAGGGTGGAGTGAAAAAAACTTTTTTCAGAATTCAGTTTTGTAGGGGCACCCAAAAGTTAGTCTGTAGTACCAATAAGAAATCTGTAAAATATTAGCTACCTGCGACATCAACTTCACCGGTCTTCAAGGAGGTCAAAGATTTTACCTTTCAGGTGCCCAAAAAATTAAGGAAAAAGTCAAAGATTTAAGCGTATCTTCCGTTGTATTTACGCTAGGAAGATCACTTTTGTTTCATTTGATTTTTCTATTTATGTTCTTTAACTTTACCCTTATACAGTTTTTCCCATTCCTCACAGAAATTTGGAAAATTTGGTATTTCATGAAAAATACTAACAAAAAATAGGATCTTTTATTGCTTTCTTTGATTAGTTTATGTTAAACGTCATTCATGATTCAGTTTTCTTTTAGAAGCTCATAAAATAGCTGCATGGCTTTAAATATATTGGTTTATTGGAGCAGCTCTCCGCTAATTTAAGCTAGATGCGAGCCATGCATATCTCAGCTTAAATTACCCAGAACTCACCACGTGGTGGCTGCTCTTTGAGTTCCACCCTAACCCACCCACCACAATAATTTAGAAAGCTTCTTATTCAGTTTTGTAGTCTCTCTTGGTTTCAAATGATTTCATTTTTGCTTGAGATGCAATTTTGGTTTTAACGTAGCCATCTCTTCTCTCACTTCCATAAATTGCTCTTGCCGCTTCTGTTACGAGTTTGATACTCCTTTCTACTGCTTGTGTATGACAAGGGAATTGAAAGAGTTTTAATTTTTCTTCGCTAGTGTTCTCAGCAATGATGTCAACTCCTCTTTGGTTGTGTTTTTTCAATGGTGGCTCACAAAATATAATATCAGTGTAGTCAAGTGCATGGAAATTTAGCTTCGGTACTCTGAACTCTCGAATGTTTTTAATTATGTTTGGCCGGGAAGGTCTGGTATTACAGTAATTAATGGCTTTGTCGTAAGTTTAAACGGCTCCACTGTTTTCGTCCGTTTCGCTGGAACTTAACGAAACAGTTGCAGCAGTATCAAATTCATTCATTCCTTTCGAGATCCGTGCTGTATATTCCTCATACTTTTGTGTAGCCTTTTCCTTTTTTCCATCTTTTTGGTGACCACTTATAATTATCTACGGATCCAATCATCATTTTTCGAGACGTTCATTGGTCATTAAAGAAATCCCTTTCCAGAACAGGAACTGTTTGGTCTTCCTCACAACGACGTGTCAGGGAGTCTTCATAGTTACAAGAAGCTACATCAAAGCGCTTCAGTGAGTTAAGTTTAAATTTGTGAAGCAATGCTTGATAGGATGCTTGGTCTTTCCGCCCTTTGTATTGTTTCAAGACATTTTGATATTTTTCGTACAAACCTTGGATTCGCTGCGTTGTGGTCTTATGATGGCAGTTGGAATAGAAGCACGGTCTCATACAGTCTTTACTTTTTAGGGAACGACTGTAGTAATATCATAAATTTTTGGATTAGCTTCTCCTGACTTAATTCTTTCCTGTCTAACATCAAGGAAACATTGAAGTAATGAAGTATATCTTCGGACGAAGGCAAATAAATCAGTAAGAGATCCATCCTTTGGTGGTCCAAAGATTGGATTCAGCTGTTGAGTATTCCTTGTCTTCCATTTTGCTGATTCATTCGCTGCCATGGAAGCCATGCCTAATTTTGCTTTGTGCGTCGGAATAGAATTAGACTATATTAGTGACTGTAAATGTTTTTAGCGAATCAGATTCAATATAAAAATTTATCAAAGCAATCAAATAATCTGAAAAAAGAGAGATAAATTATAATGCAATATAGTATAAATAACAAACCCTAAATAGTACAATTATGAAATAATTTAAATCTGTGAAAATCTAAGCAAATGAAAACCTTAAAATGGTACTAAAACATCTACTAAAGTTGAGAAACTCAACGAAAGATATAAAAATTCCTATTTTTTGTTAGTATTTTTCATGAAATACCAAATTTTTCAAATTTCTTTGAGGAATGGGAGAAAAGTGTATAAGGGAAAAGTTAAAAAACATAAATAGACAAATCAAATGAAATAAAAATTATCTTAGCATAAACACAACGGAAGATACGCTTAAATCTTTGAATAATTCCTTAATTTTTTGGGGCACCTGAAAGGCAAAAACTTTGACCTCCTTGGGGCCGGTGAAGTTGATGTCGCAGGTAGCTAATATTTTACAGATTTCTTATTGGTACTACATACTAACTTTTGGGTGCCCCTACAAAATTGAATTCTAAAAAAAGGTTTTTTCACTCCACCCTACTGCATATTGTTGACCTGCATACTATTAATAATAAAAAGTTAGTTTAAATTACGTTACATTAGATTAACTTGGGTTAGGTTACGCTAGATTAGGTTGTTTGGTTAGATTAGGTTATTATGGTTAGGTTAGTCATTTTAATTAAAATCTGAAGTGCAAATGAAATGTGAAATCGTTATCATTGCATAAAGTCGAACGTCAACATTATGAATTTCGATTTTTTTCATGTAACGCAAATAAAGACTTAAAAATCTGTTTTCCTCATTATTAAGTAAATGAAAAGAATTTTAGTTTCTTATCTTTACTCAGGTTTTAGAGAGGTTCGAGGTACGCTTCTGTGCTCTGTGGATAAGGAACGACGATCTTACCCTCACTCCATGGAGAAATTTCCGATTTCCATCTTCATTCAAGTCCCCAAGAACCGGGAAAGGGAGAAGTATTTCTAGGTTTCTCAGGAAAGCAACAAAGGAAGATCTTCAATTTGTGCCGAACGGAACACATCACTCACACAATGACCACCGTCAGTACCTACATGGGTGTCACCGTTGGTGTTAGCATTACCTGCAGTGATCAAGGCCTTAACCTCCAAGAATGTAAGAAGTGAACATTTGAAAGAAAATTCTATACGTTTCAGTTCATTATCGCAGTAGTTAACAAATGGAAGCCAATTTCAGCTTCATTTGAGACCAAATTCTCTCATCAATTAAGTGTTTATTAGCAAGGAGTTTAATAAAAGTTATTTGCCAACACATTTCGTAACTTCATTTAACAATCTAAAATGTTGAACGAACTGAATACTGATTTAAAGAACGCAATTTTAACATTTCTCTTTGCTAAATTAATACTTTGAACAAAGTTTTTGTCTTCCTTCCACAGGACTATTCTTTCATGTTAACGACCAATACAGAATTTCTCTTTATTTTCAGATTATAAAAGTATTGGCGTTAATAACGTTTCTCTCTGAATATTTTTTTATTAAACCATTTATGTTATTAATTTTATATGCATGTAATAGGTTTGTTATATACATATATATTTTTCTTATGCAGAAAAGAGAGGGCAAGGGTGAATGCAAGTACCATAAAAAAGACCTAGGCAGGGTGTCAGCACAGAAGCACAGTTCTTGAAAACAACAGGAGGCATCTCTTGAGGATCGTACCATTTCCTAGAGTTGAGCTTAGACAGGGAAGAAAAACATCTTTGGAAGAGATTGTAATTTCAGACATAATTAAGTCAGTGGGAAGGAGGAGATGAAGGAACAGCATCGGAATCGTGCAGAGATGAGATAGAGGTGAAAGATTGAGCAAATTTCACCTTTTTCATGAGGAACGGAATCCGAGCTATAAGAATGGAAAAGAGGATGGGATTAATAAATAAAGTTGTTGGATTTTTTTTTTTGGCTAGGTGCTAGAAAGAGCGAGAATTAGAGGTTTTCACATTCTTGTGATAAATTAATTTTTTAATTTTTTGTCTGTTTATATTCTAGGCAGAATATAAACGGACAGTCAAGAGTTGGATGGCGACGGTACCTTCTAAAAAACTCCTCTCTCTTGCGGATAGTATAAGAAAAGTAAAGTTAAATCAAGTAGTTTTGGTATTAGTAGCAGGAATACAATATAGAATGTATGCCTTCATGCCTGAGAGAATCACCTCCGTGAAGCGCTCAACACACTTGGAGTGGCTCCAACCACGGAAACAGTAATCATTCTATGGGAAACCAGAGAAGGGCCTCCTAATAAGCAGCGCCAAAGTGCCAAAGCCGCATTCTCTTGGGAGGGTCCAAAGGCCGAACTGGAACGATAATAGAGGAAACAGATATAAAATTGTTGTCGGAGGAGCCTAACGGAGAAAAAGTTTGACAGAGTAAGAAGAAGGGTAAGTGGCGAAAAATCAATCCAGAATGTTGAACCTATCTCCAAGGCAATCAGGGATACGAGTCGGGTGCTGTACAATCTGTTCTAGGTCATTTAGGGTAGATAAGTTGCAAGCTAGTTCAATGGGGGTGTCATAAAGTGGGAGGAAAGCCAAAGGTGGTGGCGAACATTGAAATTTCCTTAAATGGAGATTTCAGCGAAAGGAGAGAAGGATATAATGTGTTCCACTTTGTAAATGAGGTAATCAAAGAGATTGGATAGTGAGTAGAATTAGTTGAAAGGTAGGCGGTGTAGATATATTTAGTTTAAGATTAGCAAGTAAGCCATAGCCATAAAGCGTAGAATTCGAAAGATTCAAGTTCGGAAGTACGAGAGCTAAGTTAGATCGTTATGTATATATACGCAACATCTACCTTTGGAATGAAATTGAACATAGAGAAAGTAGGATTGTACAGAAGAGGGGTTGCTGTCAGTCGTCCTAGACACCTGATTTTCAGTGAGAAAGAAAAGGTACGTTTTCGAGAAGGAAAGGTAGTGTTAAAGAGATTGGAAAGTTGAGGAAAGGCCACAAATGTTGCAGAAGTTTATGAAAAATTAATCAGGCAGAGGCATAGGACATCTTGAGTGGGCAGTAGTAAAACCAGGCCCACTGCCAGGATCTGCGTTCCCGATATCGACAGCGAGGAAGATAGAAGTGGGGGACATTTGTGATCCCCTCTCCATGGTACGCCGAGGCTGTTGAAGTCGATGACATTTGAGAACATTTGCGAACATTTGAGAGGCTGAGGATCTTGAAGGTAACTTATGTACCAATCTATAGGATCTCTTGTAAAGCAAACTGAGGGTTCTGCAGGAGCCTTTTTTATGATTAACCCAGAGTTGCTGCCCATAAATATCAGTGCAGAAAGTATGAAAAAGAGTGTCTTTAGCTTCGATTGTACAGAATTTGAAGTTCTTTACAATCATGTTTGCCTTAGCACAGTAACTCCGATACTGTTTCCTCATGTCTCTTATGTCCGAGTCGTCACTCTGTTCGGATTAAAAAATTGCTGTTTGTTAATAAATAATAAATAAAACAATAGAATCTATACTCTTTAATTGAGAAAACATAAGTTAAGTTTAATAAATAGATTATAAAGCTAGGAAATAGACCTCAGATGAACTTATACGGAGTATGTGACTTTTAGCACGAAACCAGAACAGGTTTCAATGTTTTCGTACTTGTTAATCGCGTTTAGCCAATCAGGCACAGGTGTGGCTGTTACGTGATGCTCACTTCCCGTTTCGTCTAATCACATATTAATAAACGGTATCATTGTTGAAGAACACTAGATCTACAGTATATAATTAAGTAATTTAATATCGTAAAAAAGGCCAAATAAGTTAGTTAAATAATATAAAAGAAGTAGAAATTTAATAAAAACTCATAAAATAAGATGTATAAACTTGTGTAGTTTCAAGTGCCTGAGGAAAAGAGACGAGAAATGTTCTATCCCGACGCAAGATGGAAATCAGAAGTCTCTTCTGAAGAAAGCGTCGGTAAGCGTTCGTGAGGGAGTAGAGCTTGTCATAGAGAGTGGGTCGCATATAGCTCATCCAAAGATCTTGTTATTTTTATTTCAATTTCACGATTCGAGACCGTGGGAAAGAGGACCTATATTTAAGATGAATTAATAATAGTAAATTCATTATTCGCCCCCGCATAGGCCAACGAAATAGTGATTTCTATCCCCGGCCCGAGACGCGCTAGCTCTTTATCGTTTCTGTAGGCTTTCTTGATTTTCGGTCAAGGCTTAACCTTGTTTATTAATGGTACAATGTAAGTATAAAGTTAATTTAATTTTTGGATGAACATAAGATTATTTCATTGTTTTATAATAACTGTGTAAATTTATATAAAGGTAAATTCTGAAATTAATATAACGATAAACAATATTAGTTCCTTAGTTGAAGTGAAGTGAAAAACTAAGAGAAAGAAAGACATCACTGGGTTGACGTTACCCCTTAAACTGTAACATTCTATGTGTGAATGAATATCGGTGCATTTATGAACTAAATAAAAAAATGCAAATTTTGTTGTCAGCATCCACCCACGAACAGGTCAATGGACGGGTTACCGAAACAGCCACCACAGATATTTTACATTGTGAATGAACCACACCCAACACTTGTGGCATAACGGTGGGATTTGAGCGATAACTATGAAAGCCTTCGTTGGACCAGACTTCAGCTAAGTAACTGACGTGTCGTTCCTTAATTTAAAATGTAGGCTTCAGTAAATAAGTTGGTAAATTTAGTGTAATTTTTTTTATCGGATTTTCGATGTAGACCTAATTGTAAATATTGGTAAATTTTCGTTACTTGTAAGTATTGTAAATTCTCTTCGTGTCTTGAGTTTTAGATGGGTAAATTTTAGTTTTACGGTATGTGAATAATATGATAGTTTGTATGGTAGTTTGAGATTTTTTTTTTTTTTTAAGTTCGGGAAGAACCGATTCGCCTCTATTTAGAAGGGCATATCTCGGCGGAAAAACAAAGAAAAAGTGAGGGGAAAGACAGAGGAAAAAGAAAGGGTGGAGGGGACAGTCGAAGTGGAAAAAGACCAAGGATGACAAGGACTGCAGGGTCGAGCCCCATCATCCTTGGGTGCTAGGGCCGGGAGGGCGCACATGAAACCTCCAGGAACAAGCACGTACAAACGAGCACAAAGAGCACTCAAGAGCACGAGCTTAGAACCCCCTTGCGGGGGGTAGTTTGAGATATTCTCAAACCGGTCTATTCCCACTTCATGCTATTCTCATTCTCATTCTCATCCGCGGCCTTTCCCACTTTGGTCCGGGTTAGGTTACGATTGGTTAGGTTAGGTTATGATTGGTTAGGATACGATAAATTAGGCTCTGACTGGTTCGGCTAATGTTAGGTTAGCTTCTGATTGGTTAAAATAAGTTAGGTTAAAATATATTAAACATTCCCACTCAGCGCCGTTTGCCGCAATGGGGAATGTAGTGACAGTATTTTTCAAATCAAGAAATCCTTTTCTCAAATGTTCAATTTTTCACTTTTGTACATTCTCATTTGTGGACCACGAATACAAATGGGAATACCACTGAGTAGGCAGTAATCGTTCAACAAACCTGGTTTTAATCAGAATGAATAATCTGGGCACAAGCGTAAACCAAAGTAATCAGAATTTAAGATTAAGAATATAAATAAACATAAATATAAATAAATTAATAAATAGAAATCAGAGAGAAATGAATATTAGTGATGCCAACAGGGCCAGAATACGACATTTAAGACCGAGGCTATAGCCCAGGGGCTCCTCAATAAAGAGGAGGCCCCAAAAAGCAGAAGAGGTTTTTTTTATATAAATTCAATATGGCTAAAACTGCCAAAAAACGTAATTACCTTCCTTATGTGACATTGAAATTCATGTTATTTAAATTATTTCTCAGTACTTGCTTTAGCCCCTGTGCTCCGTAGGGGTTAATCTGGCACTGAATGCCAATATAATCTGAAAACAAAGACAAAATTCTGAACTGATCGTTAACATGAAGGAAAAACGTTGTGAAAGAAAGACGAAAATATATGTTTAATTTATTAATTTAACAGAAATGTTAAAATGGCATCCTTTAAATTCGGTATTCAGTTCGTTTAATAATTGAGATTGTAAAATGAATTTACGAAAGGTTTTACCTCGTAACTTTTGTTAAATTCTTTGTTAATAAAACATTTAATTGATGAGATAATTTTGCCTCAAATGAAGCTGAAATTGGTTTCCATATGTTAACTACTGTGATAATGAGAAGAAGCTATTAGAATTTTCTCTGAAATGTTCACTTCTTACAGGGCTGGAGGTTCAGGGCTTCACCACTGTAGATAATGCTAACACCAACGGTGACAAGCATGATAGTGCTCAAGGTGGTCATTGTGATAGTGGTGTGTTCCGTTCACCACAAACTGAACATCTTCCTTTGCTGTTTCTCTGAGAAACCAAAAGCTACTTCTTCCTTTACGGATTCGTGGAAACTTGAATCAAAATGATAATCGGAAGTGTGTCAATCGAGTGAGGGTAAGAATCGTGATCCTTTAGGTAATAAGGAGCAGAAACCCTTTCTCCGTTGCTGTCGAAACCAAAAGGAAAGAAAAATTGAATGTCCTCCGTTTCATTTAATAACAAAAGTAAAAGATTATTAAGACTCATTATATGGTTTTCAAGTGATAATAACAAAGGTGAAAATGCAAAATCTGAGTTTCTTCATTAATTTACCGTTGTCGATAGTCAGACACAAAAATGGGACTGTGGACGTTTCGAATACTGTTCTCGTCGGTGTAAATTTCAGTTTCAACGAGGAAAACCTTTCGATTTTCTGTAATAGATGATGAAAAACGTAAGAAAGGGCAACGCCCAAAAATACTAAATTCATAATACCTATATTAAGGCTTCTTCTCTCACATAAATTTCATGTCATACACCTTTAGTGGGAAGGGAATTTGTTTTTCGATGTAATTTTTCTCCTCCGTTTTCGTTCTTTTTCCGATTCCTTTTTTGATTTTGCCCCAGTCTGCGATTCTTCCTCGCAGGAAAAATGCTGTCTACCAACAAACGATAATAACAACATCCCCGAAACCAAATGTTTTCTGCCTTCCTGATAAAATCATTTTATATATGAAAAAGAAAGTGAAAAATTGTCTGATAAAAATGTTTCCTTTAAATTAATTCTTTACATATTTTTTTTCTAACAATGAAATTTTAGACACTAGAAAGAGTGTCTCCCATTTTTTGCCAAAAAAATTCTAGGGATGTGACAAATCTAGCCACTAGAGGGCGATAGTGTTCGAATACCTCCTTCATAATCATGGACATAAAGAATTTTTTAAGCTTTTTGAATTGTAGTAAATTTATTTAAATTTGTTTGATTTGTTTTGAATTTCTCTCACTCCACAAAAGGATAAACAAATTGAAGATTATGTTATATTATTATATTTTATAGCCTACTATTAATATAATTATATTATATTATTATATAGCCTGCTATCAGGATAATTATATTATATTATTATATTATATAGCCCACTATTAATATAACAAAAAATCCGTAATTAAAATCAAGCTAAATTTTCCATGAAATCATACTGATTTGAGTAAATTAAGATTTCAGCCTTTGTTTCATTCATGCATATTATTTGAATTAATATTTCTGTTCTTATACACCGAAACTTCAGTTCAGGATGACAAGCTTGCCAATACCATTAACACTGTCATCACGTCCGAAGGTTTTTTTTTAGTTTTTAAAAGACTATTTTTTATTCACTTTATTGTTAATATATATCCCCTTCTTGAATTTATATTTAATTGTTCATTTATGTTTCCTTAGTAATATGTAAACCAGAGTGATGAATGTAAATAATTATGTTCTAAAGACATTTGGCAATGAGTCAACCAATCAGCACTAAACCACGGATTCATTCATAAAATGTTAGAACCGTTTGTAGTACACACAACAAATGTATGCCAGGTGTCGCTATCTGTTCTCGAGTGTGTCCTCCGAATAATGGACGCAACTGTACGTGCTGAGAATTCAAAGATAATCGTAATTACAGAACTAAACATTTTTTTTTACTTGAAATTTGTAGTAAATATTCTTCGTGTAGTGAACTGATAGTCTGTCAATTTAGGTCAAAGCAATTACCTGAAACAAATGTTATGAACGGTTTACAGTTTACAATTTTTGGCAATTTTTTTACAAAATTTCCGCACTTTCATGGAATTCCCTAACATGATAATTTATGGAATTTGGCCGAAATGAGACTAATATGATATAACATTTTTTTGAACATTCCTGCCAAGTTTCATCACGATTCGTTGAAAAGCGATGATTTGTAGTTTCGACCAACCACGGAATATTTTGATGAAAAATACGTCATTCGAGAGCTCTTCAAATTCTGAACAACTTTTTTATTTACCATTTTGTTCGCAAATGAACGACAGTTGAATAAATTAACACAACCGTTTTAGCCACTCAGCTTCATCCTAGATCACGCCACACGCACAGCGCTTTCATATGAAATCAGTTTGAAAATGGCGAGTCTGTGCGGTGGATGCAGTTACAATTACTGGGTGTTTATTAAGAAATTTTATCTTGATGACGAAGCTGCGCTGCAATTTTACGACATCACGGCGTCCTTCCTTCTTCTGTACAGTGCCCGGACTGCAAACTTCCCTGTACATATGGGAAGACAGGCATTCTTGGTATTGTGGGCGGTGGACTAATATAGCCAAGACAAGAGGAGAAAGCAGTGCAATTTCTATACTTCTGACTACAAAAGAACTTTGCTTGACGAAACTCATCTCAAGCCGTCGGAAATAGTGTTTTGTTAACCATTGGCTACAGAAAGAGTGGAATCACACTATTTTTCAGTGTTTGAACTGGGCTTCGCACACAAGTGTTGACTGGCGAAATTTTTGTTCTGAGGTGACTGAGTGGTGGTTTGACAATCAAGACTCGATTGGTGGTCAGGGAATTGAGGTGGAAACTGACGAAACATTATTTGTGAAGCGCAAGTACGATCGTGGTCTGCTGGTGAGGCAAGTTTGGGTCTTCGGGGATATTGAGCGGATCTCAAGAAAGTACTTTATTGTGCCCCTCCTTGACCAGGATAGGAGTGCTGCCACGCTAGTACCCATCATTAAGCAGTACATCCGTCCTGGTAGTGTAATTTACAGTGACTCTTGGTGGGCATATTGGAAGCTGTGCAACGAGGGGTATACGCACTTTATGATTAATCACTCTGATCACTTTGTTGATCCAAATAACCCAAACATCCACACTCAGAACATCGAGCGGCTGTGACTGGACCTTAAACAGTGGACCAAGCGGCCAGGGTTGAGGAGCGAGTACTTCAAACAGTACTTTTCTCGGTATTTATTCCTCCATACTTTCAAGGAACAGCTGCATCACCATTTTTTCGTCGAGGCCGCTCGATTATACCGCCCACAGTCGGACAGGAGGCGACCAGCTGGCCTTCCCGCCATCCCGCTCCTGCAGGACGGACGACGACTCTGACCATCAATCAGACAACGACGACGCACCACACAGTCATCCAGGACCCTCGGAACCTTCAACGAAACCACAACCATCGACATCTCGCCAATAAGGTAATGTGATAAGGTAAGGTGATCTATCTACTTGTGAGTTGCCCCCGGTTAATTGAATATCAGGTTAGGGCAACTGAATGCCAGGTTAGGTCAAATAAATGCTAAGTTAGGTCAAATAAATGGCCGGTTAGGTCAATTGAATGCCACGTTAGGTCAACTGTACGCCCTTGACGATTGGTTAGGTTAAGTCATGATATTTTCCTTAGTTTTAACGAAAATATCGGGTAAACTTTAAATAGCTGTAACTTTTTTAATATTCATTTGCGACAAATTTGCATGGTAAAAAATGGTGGGAATCAGTAATTTTGGGCTGTTTGGACTTTTTACCGTTTCTGCATATATATATATTTCTGCATATATATATATATATATATATTAGCGTCCGTTGCTCAGTGGAGACACTGAAGATGCGGGTTCGAATCCCGTTGGTGCTGGCAATAACAATACGAGAATTAGAGCACTGGGACACATTAGTTTTAGCTGAATATTGTGCTAGTTACTGGGTCTCTGGACTGACTGATTATGAAAATTAAGCCTCCGTTTTACCAACGTTAATATTTAGGATATGCCAAATACCATCGTCCGCCCAACGGATTCCTACCATTGGGTATATACTCACGTAAAGTTCAAAGTGTTCTGAAGATGATTCCATATATCCCCAAACACTCCTTCTAGAATCAACTCTCCTTGGGAATTATTTCTCGTCTTCACAAGGTATGTGAGCTATTAAAATAAAAACAAATACATATTAGCCGTAAAAAAAAAGGAATGATATGTGTCTGAATAGTCTACCTAACTGTTTATGAAATAGAATAGAATCATTTTGAACTTACTTCGCAAAGCATTCACTGACCGTTTCTCACATACGGTAAGAGACTTTCTTTATAGAAACTCTTTGCAAGACATTTTTAAAATGCTTTACGCTTGATTCTGTTGTGTTTGAGATGCAGAAGACCATATATCAGCTAATACAGAGGAGATCCAACCGAGTGATTTAGGAAGATTCAGGAAGAGTGATCTACCTCGTCCTGTCCGGACTGAACTGCCTTCCACCTCTTCCAGCCCCATCTTTTCCCATTCCCATACCTTACAACTTCAATTATGTTCCACGTCATTATTTTACTGTACTAAATTGTAAGAATTGCAAATTGCAAACTTTCCAAAAGGAAAATATTTCCCAAATACAATAAATTTTTAAATATTGATGATATAAATTAAATTTTATGTGTAGCCATCTTGCCTCGGATAAGAAATTTGATTCAGCAATTATTTATGAATTAGCAATCGCTGTACGCGTTTGCGTTTTTATATAATCATTTTCTATAGTTATTGAAATTTCGGGAAATGTCCATTTCTGCTTTGCGATCGACTCAAAAATGCTCCGATATCGATCGTTCAGCACCTCTGTTCTTTCATAATAAAAGGTAATTAAGTACCTCATACGCACGCAGAGTTTATATAACTTCTGTTGAGTATTACTGGTAATTCATATAATATTTTTAAAGGACAATTTTTAAGTTACATTTTCTTATCAATCTCTTTCCCAAACTGCTTTATTGGCCTACAATAATTGAATGTAAGAAAATTTATTATTTTGTTCTAATTCTCAACCAATTTTTAATTAGATATAATGTATTTATGTGTACAGGCGAGTATGTAATGCCTTTAATTTTTTTGTGTTTGTAACTATAATTTTTGTTTCTGGTCCTATGTTCAGATAATGTGCTTCCTGTACTTAAAATGAGAACGAAGATGCCTGTGGAATGTGTAAATCCGACATTTCACACATTATTTCCCAGATATTGTCACTACCATTCTACGACTCTTCATGATCTTTCATCCTCTTACGATCATTTAAAATAAAAATGAAATAATAGATTACAATAACGCTTGAATTATTGTTTCATGCTTACCTGGATTACCAAACATCGAATTAACATTCCAGTCAGGTTTCTTCTCAATTTCCAGATGTTAAAATCTCCGGTGCTCAACATTTTGTCGTTGTTATGAAACCCATTTTTGATGACGTGAGAAGGCTTTCCCGTTTCGTTACTGAGTTTGAAAAGGTAGGTCCATACCCCAATCAATTTCCTCTGTAGACTTGTTTCGGGAGTAGCCCGGAAGTAGTCAAGGAGGGAAACTTCCGTTCCGTTGTTGTTGGGAACAGCAAACCTATCTGTAATTTCGGGGCTATAAACTTTTGGTAAAAAGATCGGATCACTTTAACATATTGCTTCCCAAAGCATTCGGTTAGCAATATGTTAAAGTGATTAACACTGGGAAGCAATATGTTAAAAAGAGAAAGGTTGGTTGCCTAGAAAGAGGTTGGTAATCTAGACTAACTAACGAAAATATCACGACCTAACCTAACCAATCGTCAAGGGCGTACAGTTGACCGAACGATTGGTTAGGTTAGGTCGTGATATTTTCGTTAGTTAGCCTTATAAGGCTAACTAAAGAAGGCTGGGAGCCCTGATCTTCAGGTGATCCAAATATTTTACATTCACAAATGGCAAAGCATAATAAGTTAAGTTGTCCATAAATTTTTCTCAACTAGCTAATCTCTAAATATTATAAACCATTGTAATGTAACTGTAATTGGTTGTGTAATGTCTATTTTTGGGAAGCGATATGTTAAAGTGATTAACACTGGGAAGCAGTATGTTAGTGATATCTGGGAAGCAATATGTTAAAGAGAGGTTCCTGGGAAGCAATATGTTAAAGAGAGGTTCCTGGGAAGCAATATGTTAAAGTGATCCAAAAGATCTATTTTAAAGATGCAATATGCAAAGACTATTTCCAAAAATGATAAAGATATGATACAATATAATAAGGGAATATACCACGACACTTGTTTTCATTTACCACTGGAAGCTTTTACTTAACATCTTACTAATTAACTAAGGTGACTATCATTATCATAGAATCTATAAGTTATTTAATTTAGCATTTAGCATGGCATTTTATATTTCCTTCTAAACAAAGTTTCTAAACTGTTAATATAAAATTTTTTATATTAACGGAAAGCTATAAATTATATAAAATTTATCAAACATATCAACAGCTACGAGTGGCGTAGTGAGAACGCTGCGTGATAGATATCTTAGAGAGAGCGGCTCGAATCCGGTAGAGATAAAGGAAAAAAATTGTTTATTTCTGTACGTATGGTTATGATGTGAGGTTATGATGTGAGGTTATGATGCGATACGAATTAATTAAAAAAGAATCTAATACACAACAAAATCTAAGGAAATTCGGGTAGTCTTCATGTGGTAAATTTCAATAGGAGTAATTGGGAAAGGATTTTCTTCAGTAATTGGTTCCATACAAAATATTTTTTCTAAAATTTAATATTAGTTGTTGTACAGCAGCTTATAAAAGTGTATTGTTATTTACTTAAAAAAATAAAGTTTTTGACGGTAAATATAAAAGTTTTACCTAAACATTTTATTTAATAAAATCTGTAAAAACAAAGAAAAACAATAACTACCAAATTCGTCAAACACACAAAGAACTTTGAGTAGCTAAACGAGAAGAATACCTTGGTAATAGCTATTTCATAGAGAGCGGTTCGAAATAGGTAAAGGTATAGTAATTTATATATTTATTTCTGTATATATATATATATATATATATATATATCATAGTCAAATTAAAAGGTGGATCACCTGAAGATCAAGGCCCCCAGCCTTCTTTAGTTAGCTTTATAAGGCTAACTAACGCAAATATCACGACCTAACCTAACCAATCGTCAAGGGCGTACAGTTGACCTAACGATTGGTTAGGTTAGGTCGTGATATTTTCGTTAGTTAGCCTTATAATGCTTATAAGGCTAACCAGAGAAGGTAGGGACCCTGATCTTCAGGTGATCCTAAAAGGTTAAATACAAAATTCTAGTATAAAATAAAATTTCAGAAAATTAGATTAGAATTCATGTCGTAAATGCGAACATGACTAATCCCAAAGTTAGCTTAAATTATATTTAATGTAAATGATTTTAAAAAAATCAAAAAATCAAATAAATATTCTTTCATATAGACTCGACTTTTATTAAAGTTTTAAATAAGTAATATCGAATAAACGACTTGTTTTTAATAAACAACCTAAAAATGTAAATTTTGAAATATATATTTTTAAATACAAGAAAAAATTAACAAGAAATCTGTTATTGTATTAAAAAACTGTGAATTAGTCCAATAGGATCTTTTTAAAACTTTCTTAATTTCTCCGCCCCCCCCCCCCCCCCCCCCCCCCACCACCACCACCACCAAATTATCTATACTTTTGGAGTTAATCATATATCATTCATACTGAAAATGTTATAAAAGAGAAAACTATGAAAAAGTTATATATTTTCCTGATGTTAATTGGCAATAATAGTTTAATATCAACTAGTATTAGTTAGCAGTATAGTCACTAAAATGATATATTGTTCGTTTTCAATTAAAATGTACTAGAAAGACTTCAGTGAAAAGGAGTGTTAGTTTGTTTTTAGTACTCCCGTACTTACAGTATGTCTTTGTAATTATGTATTTGTTTCTTGTACCATTGTTGTACATTGAGGGGTAATGAATATGTCTAACGACAGGGGAATGCACAGCGTTTTCCAAAATTTGTTAAAATCAACTTCCAGAATGAAGTTTGTTGTTCATTGATTGCTTTATAATTTAATCCCCAAACTAGCAACGTCTGAACTATATCAGGAAGAGAACTAATGTAGTTATGATACAGAATATAGAATCGAAACTGCAACCCAACTAGGAGAATCTAAGTCGTATATGAGGAGGAGATTGAAGACGCCAATCGACCAGAAAAGTACTCCTGGGGAGGATGTTAGGCAGGAGACAGGGAGCGCTGGAACTCCCGTCTTTCCTGTCACTTCCTCCTTTGCTGACCTTTTCCGTGTCTCTCTCATCTACCCTGTGAGCAGTCCAGCATGCTCTCAAATACACCGTTCTCCCTCTATTTCTCACTACACATACATGCATCTTACACACTATACAATTTTTTCAAAATTCAAAAAAATTTAAGAGTAACATTTTTTTGTTTCTGGCTCTTTTCTTCTCTTCTATATGAAGGGGTGTTTTTGTGGGCATTCGCCCTTGGCAACTCCTTCCTGCATAAAAGAAAAAAAGGTGCATTTAGGGAGAGTGCGGGCGGGGCGTAGGGATGCCAGTACCAAAGGAGGATAGGGGTTGCCCCAAAAAATAACCTAAACTAACCTAACCTAGAACGCACAACTTCGGCAGCACGTTGACACATGCATATACACACATTTAACCTAACCTAACCTAGAGAGCGTAGCCTCCACAAAAATAAAATAATAATAATAATAATAATATAAGGGTTAGAGGCCACCTGATACAGCACGCTGACACATGCATAAAAAAAGTGTGCAGAATAATTCTTCCTTTCGATTCGTATTCTAGCACAGTAATGCCAGTCGTATGATGATTGGAATTAGCGGTTTAGTGACTATCCGCGATTTTAATATCAAAATATTAAATGAATATACAGTATATTTCCCTTTATCTTTCCGGTAGGAGTGTACTCTAAAACCTGTCCGCTGTGTGTATCTTAAATTCGAGTGAGAAAAAAGGACTAAACGTACTGTGGGTATAATACAGGTTGTTTCAAAAGTCCCTCATTATTTTTAAAATTTTATTAAAATAGCAATTACAAGAGGAACCAAATGACAATTTGGTTGCTGAGTCTACGATTCATGAGAATTTTGGTGGCATCAAACTTGGCTTCATAAGTCTACTGGAAAGTCACTGGTACACCTCAACGTGGGCACCGTCTTTTTCGAAACAAGCGAGCCACCGTTTTACGCATTCTTGGCCGACATTGGACAACATTTCGGGAGTAGCAGAAGCACACGCATTCCTGATCCGTTCTTCTAGTGTGGGGAGGACTCGCGGCTTGGTGGCGTACACTTTGCTCTTAATGTAGCCCCAAAAAAAGAAGTCGCATGGGGTAAGATCAGGCGAGCGAGCAGCCCATTCGATGGGACCACGGCGACGACCAATCCACCGATCCGGGAACTGCTTATTCAGAAATGAGCGAACCTCACGCGAGTAATGAGCAGGGGCACCGTCTTGCTGGAAAATGACTTCTTGCATGTCAGCTACAGCTGACAGTTGGGGGATGCAGAACTCCTGAAGCATACGAAGGTAATTGTCTCCGTTGACGTTCACGGAATTTCCATCTTGATCCCGGAAGAAGAACGGACCAATCAGCCCAGCTGAGGAGATGGCACACCAGATGACCAATTTCGGCGTGTCCCTTTCATGTTCACGGATCTCCGCAGGATTGTGAGTTCCCCAGATGCGGGTGTTGTGCCGATTGACGCGACCAGAAAGGTGGAAGAGAGCTTCGCCGCTGAACCACATGTGCTCCAGGATCGATGGGTCTCTTTCGTAGTGATGCAGCAGTGTCTCACACATCTCCACCCGGCAATCGTAGTCTTGAGGTTCCAGATTCTGAACCACCTGGATCTTGTACGGATACAGCTTGAGACCACGCCGCAAAATCCGTTGGATAGATGTCGCGCTGATGTTCAGTTCCGCAGCAGCTCGCCGAATGGACTTTCCTTGACTCTGAGTAAACGCCTCACGGACAGTTTCGACATTCTCCTCACTCCGCCCACTTCGAGGTCTTCCTGATCGTGGTTTGTTTACGGATCCGGTCTCCATAAACTTCCGGTGGGTGGCGACGATGGTGTTCCTATCCGGTGCATAATGCTGTCCGTAGACTGCCCGGAATCGTCGCTGCACTTCGACCACAGATTGAAAAACCTCCTGCCATGCAGCGATTTTATACCTCTGCTCTAGAGTCAGCATGGTAGCAGAAGAAAACGGAGAAAAACTTCAAATGTAGACTCAAAACAATTCTCAACTACAGAGTAAGAGTTTACCACAAGATGAATGTCGTTGGTCGATTAGCTGCAAAGAAAATTGAAAATCAAATTAGTGAGGGACTTTTGAAACACCCGGTATATGTAAAGACTACACTCGGTGGACTAAACATACACTGAGAGTACAATAATAGGTTTTCTTTAATCCATGGAAGTGTAGTCTTTGTGATTTTAACTTAGTTCCAGAGGACATCGCTTGTCAAAAAGATAACCGTTTCAGGTGGTCTCTATCTACTATCGACCTACTGTATCTGTACTCTTGAAGTACTTTATAGTTTACAGAGTAGGTTTAGTCCTTTTTCCCATTTTAATCTCAGGTGTACACACACACACACACACACACACACACACAACGGACAGTTTTTTAGGGTGTGGGTTGTCGCTTTTTCTTTGTTTCTTGTCACCAAACCCGACAATTTTCCTCAGCCTAAATTTTACCATCTACAGGGTGTCCATAAAGTAACGCATCATAGGAACATAAGCAATGTCTATTTATTTATGTCTCCATCAGACAAAATATGTTGAGGAACATTCAAAGAAACCCGCTTTTTCGTTTACAAACATGTTTTGAGATTGGTGGGAATCATTTCGAACAACTAAATAAAACAAAATAAATACAGAAACAAAATAAATGTATTTTCCTATGGTGCGTGACTTTATGGACATCCTGTACACTAAGCTTTTTTATGGGCCCTAAGGAGTTATATGTGAAATTTAACAGGGTTAGATAAATAATAAAAGAGTGTGTTTGTGTGTCCTTAATCTTTTGGTTGTAAAATTTTGTTGATGTATCCTGAAGGCTAATTCCTCCTTAAAATTTGGACTTAAAAACTTAAACTTTTCCACAAGCATAAACATACAAGCGAGAAGTTGACAGAAAAATGACAGAGATGTTAATATGTTTGTGCGGTGATAAAACCATTTCTCGGAGCTCAAAATAACAATTTTTACCACAAACAATTATCTCCGTTATATGGTTAAAATCTTCGACATATGTTATCATATCATAAGGGAAAGAAAAATTTAGGATGAACTTTCAGGTTTCCGAAAGTGGTGAATAAAGTACAAGAGTCTTGGGTCCAAAGAAAGAAAATTTCGTAGGAAATTTCAGGTCTCAAACTTTTCAGTGTTCCTACAATTTGTCCTTTCATGTTAAAATTTTTAAAAAGCTCCTAAACAACTGTAGGTGGCAAGCTACAAATATATATATATATAACAAAAGCAGACAGTGTTACTATCAAATTTCTCTAATAAAGCAGTATACAAGAAAAGGTAGATATACTGTCTAAGGTAAATATCTGTGGCTAATATATATATTTGATACCTTATTATTCAAATCCAGGGGTAAGTGGCGAACATACATTAGTGTCGTTTCAGAAGAAAATATGAGCCAGTCTGAATTGAAGTCAGTGCACCTTTGTAACACCTGTTTAAAAGGGAACGATTATTTGGTTTAAATAATACATTTTTATACACCATAATTACAAGCATTTAATTAAATGTACGTTAATAAATTATATTTCAGTTATAAATTAGTTGTTTTTAGGCAATTTCATATAGAATGCTTATACTGTAATTATAAACTTAATACATTTCTTAAATGCATGACTTCTCGCTGGCTTTGGGCTGAGGTAACATGTAACGTATTGCCAGTGGTTTCAGCGAGACATTCTGTGCCATTCAGAAAGGAAAGCGAGCCATCATGATCGTTGTTCACATTTTCTCTTTTTTCCCACTCCATCAAAGAACCCGGAAAGTAAAAGTTGAAGTTTGTTGCGATTTCTAGGTGTAAATTTTTCAAGAAGTCATTTGTTTTCAGTGCTGGTAAAAAATGGGAGAAATAATTAATGTATATATTTTTAGTCTTTGATCATATTTTTTACGACTGATAAAATAATCAGCATAATATATATATATATATATATATATATATACGAAAAACTAAATTTCAAAAGTCTTGTACAACATATCAAACCAAAAAATACCAAGATTTCTATTCGTATTATTTAAATTAAAAAAAGGCGCTTCCTCAAAAAGCACTCCTCACCCTGTATTATTCCTTCACCCACAACAATTTATTATATTGCATTACAACATAAAGTAGCTCAATGAAATATATAAAACATCCTTTAGAAGTCATTCATAAAAAATGCTTGCAAACTTTTTCAAATAATGATAATGGACAAAGTTACACTTCCCCAATGTTAAAAGAGTTAAATATTTCAAAACTAAAGGACATATACAAATTCAATGTTGCTGTCAAAATGTTCAAAGTTATCAGTAAAAATCAATATATATCACCCATTCAAAAGTAATCACCCCCCCTTTTAAATTTATCATCATTATAAACACTTGACTCGCCAGAGATTTTATACTCAAACCAAACTATACAATGAAGCTGTAGGAAATTCGCTCTTTTTAAAGGAGCAGATCTATGGAATGTAATTCCCATAAATATTAGACAGGCTTCATCATTAACTGTATTTCATAATTCACTAAAGAAGTACTTCATTAACTCCTACTGATGTATAAGTTCACTATTGCAATTATTACCATAGAAATTAATTCCTATTTTATAATAAACTAGCTAAAATATGCTATTTCATTTAGAATTTATAATTTTATAATCTATCCTCATTCTTTTTTATTAAACACCATTTATTTTCAACTAATATATATATATCGGGTGGCGCGGCAAAAACGCGTCCTGTTTGAAGAGCCCTGTTCCGTTAATATAATTGGTAGACTTCTGAAAATTTTGTAGTTAAATAAGAACATATTTAAATAAATTTCATATAATTTTTATTCAAATAATACAATTACCAACAGAGTTATAGCTGTCTAGACTGAAGGTTCAAAACAATGGCTTTCCGCATTAAAACATCAATTTTCACTGGAAACAAACAGGTACTAGCAAGAATTATGTCACATAAACTTTGCTCTAAACTTTATGTTGTGAAGTTCGATATTTACATCAAATTATTCGCGACGACATCCTCTATCTTTAAGTGAAAGTGCGTGTGGTGTAATTTCTTCTGAAAAAAGTTATAGCTCTCAGAAGAGCCGTCCGCGAAGTGCTAGTCGTGGTCAAAACAGATTTGGCCACCTACTAACGTGCGTGTACGATTAGAATACTGTGAATTAATGCCATATCAATTATCTAAATTGTACAGAAAATAATGAGAAGTATTGTAAAACTCTATGTAACTTGTTTTCTTTTCCTGAATAAAGTTTTGTTTGATATTACATTACTATTCTTAAAGCTTACTGTGGTTTAGACCTCATAGTCCATTCTTAATACCTACCTCATTCCGAAAAATCCTAGGATAATGCAAAACTTTTGGCTATAGCTGAAGATGAAAAATGTAGTTGTACACATAGAACTCCTATCTTACTCTAATCTCTCCGATCTGGACGACATTCTGTATATGACGTTCCTGTATCCCTACGGTGAATTCCATTACTGTTTTGTTACTTTCACATGTGTGTCAGACAGGGGCGGATTAACTGTACTTGGGGCCTGAGGCTAATTTGATTTTGGGGGCCCTTTTCTATATATTTTTATTAACAATATATGTACAATACATAATACATTTACACGAATTACATGTACGGTGCTTAAGCTAAATGAGAAACAAACATAAAAGAACCTTATCACAGTGTTAAATTAAATATAAAAAAATATTTATAAAGATAAAATTTTAGATTAAGAATGAAGCTTGCAAAATAATAATCAAGAGTCACTGGCAATATCTGGCATACTAACGCTGAAATAAACCCCATTGAAATTAACACAGTCACTCTCACCCCCACTTAACTAGATCCACTTTGATTGGGGTCCCCCTCAAGCATGGGGCCTAAGGCTTCAGCCTCAATTGCCTCAATAATAATCACACTGACCAATCTACTGATTTTGTGACTTCATGGAAATGATTATAAATCCAGCGGATAAATTTTAGACCTTTGGCTTCTGCCCTTTTTTGATAAGGCTTTTCAATGGAGTGTTTACACGGTCTACAATGTATAAGTTATGTCACTTTTTATGACCTTCTAACAATAAATATGCTCGATTTTGAATCACACTCGAGATATCTGTACCCAATTAGTTAATAAACCAGCCAATAAACTTAATACAAGAGAAACGACTAAGGAGTCGATTGAAAATTACACTTAACAGTTACTCTACAGCAGCGATTTCCAACCTGTGGTACGCGGAACTCTTTTAGGTGATAAGCAAGAGGACTCACTGTTTGCTAATTAATAATTACTTTTTTCGATAATGTTTACAAAACCCGCAATATTTCCGACTGCGGAGCGGGTTTGCATGCTATCCAATTTGCCATTATTTAACGATAATGTGCAAGGTCAAAATAAAGATTTTGACTCAGTACAAATGGCGATGGACATCATTAGAATAAATATAACTTTTTAAGTAAGCTGAAAATTCAAGAGTGAACACCACAGTCCCCTCCCTACGGTTCTGATTAAGTAGTTCCACCTTCTTTTCTTAATGTTAGTACTTAGAAATGTGATGGCAATTAATGGTACGCCGACCTAAAAAAAAGTTGAGAACCGCTGCTATGCAGTATGAAAGTCTTAAAGAAAATATAGAAACAGAGAAATATTTTAAAGACAGAAAAATAGAGAAATACTTTAAAGATATACAGAAAGAGAGAAATACTTTAAAGATATACAGAAAGAGAGAAATACTTTAAAGATATAGAGAAATAATTTAAAGATATAATTAAAATAAAGTATGTACCTTGTTTACAGAAACTTGACATTCATGATATATTCAAATATTTCACTTACCTTGAGGATATTTTAAGATAGAAATTGTTTTAAAATTTCTTATACTAATATAATCACTTAAAAAGTTCGCTGCCAAATTATTATCGTTCAAACAATTGCAGACATTTAGCCCTAAAAGTACGTTTGCTAAAAGAAGTACAGCAGATACCATTCTCTCAACCAGACCCAGTGATTAAAAACCTAAATATGAAATGGCTAAGAGCAAAAACATTTCTCGCAATGCAGAAAATAATCGATATGCAAGCTTGAGCAATGAAGGTGTTCAGAGCTGCAACAAATTAATTTATGGCCGTAGAAACTTATCAAAGAGATAGCATTTCTGAACAAAACCTTTGGTATAAAAAATTAAAGCATATCCATTTTAATGAATAAAATAATTAAAAGCTTAATTTAAAAGTATCGGCGTTATAATCACGCGAAAACTAAGAACTGGGCAACTAACATAAAATACTTTATATAGAATGATTACCTCATTCTGTATGCGCAAAGCGCCCAAAGTTCTAAAGAGCTTATACATATTTTAAATATCAGCACGAAGTTGAAATTTTACGGGCTGTGTTATTTTGCGCAAGACTTTATAAATAATTCCTCAGTGTTTACTGTGATGAATATGCGACAGTCAATTCTCTTTTTTCCTCATCCAGACGCGCGCTTAATGTACCTAATATTTTATTGATTTTAATTTCCCTGATTGTATAGTTATATTTTTTTTATTTGGGTTGTTTAACCTCCTTCGCAACATCTAAGGTCATATGACGGAGGGGACCTACACCTTTACGTGAGATCCGAACCACGGGTCGCTACATAATCTGGGCGCGGAGGACGGTCTCCCATCCAACTACTACCCAGACCCAATGTCGCTTAACTTCGCTGATCTCCGGGAAGCGGTGTTACGACATTGGCCAGGACGTAGCCCGTATAGCTATGTATAGACAAAATAGTCTTCGCAGTCAAACTAGCTTTCAAATATACCACTGAATGGTAACGCTTCATTTTCTTTGTGTAGTGTATCAGTTTATTGAAAATCAAATAAAAATTACATTTCACTCAATCTTATAATTTTTCTTACATGCTAAGAAATTAATATTATTATGAAGTAATGCTTTTGAATTCATAAAGATTTTTACTTTCAATTTTATATACAGGGTGAGTCAAAAGTCCGGAAACATAGGAAGGATAGGAAACTTTTATTGCAAAAAGACACGTGTTACAAGTAATATTATAAGATGTACTCTATATGTTCTCCTTTCACTTCGAGACATTTCTGGACTCTGTTTACCCACTCGACCTGGACTCTTTCCAGGACATCGGGCTGGATTGCAACACAGACTAACATCAGTCCTATGTTTCCGGACTTTTGACTCACCCTGTATATATATATATATATATATATATATATATATATATATATATATATATATATATATATATATATATATATATAGTATGATTATTATATAAAACAAACTTCGTAGTCGTGGTAATGAAATATATAAATATGATTAATTAATTTTGATTTTGGTTACATATAAGATAACACAAGTCATGTATACGGTAATTAATTTGGACATACAAACGAATTTGTAGTTGACACGAGAAGTGAATTCCATTAGTAGCAAAATTAAATCTTGGTCGATGTAATAGTTATGAAACCTTCGGTTTTTAGGAGTAAATGCAACAATTAGACAAGGAAAAGGTAAACACAACAAATAGACAAGGAAAAAGTAAACACAACAAATAGACAAGGAAAAGGTAAACACAACAAATAGACAAGTAATACAGTACGAGCATTTAAACCCTAAGTGCGATTTTAGTATTCATTTATTAACATTGATTTCTTCTTGCATTTAAACGCATTTACGTTAGGATATTTTGAAGATCAATGCTTAAATTACTCCATAATTTCAACCCTACGAAAATAGGTGATTTTTGAGATTAAGACAATCTGAGGTGAGGAATAACATGACTATTTCTATGCCTACTCTGATATGAGGGAATCTCTTAGTTACAAAATATTTACTTATCCACTAGAAGTTAGTAATTTTGCTTATATGTTTTGTAAATAAAGATAAAATGTGTCAATTCGATTATGTCTTTGATCTTAATAATTTTAACTCTTTAAAAAATGCACATTTATGATCAAGAGAACCCGCATCAGATCCCGCATCAGATAACTTCCTTATCGCTCGTTTTTGAACAACGAAAATAGTCCAATACGTTATAAGCAGTATTTCCTCCTGCAAGATTGTAGTACATCATACAAGGAAAAATGAAACTATGATACAGATTTAGTAAAACCTGTTTAGGAACTATAAATAGTAAAGTTTAAACATTGTAGTAACAATCCTAGAAACCTTTCTAGATGTATAATTGATATGGTTCTTCCGCTGGAAATTCTTATCTAGCATGTCGCCTAAACATTTTGTGAAATTACGTTCTTTTACAACGAGTTCTCCAACATTCAGAGTGTCAAGCTGTACACTTCTCCTGTTACTAAAAATCATAGTTTGGTTTATTTCAATTTAGAAATTTCAGAGCAAGTGTAGTTTACGTCCCCCTGACACAAAAGGGAACACAAACTACACTAGGTCAAAGTTGGGGAACGTAAACTACACTAGGATCTTTAGGAGACATTTTTTAAATGAATCCATCAAATAAAACGTTAAAACAAACGAAAATATTACGACTTAACCTAACCAATCGTTAGGTTAATGTTAGATTAATTTCAGTTATTATTTTCAATTCAGTGGCACACCTTTTGCTGTTATTTTTTTTACTAAAAATTGGTTACAAGTATATAAAAGGTGTTGTGTTCGTATAAATTACATTATAATATAATTTATTGGTGAAGGCCGCTTCTGGCAAGCTTCAATTTCAATTTAAGCAGAAAACCACAGACAAGAAGGAAAGAAACATCCATCATGTTGGAGAGGGACTATATTTTGTACAATGCAACGTTTCAAACACAAACTATGCTCATCTTCAGGCAAAAATTCATTATGGTTTTTAATATTCTGTTTTTAACTTTTTAGAATTTTTGCCTGAAGATGAGCATAGTTTGTGCTTGAAACGTTGCATTGTACAAAATATAGTTCCTCTCCAACATGATGGATGTTTCTTTCCTTCTTGTCTGTGGTTTTCTGCTTATATATATATATATATATATATTATATATATATATATGAAAATTATTTCACGAATAACATCATATATATATATAAATTGACGATTGGTTAGGTTAAGTCATAATATTTTCGTTAGTTTTAACGTTTTATTTGATTAGGTATATGCGGACAAAGTTGAGGAACGCAAACTACACTAGGATAATGTAGGGGAACGTAAACTACACTAGGCACCACAGGGAGACGTAAACTACACTTGCTCCGAAATTTCTGTAAAAGGGGTGTGAGGCAGTATCAAACGCCATCTTGAGACAGGATCAACTAAAGACAAACAACGAAAAAGAAGGTCAACAAAAACGAGATCTCAAGACCAGTACTTGAAGATTACATGCTTGAGAGATAGGAGAGAATAGTCGCAGTTTGCAGTAGGACTTTAATTCCTCACCGGGCACTATCGTTTCGATTGTAAGAGTACGACGTCATTTGCAGGAGGCAGGGTTGCACGGCAGAGTTGCTGCCAAAAATTCACACAAGACCAGAAAACAGGTCTTAGAGGGTGAAATATGCACGAGATCATGCCCACTGTGCGTCGACTGATTGAACGAAGGTTTTGTGGATAAACGAGTCAAAATTTTAAATCTTTGAGTCAAAAGAAGACAGTACGTATGACTGCGACGGCTTACAACTAGGGTTTCTCAACCTGGATCCCAAGCGGAAAATGACAACCTTTAATCCCGGGACAAGCACAGCAAATCCCGGGATTTCCCAGATTTTACAAAGTATTCTAAAAACGTTATTTCAAATAGTTTTACGTTAATTTACTGCTGCATCTAGAAAATATGATACAAACATAACGACTAGGATGACAAATTTATAATAGCACGAATCACGTTGCGTTGTACAACTCGAATAGTGCCTATAATATGGCCTGTATGATGTTTTGCGTGTGTAATATAACTAGTATATTTGCTGATTGACTCGGACTAAAAGCCAGTCATTTCATTTCCCTGAATCGAACATTTTGTGTTTCAGTGGATTTTAATTTCAGTTATTATTTTCAATTCAGTGGCACACCTTTTGCTGTTATTTTTTTTACTAAAAATTGGTTACAAGTATATAAAAGGTGTTGTGTTCGTATAAATTACATTATAATATAATTTATTTTTGTTGAAGTGCAAAGCTGCAAATCAGCATTGTAGGCATATCTGCCTACGCTACATACTGTATTTATGTTTCTGCAGTGTTTGAAACTTGGGCTGGGCTCCATCCTTTATTATATTTATCATTATTGTTAAAATATGTATATATTTATATTTAATATTAACTAACTAATCTAGATTTATCTAATGCTTAAACATTTTAAGACTTTATTATCCTTATTTTTTATAAACCGAGAAATCCCGGGATCCCGGGACGATGGCCGGAAAACCGGAATAGTGAAACCCCTGAAAACGAGAAACTCTACTTACAAACAACAATAAAGCATGGTGGGGGAACTATCAATATTCTGGAGTCTATAAGTTCATTTGGAGTTGATTCTCTTGTGAAAATAGATGTACTAAAGAGAAGTACAAGCGAATTCCTCAACTGCATGCTGTGCCAGATGGAAAGCGTTTGATCGGTCAAGGGTTCATTTTCCAACAAGATAACGACCCCATACACACAGACCGAGTTGTAAAAATATATTTAAAGGGGAAGGACGACGCTGGAAAACTAAAAATTATGAAATGGCCATCACAAAGCTCCGACATGAATCCAGTTGAGGCTCTATGAGACTATGTAAACACTGAGAAGGATAAACTAAAGCCACCTAATATTGAACAACTGTGGAAAACCCTGCAGAATATTTAAATCAATATGCCACCATCAGCAGTAAAAATAATACAGACAGCATTATTAACACAGTCCATGCTGTTATGAAGGAAAAATGGACATTCAGAAACTACGAATCATACACTAAGAAACGATAGTCTTAAGATAATAAACCAAACCCATAACATTTTGGATTTGCGAGTGATGCAGTCTCTACATTAATAAAGTGAAATCTTTACTGAATAATTATAGCAATGCTATTAAATTGGAAATGTTTTAGTTTAATTGCGTTTTACTCTCTGATTTTTATTTTTATGAATTTTAATTAATTTTATTAATTAATTTTTATTTTATTTTATTATTTTATTAATTCTAATTATTTTAACTAGTGTGCTTTTATAACAAGTAAGATGTGTTGTGCGTCGATATGAAATAATTTTCTAATTTTATATATTATGTTATAAATATATAGATTAGTGCAGCTTAAGTTATGATTCTTTGTCTTTGTAGCCAGTGATGATAAAGGTTGAGTTTCCGCAACGTTTAATCGTAAAATAAATAGTGAAAATACAGTATTGGTTTCTATTGCTGTTCATTATATATATATATATATATATATATATATATATATATATAATATATATATATATATAATATATATATATATATACTTACACACTTTTATACAAACGACTCGATTAGTATTAAAGCTAAGAATATGTTTGTCTAGTTTAAGGTTTGATTAAGTTGTGTTTGGTTAAGTTGGGCTAAAAACAGATTAGGTTAAACTTGGTAAGATCTGATTAGATTAAATTTCTTTTAATCCTTTGCTAATTCCCCTTATTTCTTTTTATCTGCGTTGTACAGATGTCCCAAAAAGTGCCCCTATTTCTAAATAAATGTTCTAAGCTAAAAGAAAAAAATCTAGGTACAAAGACAAGACTCACTAGGTACATAAAACATAGGAGTTTATTAACCTTAATTAAACAACATGTTCAGTGTAATCTCTACTTTTTTTAACACAATATTCAACCTTACACAAATGTTTGACATAATTTTTGGAAACAGCTCAGCTGGGATGTTGTTGATTACTTTATAGACCTTGGGCTTGGTAAAATAACACCATAAAATTTAAACCCACAAAAAAAGTCACCGGGTGTAAGATCAGGTGAGTATGATTGGCATTCCAATGGCTCACGAAGGGAGATTAGTCGCCCAGAAAAATGTTTCCTGAAAAAGTTGCGTGTTTTACAAACAGATTGCGGAGGTGCTTCATCCTGCTAGAACCACTGTGAATCTATGGTAATGCAGTTATTTCTTTTACTGGACAAACTAATTAGTTGTGGTAAGTAGAAGTGTTGTAGCATCTGACGATATGAATTTTACGTTACTGTTACTGTTTTTCCAGTTTCATTCTCAAAGAAGCAGGGACCTGCAACACCATACCACACAACAGCGAACCACATGTTTAGTTTAGTAACACTACGTGGAAGCTCGATTGAAGCTCCAGCATCATTACCCCATTGACGAAATTTTGCTTATTATGTTTTCTGGACAGATGTATATAAAACTCGTCAGTGAAGTGGGGGTGTTTCAAATCTCAGGGTCTTCTGGCTTTGCTAACATCCATGTTGTGAATTCCACTTGGTTTTGTTTTTGAACATTAGTCAGTGAAGCTTGTGAATGAATTTTTGGGGAAAAAGGTTTAATTCGGTACGAAGTGTACGATGCACAGATGTTCGTGAAATACCTACTTCTGCTGACAAACGTCGAACTGACTTCTGCGGACTGGCGCAATAATTTCATGAACTATATTTACGTGTTGCACAGTTCTTGTGAACCGTCGCCTACCGCTATTACCCTATGTTGAGTGATTACACTTCCTTTTGTTTGAAATTTTCTAACAATTTGTGATATTGTCTTTCTATCGTTTTGATCCACACTCTCTGCAAAAGTTCCTCTGCACCTGTGACAGAATTTGTCACATGAAACCATTCAACGATCTTAATTTTCTGTTCCAGCTGCAAATGCGGCATCATTGTTTGAGAGGTCAGCCATATTGTTCCGTGTAGACTAGGTCTTTAAGGATGCTTAGTGAAGACTTACCTTTTCTTAAAGACTATAGCCTAGTAAGGCTTTCTACGACCTTTATAGTCTATTGGTAGCGGTATCGTCTTTCTTAGAAATTAGGAAACGTTATTGCTTTAAGTATGAAATGGTGAAAGAACGGTTTTAATATTAATACCATATTTATTTGTTATTAAGTAATGAAAGATTAGAAATGTATAGGTATATGCATATAGGCATATGCGGAGTAAAATTCCCAATCTGTTACTTTTCTGATTGAAAAACCCAATAATAGTCCAATAACAGCTTAAAATAACGGGCAAATAAAAATAGGAGTATTTTGGGGGGACATCTTGTATATATATTTGTTTAATGTTTCCTTTCTTCATTTCCTGATGAGGTATTGAAATAGAAGAAAGGCCTTGGAATCGCTTTTTATTTTCTATGTGGGTGGGTTTGATAAATATATACAGTGTGGTGGAAAATCTACAAGGATTTTATACATACAAATAATTTGTTAATAATAAATAAATTCCAGTGATCTCACTGCAGTGTATGCGATACTTTTTAAAGCAACTATACAAGGCCAAGAATGACCCTAGGCTAGAACAGGAATGACTCTCGACTAGAACAGGAAGGCCCTGTGCCGTAGCTCCAATAAGGATCTCAGTAAGGATGGAATACAGCAATGAAGAAAAAGTGTATCTTGTATCGTAGACTATTTCTTATAATAATTGTGAAGAAAGTTTGCGTTTATTTCAAGAAAAATATAATAAACCACCACCAAATGCAACCACTCTTCGGTACTTTAAGCTCAAACTTTTGGAAACAGGGAGCCTGGTAAAAGATCGCCCAAGAAGCGGAAGGCCAGTAACGGCGACAGGAGACAACAACAAAGAAAATATCCTCGCCACTTTTCAAGTCGATCCAACAACGTGAACAAGAAAAGTCGCACAGGAATTAGGTATTTCCACATTTTCAGTAGCAAAAATGTTGAAATCTCAGGGGTATTACGATTACGAACTTATTTACTCTCAGCTCATATACGACGATGATTCTGATAGACGGCTTCAGTTTGCTGAAACAACGAGACAAAAGTTGAACAGTGATCCAGATTTCGTTCGAAAGATCAAATTTTCAGATGAATGTGTCTTCGGTTTAACGAGTAAAGGAAACAAACACAGTGTTCACTAGTGGGCGAAAAAAATTGCCAAAATATAATTGGGTAAACCCATTAAAATGGCTACACTATCAGTATGGCTGTGTACTAGTTATTCACGACTCATTTCCTTTGACATATCGAGAGATACGACGGATGGGAAATGCTATTGCCAGGTATTAGGAGACAAAGTTTCCACAGTTTACTAATGGCGTTGGCAAGAATTGGCCTTATCATCATGATGGAGCGCTACCACATTACTCTGAAGCTGCCCGTGAGATTCGGGATATGCACCCTGAAGGAAGATGGCTTAGGCGGCGAGGTCCCATCGAGTGGCCAGCCAGATTACCTGATTTAACCCCATGCGATTTCTGGCTTTGGGCTTATTTGCATGACAAACTCTACACTCTTGGTTTCAGCTATCCAAATGTGAATGCCCTTCGCCGCAGAATAGATGAACAACTGAAAAGGATCCCACTCGATATGTTCAAGAGAACAATGAAGAGTTTCACAGAGAGGATCCAAAAATGTATCATAGCGGATGGAAAACTCTTTGAAGATTAAATTACAATTTAACTAAATATTTGTATGAATAAAATTCTTAGGCTTTTTGTTTGATTTGTTTCATCATTTGAACATAGATCTGTATAATATTAGCTAAATAACTGTATGAATAAAACCCTTAAAGACTTTTCTCCCACTATGTACTGTGTACATATATAGAGTATGTATATATATATATATATATGGGTAACCTGTTCAAATAGAACATATTTTAGAAAGCATTTAAACACAATGAAACATTTAATCCTTTTTCATGTATTAGAAAAGAATTGCGTGAATAGACTTTTAACATCGGATAACTTTTAACATCGGTTTAATCACTGGATAAGAATTTAATGGATGTTCAGTTATTTTTTTAATATAATTTTATGATGAATTTAGAATGAAAAATTATCAATGAATTTTTAAAGAGAATTATAAAAAACAAAAAGAAATACATTAAAATTACTGTAGCTCTATGTAGTATGGAAAGACTACATTTTATTGATCATAGATGTATACATTATTCTGAAAGCAGATCCTATATCTTTATTATTATTATTATAATTATTATTAATACCATTCTTATGAATTCTCTTTTAACATACAGTATTCCAGTTAACCTTTTCATTTAAAAACATAAATAGAGTTTGAAATTATTAATTGTTTTATCTGCTTCGTAAATTTTAGTGATGTTTGACACAGAAACCGAAACCTTGAAGAAAATCACAGAACGGTAAACTACGGTGATCGTTATTTTAATTGCGAAATAAAGTTATATTTGGCTAAAGAATTTATTCTCTATCCATATTTAAGGTATCATATAATATGCGCGCGCAAACACACATTCCTTATTAGCAAATAGAAAGTATGGATAAAAGTCGCTGCTAACTAGAGAGTTACCAGTGTGTAAACAGTACATCATAAGTATCATTATAATGTAAAAGTGTGTTCCCTCATCTTTCAGAAACTTTATTTTTTTTCAGAAATAATGCTGAAGATATCTCGTGTGTTCATAAAATAAATTACATGCAGAGAAGATGCTTTTGCCCATAGTATTTTCAAAGTAAATTGCTGTGGGTATGCAGATGGCATCGTGAAAATTGAACAAAACTGCAGGAGAAAAAGATGTATATTTCTTCGAATCTTTTAAATTTGATATTCTACGCGAATTAAATTGCTGTGTTTTTGCGTGTTCTCTATGTAACGAAGATTTGGAATTCGCGAATAAATCAGTAAATGCGAACTTTGTTTTGATCTTGTTTACTAAAATTCTTTTTTACATTTCACTTTCGTCTTAAAAAACGAAAAACAGCAACTTCACTGACTAAAACTACTAGTGAAAATACAATCCCTGCTAGTAGTAGCTGAAGGATGAAATAAACGCTTTTAATTGCAATTGCCTTGTCTTCGCTTTCTATGGCAGAACACAATAAAGCAAATTCATAGAGATTCTTTTCTCTGAACTTTTCTTCCCTTTCTTTGTAAGCACCAGATTCCATGATTAACTTTATACTGCAAAAGAAAATACATTTATTACATTAAAAGTATGAACAACTATTTTGTTACTTTAATAAATAAGTGAAAATGAAAAAAAAAATATTATTTGTGTGACAGTCATAGTTAAAACATCCTGATTGGTTATCGATAGTCATTTACCAAAACCTCGTTAGAACCGACTCCCGATTGTAAATTCGAGAACCTCCTCCTTTCACCCTCCCCCCCCGCAGCCAAACATAAAAAATAAAATCTCTGCAGTGTACGCTATAAAGTATAACATTATACAGTTTACAATTTACAAGAGCCATGCTGAGATTTACATGAATTATCATTTCTGTTTGTAACCTAGTTGGGGATGCGATAAATTCCAGCTAAAGCTGTAATGTTCCTGTTGTTTCACCTTGTGGAGATATTACAGGAGTAGATGATTCACAATATCATTTAGTTGGTTCATCTTCTTGCATTCATGTTTATCTGACAGACCTTTGAGAGCGAAATTTTTTATGATCCTCTCGCACTACTAAAAAATTTTGAAATAGCAATTTTATTTGATTTTTTCACCAATCCAAAGATCCTTTCCTTGACTATGTAAATCTCTCTTTGTTTGGTTAGATTATAATGAATAATATATACAGTATGGTAAGAAAAACAAAGGAGAGAGAGTGAGAGAGAGAAGGGGCAGATTTTGTACTGTACTAATTGTGGTGGGACAGGGGGCCATGAAAACAAGAATGGAAAATACCCTTCAGAATGCCAGGCCCGGAACTTTTTAACATCCTGCCCCAACAACTGAGGAACTTCTAGCAAAACAACCTCTATAATTTCAAGTAGCAGCTGAGCAGGTTCTTGCGCAAATTTCCTTACTTGCCGTGCGTAGCTGGCTACGAAAGCAAGAGGAGAGCGGAAACCAATTCTCACCTCTATCAAACCCCGCAAATAAGGTGTGATGTAAAGGGATCGACTACAGATCGACCCTGAACCCTCATTCAAAACCATCATAAAGTATCATAAGTTAAGGTATAAAGTGTGTCAAGTAAAGTTTAAAACCAATTTAGAGTCTCTTCATACCATAGTTATTCCGTATACCATTTTTGTACAATTAAATTGGTTACAAATTAAATAATTTTAGTTTTACTTACTAATAATTTAAAACATTCTGCAAAGGATAATGTTTCTGAACTGCCCAAGATTCATACACTTTAAAGTTGATGGAAAACTTGTGAATATTACACATTACAGTTCCTTCTAGAAATTCTGGGTCACCGATTGTTGCATATTTTCCTTCTTCCAACATCAACGAAAGTTCCTTCTTACTTGGTGGAAAATTATTATGGCTTGGTTCTATCATGTGTTTCCAAATATTTTTATAAACGGGAATCGTGGCAGTCTGAAACCAATTTATTATTATTAATTTGCTACTTTTAGCATATACCTCAAATTTTTGTAATAATGGCCATATTCGCTTTTAGAAGCACACGCATTCTAAAATTTTTGAAGAACTTAGGCGGAAAATGACTTTCCGTAGATGGAAAATTGAAGTGCTGCTTAAAAATAATATTTCCTTACAGATTTACAAAAAAAAAAAAAAAAAAAAAAACAGGTTTCAGTTTACTAAACTGTCTTTCCAAACAAAATTGGCGGGTTTTCTGATTTGGAGTATTTCCCCTAGAGATATAGCAAAGGTTAAGTACGCAATACATAAGGGAGAGCGGGACTGGAAGTCAGAAAGATAAGTGGCATCATTTGCATCATTTGATTAGCATAATTATTATAACTAACATTAGTTTGTAATTCTCAGTAATAATAATAATAATAATAAAATGAGGTTTATATAAATACAATCACACCACATTTTAGACTAGTATAAGTGTACTTAGGCTATGTTTAATTAATACGGAATTCTCTTAGGGACCGCTAACAATAGTGTTAAAAACATGCCTCGCAAATTATCAAGATAAGCTAATTTTTTCGAGCAGACATTTAATCGAAAACTTATTATGAGTCAGACTAAATTACGTTAGGTAGCATAAGTTAGGCTAGGCTTAGTTAGTTTAGGTTAGGTCAAATTAGATTGTTAGTTTTTCGAATGTCGAAGAATGTCCCGTCGGCAAATGAGTATATGTCCCAAACTGTAACAATGTACCTAGTATGTGGAGAAAGAAGTAACACTCATTTTAGTTTAAAATATCATATTTAGGCAGTAAAAGCTATCCAACCCTATTTCCCTCTGCATATCCCTCATACGTATTAAAAATATTATAATTCACTAAATTATGATAAGAAAAAATGCTTAATTAAAATCTCTTCAGTTTTATGCGTTTGCCGGAAACGTAACATTTACCAAAATGCAGTGAAGTTAAAATTTAGGGACACAAGTCAGAATGATTGCAAAATGTACGCACCTATTATTCAGAGGCAGATTAAGACAACTCGGGGCAATAATGAATATGGGGGCCCTTTTCTATAGCTTTTTATTAACAATACATGTACATTAGGGTGGCCCAAAAATTAACTGAAAAAAATAAAAGTTTGAATTGCTATTCTCCACAAGGTTATTCCTGTTCCATATCACAAAAGAAGCCTTCATGCAAAAAATCAGGAAGATCGACCAATATTTAGAGGTCGCGACCTCAAGGTAAAAATATCTAAATTCCGTAATTTCAGTAATTTTGGGTCACCATTATGTTCTACAATAAATATTTGCCGAGCAACGCCACTGTAGACTGTAAACCTATATCCAAAGAATCACTATATGATTATGATAACAATGCAGTCTTCCCACTAGCTCATTTGGTCGCCAAGTCTCGGCAGGTGTGGACGTGTTTTTGTTGTGTTCCTGCCATCTGGGTTACGCCGCGCAGTGAATCACACCAATAAGGCAAGTTAAACTTTTCACCAGTGAGTGGCGGACACTATGCTTAGTATTTCTGTCATTCATTTACTGCACTGACCTTGATAAGCAATTTGGAACAATGAATTGTTTATTAAAATTGTTAAAAATTATAAAAAAAAAAAAAATTTATAAAAGTTTATTAAAATTGTTAAAATTGTTTGTTTTATATTCTACATAAAACATATGTATAGGTTCTTTAACTCTACTTTCCATTTTATCTTCCATTCCACAGGCCAAGACCATGACAATGACAAGGAGCAGTCCGAAAGTTTGGCTCCTGGGTAAACCGGACCTGGACATCTTGGGATCTGGCCAGAAAGGATCCACAATCGGTGACAGTGCTAAGGCCACCATAGACAGAGCGCTGACAATCTGGGACAAGGCACGAATTCCGACACAGCGGGTGGACTCCGGCGTGCGCACGCTTCGTAAGCTCTATGAAGAATATTGTGGGTTGAAGAAAAACGGATTGAATCCGAAAGACGGGTGCCGAATCAAGGAAAGAAAATTCAAGAAGAATCTCACCAAACTATTTGACATCTCACGAAAAGACGCCCTCGGTATCATGACGGACGAAGAAGACAAACAGTTCCTGCGGATGCAACAGCAGGATCCCTCGAGCGCGAGTATGTCCGGGATCGACAAGACCTTGACGAACAAGGAGACTCGCAAGCGTCTCAGGAGTGATCAGGCCAGTGCTCGAAAGGAAAAAAGCATGTTGAGCGCCCAACAGGCGAATACGGCTGTTCCGTCTAGTTCCGTCATTGCTAACATCTGTAGCTCCTCCACATCGACGGAGTTCGAAGGTGATTTCCAAGCTCCGTCAACATCCAGTCAAGATTAGCCAAGGAATAAGAAATCGAAGCAGACCATTGTGACTAAGGAAGTAGCCGCCGCGATCGACCGAGTGAAACTCCCTGACCGCGCTGCCATGTTCGTCGTAGGAGCCGTCATGCAAGCGCTCGGTCATGGCCTGGAGTCTGTGGCGCTATCCCGGAACACCATTCAGCGAGCGCGGTTCACCATTCGTGAGGCGGTAGCAACTGCTCAACAGGTTGTTTTCTTGTCGGACAACCCACTGCTTCTCCACTGGGACGGTAAACTGCTTCCAGATATCGCCGGCAATAAAAAGCTTCTGGATCGCGTCGCCATCTTGGTGACTGGTGGTGAAACAGAGCAACTTCTTGCCGTCCCTAAGATCGGCCGCAGCACGGGAGAGCAGCAGTGCAATGCATGTGTCCAAACGCTGAGGAATGGAACCTCACACCCATGATCCAGGGACTAGTCTTCGACACGACGGCAACCAATACTGGGCTGAATATGGGCGCGTGCACCCTAATTGAGAAGGCTCTGAACAAGGAGCTCATCTGGATCGCGTGCCGTCATCACGTGTTCGAGGTAATGTTGTCGGCCGTATTTTCTGTCGCCCTGACACCAACCGGTGGGCCTGAAGTGGGACTCTTCAAACGCTTCCAGAAGACCTGGCCTGATATTAATATAGTTGATTTCCGTTCTTGTGGAGACGAGCTCTTCGTTGGCATGCCGGATGGCCTACGAGAGGAGATGATGTCATTTTACTCGGAGGCAGTCAAGAGCCAGCTCCCACGGGATGACTATGGAGAGTTGCTTCAGTTCTGTCATATATTCCTAGGGGGATCCTCCGACAGAGAACTGTCCTTTCGTGGTGGATGGCTGAGGCAATATACTCGCTGAAGATCTTCCTTTTCAGGAGCCAGATTAAGTTGACGGCCCACAAGACAGCTGGCGTCACAAAGATTTGCCTCTTCGTTTCTCTTATTTACGCTCGCTACTGGCACGAGGCCCCTCTCCCAGAGAGGGCCCCCTCAACGACTTAAACCTAATTGCTCTCCTCCATGAATATCCTGACCGTGCCATCAGGGAGGCGGTTGTTAAGGCCTTCTATCGCCATTTGTGGTACTTCTCTGAGCACCTCGCGCCTCGCCCTCTTCGACGATCGCGTCGACGAGATCACCAAAGCAGCTATGGTTGACAACTTCTTACGTCCCTCAAACCAAAAACTCTTGAGACGTCTGGACGGGACTGTGTTCGATCATCGTTCTTCATTGGCGTCGTACATCACGAGCCGGTCTTTGAAGATATTCGATATACTCTCCATGAAAGGACAAGATGAAGCCAAGACATTCTTATCAAAACCTCCCTCCCTCTGGCCGACAGACCCCATTTATCAGTTACTTAAGGCTAAGTGCAGGCTCCTCAAGGTCGTCAACGACTGTGCCGAACGAGGAGTCGCTCTTATTCAGTCCTACAATACCGCACTGACGAAAGACGAGACCCAGAAACAATACCTACTGCGACTCGTCGCCAGCCACCGAGAAAGATTGCCAGTTCTGACGAAGTTGGCTTTGACGAAGAAAAAGTAGCGGGTGTGGCGTTGTTTGTTTGATATACAAAGATTTAGTGCAGTCGTATTAACTGCTATGACATGTGTGTTCTAGTATATTTTTTCTCTGTGCTGTTGACTTTAAATTTTGAAATAAACATTGATATTGTATTTTTGTTTCAAATCCTAAAAATATAGGAACTGGTCGCGACTTCTACATATTGAATGATCTGTCTAATTTTTGGCATGAGTTGTTATATTTTGATATGAAACACGGATGGCCTTGTGGAGAAAGATATTTTCAACTTTAATTTTTTGGGGCCACCCTAATGTACATGTACAGTACATAATACATTTACACGAATTATATGTACGGTGCTCGGGCTAATTGAGAAACAAACTTAAAAGAACTTTAACACAGTGTATTTTGCCGTTTCCCTAAACCAAACAGTATTAAACAAACTTTACTTTAGGGCCTATAAAACAAAATAAAACGGAATTTGTCAGTTTGTGTACTCTGTCATATTTAATCAAAGAAGTTTGCGAAATCTCGAATTATATCATCGAAACTCAGTTGATTGGGGAACCCCTCAAGCATGGGAGCCTGAGGCTTCAGCCTCAATAGCTTCAATGATAATCCGCCACTGATAATATTATATAACCCATAAACATCAGCCAAACATTGCATGAACAAAAGTATTAAATTTACCCTGAAATAGTCAATATAATTTGTTTCTGCTTCTACAATAAGTTTATAATTTGATTTGTAGAGGCCTTCTAACGTTGTAAACGGAGGTTTATGATCTTCGACAGTCAGGTAGGAAATCAAGAAACTAGTGTAATGAGTATACATTATAGTGGCGCTGAAGAACAGTGTTATAAAAAATATTCTTCCCGAATAACTTCTGAATTGAAATTCTGTACCTGAAATAATTGGAATAAGTTATTTATTTATATAAGTTGACAAGAATAGGGTGTTGTTGGATACATAACATTCATTGGTAATCATAAGAAGTTACGCAAAAAAACTTTTACAGTCAGTATAATTCAAATCGTTTGAAATGTTGAAAGTAATTAAGTTAATTTATTATTGGTTCGCTAGAGGTAAGAAATCATTGATTATGCCATAAAAGTTTTAGTTGTGAATAAATAGTTGCATGTAACTAAAGTGAGGTAAGAAGGTCACATGAAGTCATAACAGTTCACAAATTGCACAAAGAATTTTTTTAATTATAAAACTACTTCTTATTTACAGTAAGATTATTTGCCTAAAATCACATATTTTAGTTACAATGCTGTGCAAAAAGATTAGGACACCTCATTTACTTTTGTACTTTTCGGATTTACTGTAATGTTAATTTCGAAACATTTCTTTAGATTAATCATTCCGTGGGGTCTGAACCACTGTCCCACCAAGAAAGATCCAGAGAATCACCCTAATCGTGTTATAAGGAGAAGTGGGCCTCATGCATTAATATATAACTCCCGTACTGTCACATAGCTCGTTGCAGATGCCTCGTTGGATACGTTTTACACTGCAGAGTATTTAATTGCTCTACATACAGTAGTACACTCTAAAAACTGTCCGCTGTATGTGCCTTAGATCCGAGCGGGGAAAAGAAGTAAATGTACTCTGGATATAAAGTACGGAAGGAGCACACTGAGTAGACCGAAAGTACACTGAGAGTACATTTAAACGTTTTCTTTATTTCGTGGAAGTGCACTCTTAATATTTTTCACTTCGTTCCAGAAGACACCACCGCTTCTCAAGAAGATAAGAAGATAATCGTTTCAGCTACTCTGTAGCTACTACCGACCTACTATATATGTACCATTGAAGTTCTTTATATCTTATAGAGTATGTTTAGGTCTTTTATCCGCTCGGATCTAAATACACACACCGCACAGTTTTTAGAGTGTACGCCATATATATTTCAAAGTTAAATATAGTTAGCTACCCATATTAGCAAAGGCTGCAATTATCGCTATGAAGGAATCACCAATCGAATACTTCTCTTCAAGAGGATGCATTCTGGAAATTACCATAAACTCTGCACAGAAAGCCAGGTAAAATGTAGCACTGACTGACCAGACGAGTGGAGTGAATTCATTGACGTAGTGCTTCCAAGTATTAACCTCAATAATATTTGGTTTTGGATAATAAAGATAACGTCTGAAAAATTAAGAGATATACAGTATACAATACTAGTTTAGTGCTCTATTAACAACTACGATATCTTTTAAAATCTTTTGACAGATATTTCGTGTTTGGTGGATTTTTAAACATTCTTCAACTCGGCCTTAGTATGGTCAAACATAACGTTAATTGTAGTTTTGGAAAACCTTATTAACTCTCTCTCTCTCTCTCTCTCTCTCTCTTTCTCTCTCTCTCTCTCTCTCTCTCTCTCTCTCTCTCTCTCTCTATATATATATATATATATATATATAATATATATATATACAAGGTATACAAAAATGATGTACAACTTTTGATTTAGTTATCAAATTTTTATATTTTGGTCGATTCTGTTCATTCATAGCTTAACTTAAAGAAGAAGAGGTGGAAATTGTTATTACGCGAACATTGAAATCTTATCTCCCTTCTTAGTTGATCCTCAGCTCGTATAGTGTCTAAGGATTGTTCTCGTAGACTTTCGCTTTGAGATACCCCAAGAGAAAGAAGTCAGTGGGTAACAAATCAGCACGTGTTAATTCTTTTCCATAAGCTACTAATGAGATTGCATAGATTCTAGTAGAGACGTTGCCACACTCCTTTCCAATATTTGGTTTTAGTCTGTCACTGATGTGTGGCTGTGACTTAATTGTAAGCTACAGACTTCAGGTGGCCCCATAAAAATACTCGAAAGAAGTATTCGAAAGAATGGTACCATCGTCTCAACTGGAATGTTTTGCAATATCCACAGTATGCAGATGATACCACTGTCACTTCTTCCCATCATAATTTAGACCTTCTGATGAATGTAACGAACAGGCAATTAGAGCATTATTATAAATGGATGTGTGCCAATAAACTCTTCCTCAAAACGTACTTTTTACCTTGTATTATTCCTTCACATACCCATATTCATTGTGTTGCTTTACAACATGGGGTAGCTGAAAATAATATACAGTATAAAACATCTTTTGGAAGTCACTCACAAAAATGCCTGCAAATCCTCTCAAATAATGATAACAGACAAAGTCACACTTCCTCAATGTTTAGAGGACTAAATATTTTAAAACTAAATGACTTATACAAATTCATTGTTGCTGTCAATACATTCCAAATTATCAATAAAAATCAACATACCTCAACCATTCAAAGAGCAATCACTCTACATCAAACACATCACCATTGCAATATTAAACTCCATAGAGATTTTATAAACAAACAAAATTATACAGTCGAAACTGTAGGAAATTCATTCTCTTTCAAAGGAGCAGATATATGGAATGCAATTCCTGTAAATATCAGATCGGCCGCAACATTAAAAGTATTTTGCCAACCATTAAAAAAATACTTTAATAGCACCCACTGATGTAAAAGTTCACTACCGCCATTATTACTCTAGTAATATAACATATGATTTCCACAAAATCATACCCGATCCCAGTTCCCCATCATCTTTCTGGTTTTGATTAAACTCTTTTATTGTCATAATTTATCTAATTTTTTCATTAAATTTCACTTATTTTGTACTAAATATACAACTGATCATTTGATTTAAAATTGTAAATAATCAAACAATATACCACTTATTTCTGTAAATTTCCACTAAACCGTGACCATTGTGCACGTGATCATGACAACGAGTTAACCTGACTTGGCGCGCAGTGTTTACGTCCGCGGCTTCCTTTCCGCCAGCCCAACAAACTACAGTACTTAATTGTATACTATCTATTATTATTATTATTATTATTATTCTTTGCCATTTCACGTCCCTTTTGTAATAAATAAACTGAATCCCATTAATTTTGCCTAAAAGGCTTCCATGCTTCCAATGTCATATTCAAATTAGGATGCTTTAAATATATTAATGTCGCATTAGCTTATATTAATGTCGCATTAGCTATCTAAATCGTACAGAAAAATATTGAAAGATATTGTAAACCTTCATGTCAGTTGCATTCATTTTCTGAAAAATTTGAATTTTTAATCCTGAATTATTATTATAATGATATGGTTAAAGGTGACATTGGGCAAGGTTCAATACTCCTTAATTAGTTTATCAGAAAATAATTTCAAATATCGAAAAAACTATCAATACATTTTTAGAAGTGCTCTTAAAATAAACTGAAAGACAAACATATTTGTTAAAAAATTTGAAAAGATATAAACTTACGTGCTAAGCCTCATCGGAAACAAATAATCCACGACCAGCGACCTAGGGTAATGTATATCTAGTGCTGCAATTGCAATATCTGCTCTGTTTTCTACCAGATATCCAATAGCTCCAGTCCATGACTTTTCTTCTTTGTTATAAATGCCATATACACCATTTGGAACTCGACGGCAGTTGTAACTTTACACATTACATATATTATTATTATTATTATCATTATTATTATTATTATTATTATTATTATTTATAATTAACTGATAGTCATGATATGATAAATACATGTATTATGCAGTATCATTTAGTTTAAAATAAATATAGTATATATATATATATATATATATATATATATATACTACAAATTGTAATGTTGCATCAAATCTATTATTACTAAAAGAAATAATAAAATTATCTATCTTGTTTCTGTCTTTTTCTAACCTAAAATTCAAAATGTTTTGAAGTTGATGCCACAGGTATCCATAAGGTCCATCCAAATCAAGTTCTCCTCTGGTATCATTTCGTAATTCCAAGAAAGAGGGAAGCTATAATGTGAGCAGAGGAATAATTAAAGAAGGTTTGAGTTTATTATATTAACCAAGTACAAAAGAGGTACTTGTATGCTGAAAATGTGATTTATTATAGAATGTTAATAGAGTATACTATTCATATTTTATTAAGATTTAACGTTAAGTAAACATTAATCTTTTTTCAGCTTAGGTGTTTAGTTTCACGAAAGGTATGGCTGATATTGCGTAAAGCTATTGTGGTCAACAATTATGTATATTATTATAAAATAAATGGGAATAAATGATATAGTTGATCTTATGAAGTCAACTGGTAGAGTTATTATTAAATCATGGGAACCTTTGAAATATTAAAACTATATGTCAGTTATAAAGAAACTGGATAGATTATAATTTTATAGTATGTACTGTATAATTCTCCCTACCGGAATTACCACACTTCGGATGAACACCTCAGTTAAATTTCGTCTGTATCGCCAAATATTAAAGTCTTCTGCTGCTATCATTTCGTTGTTATTATAGATTCTATTTTTGTAGACGTCATCAGCTTCCCCTATTTCCTCTCGATTTTCGATGGGGAAGGTCCAAACTCCTATTAATTTCTTTTGTAAATCTGCTTCCGGCGTTGCCCGGAAGTAGTCCAAGAGAGAGATCTCTGTTCCATCGCTGTTTGGGACAGCAAATATTACCTGTACGGATTCATATTTATATAATTACTTCATTTTCATTGATCTTCATCCCATGTAATGAAAGACTCCCACAGTCAGCAAATATAGCAAAGTGGTAATATTTTGGTTGGGGAGTTGGGAAGGGTGGTACATGTATTTTGTAAAATAGATCGCTAATCAGTTGTTTGTAAAATAATTTCAGGTCCAGTAAATTCATTTAAGGGGCAATTCTTTGGCTAGTGAATGCAAATAGGTTTAAAATGAGCCTCAAAATTAAATGTCTATTATCGCTTAAAGTTTATAGTTAATTCAAATTAATTCAAATTAACTTGATATAAACGTGTGGGTCATATTAACAAGATTACAAGAAAGCCGATATTCATAGGGACGATGCATTCTCATTCTGGTAGAACAGAGGCAGTCAAACATAATTAAACCAAATTAAAGTATAACGAGTTCAGTTAATAAGGATGAATGTGGCTCAAAAAAGTTTGTTAGTAGACAATAGGGAAGAAATGATGTAGATACGAGAACAGATACTAGATGAGCACCTGAATTTAAAACATGGTGATTATCTCGAAAACAAGGCGGAGGAAAAGCAAACTTTCACCTGATAACCAGAGATGAAGCAGAAACATGATAACAGACATTAGATAGTTGAGTCATTACAGGAATGAGGTTATTACAAAACAGAATAAGTTAATTTCTTTGTAAAGAATAAGAATACAGATCTGGCAAAATGACAAGAGATTGTACAGTTACGGTTTCTTCCTAATCAATTTAGGGCGGGTCATATTATGCATTTTTTTTAAATCAATGGAGAGGGGTGTTCAAATGACATATTTTGGTGTATATAACACAATTCTGAAGAAAATATTTAATTCTGATAACCCTAACCTACATCATTTTGCAGTTGATTATTATTAAATTGTTGATTATTTTACTATTGTAGTTACCCCAGAATATGTCTTCTCACGTTTTCTATCATGGCTGCTCACGTTATCTCTCATAGAGCATTGTTCTAACTAATTCATATAAACACATATAATGTAATTCATATAATAATAATAATATTTAAATACTCAAATAAAAAGGTGTGCCATTCCACTTAATTGTAATTATCATACAGTTTGGTATATGAAATGTTCCTGAAGTTGAGCTCTTCCCTCAAACTGACCCTGAGCCAGCAACTTCGGCAAAGGTACAGAAAAACTATGATGAGATTCAAAACATTGCCCTTGCTAGTGTAAGGTATGGCATAGGGCTGAGGCCAACTGCAGCGATAGCAACAGCAGCTCTGATTGACGCAGGAATCATCACAGAAGACAATACAAGTAAAGTGATTGATAAGAGCAAGGTCAAGAGAGCACAGGAGAAGTTGATGAGAGAGCTGGGGGAACAGTTCGAGAAGAAGTGCAGGGAGGAGGGGGGGATCTCTTGCATCCTCTTTGATGGGCAGATTGACCTGACCAATGTGATGATGGAAGCTGAGGGCAGTGACCAATCTTTTCCCGCAAAGATCAAGGAAGAACACTATAGTGTTGTTAGTGAGCCTGGCAGCTACTATCTGTTCCACTTTACCCCAGAGAAAGCAACTAAAGAGGAGTCACATGCGGAGAAGATTGCTAAGGTCCTGTTTGCCTGGCTGAAAGAGAGGGGTTATGATAAGACCTTGTTGGCCATTGGAGGAGACTCAACAAATGTCAACACTGGTGTGAAAGCTGGAGTAATGCGGAAGGTAGAGCTGCACCTGGGGAGAAAGCTGGTCTGGTTGGTGTGCAACCTGCACACTGTTGAACTTCCCCTGCGCCATCTCATTGTTGACCTTGATGGCCCTACTCTGTCAGACAAAAAATTGTCCGGGCCAATAGGAAAGCTCCTTGATTCTGCTACAGACTTTGATATCAATCCAAACTTCACCCGAATCTCTGTTGGCCCTCCACTGATCAAGCTTCCTGACAAGGTCATTCAAGATCTCTCAACTGATCAATACTATGGCTATAAAATTGTCTGTGCAGTCAGGGATGGAGTACTTCCTGCAGGGCTGGCTCTGTTAGAGATAGGACCAGTAAACCACAGCCGCTGGCTCACCACAGCGAACAGACTTCTCAGGCTCTGGGTGTCAAAGCACGGACTTAAAGGAAAGAACCTGAAGATTCTGCAATTCATTGTGGAATTCATCATTGGAGTGTATTACCCATGTTGGTTCAACGTGAAGGTCAAGCACTCCTGGATCGAAGGGCCTAGGCACATCCTCTTTCAGCTGGACTGCCTCAAGTCCCAGAGAAAGGAGGTGCTGGATATTGTGATGCCAACTGTGAGAAGATCTGCTTGGTATGCCCACAGTGAAGTCATCTTCCAAACACTACTCTGCTCTGAGGATCAGAAGGAGAGGATTGAAGGGGTGGAGAGAATCCTGGCCATCAGGGGAGAGGGGGACCCGGACACTCAGCTGGGGGACTCCTCTCTTAGGAGCAGAAGGACACCTGACATCAATTGTGATGCTTCCAGCATCGGTGACTTGATCAGCTGGTCAGAAGGTGTGTCAGAGCCACCTCTCACCTGCTCTCTAAGCACCTCAGAGGTGAAAAACTTCATCAACACCCCCATGGAGGTGCGCAACTGGCCTTGCCACACACAAAGCATTGAGAGGGTTGTTAAAATGGTGACTGAGGCTTCTGCTAAGTACTTCTCACAGGAAAAGAGGGATGGAGGGATCAGGGCTCAGGAGACCAGCAGGAAGCTGATGTCCAAGTCTGAGTCAAAACAGGATTTGTGCAACCTGGCAAAGTTCAAGATGTCAGGAGAATGATCTTTGTAATTATATCCAGTGATATACATGCAGTTCACCTATTAATAAATATATGTAAAGTTGATTTGGCCTTGTCAATATAAATGATTTACCTTATATCTTTTAATATATTATAAAGGGGTTCAAAAGGGTAAAATTGGCAATTTAGAAATACAAAATGATGTAGATTAGAGTTATCCTATCCAAAAACAAAGCTCATATTTGAATTCCCCATGTAAAAACACATAATTTAGACACCCCTGATGGTAGGATTTCCTTCAGATTCATGTTGTCACCTGAGTACGACCCACCCTACTAATCATGATCATTCCCGTCTCATTTCGAAAATGGAACTCTCAGAAGAGGCAATTTATTTTAAAAATGATTAATTCTTATTCCCACTGTAGGATTTTCCATTTTGAGTTTGATTTACCATAGAAACTACCCCTCGGATTTGCAGTTCCGTCAAAACCCTCTTTTGGGCATGTAAACCGAGCTAACATTATCAGTATCATCCCACTCAGTGTCATTCCCATTTCATGGGAAAAAATGTAATCTGAGGCTATAAAGGAATGACAATGATAATAAAAAGTGACAAGATGAGGTATAAATCTTTTCTTTCACGGAACCTCAAAGTAAACGTTTGATAATGTTTGTAGTGTTACACCACCTAGGAGATGGTATGTTGCATTTAAATAGATGTATATCCATTAAAAGAAAGCTGATTGTATCCTGTCACTGAGAACGAGGTAATGGATATTCATATACCATAGTTCATGGTGGTCATAATTCATAAACCTTGTCATTACCGATGTGTATTAGAATGTGGAATGTTATGAAGTAGGATTTATATTTCATATTAATTGCTCAAATTTACAATCAATGGTATCTGATTTTTATATTATTCACAATAAATTTGGTGCAAATTGATAATAAACATCAAAAATAATATGACATTGACATCTATAACTGCACAAGGAAAATATGAGTGAAAGCAGAAATTGGGACTGTGATGAAATCTACATAAAATCAATTAAATTAACTAAATGAACTATTAACTAAAATTAACAATAGATTTACCTTATTATTAAGATTTAAGGGTAAATATTCGATGTGTTCAAACGAAGATCCAGAATAAAATATCAGCCAGGGAAGATTTAACGTATCACAAGCTTTTAAAACCTGTTAAAATATTTTAGTGGGACTAAATCTTGACTTAAAATTGCTATGATAAGATCCACGAGTATAGAATTCAAACTACGGTATACTAATCTTTATAGTAGAATAATTTAGGTCCTTTTGTAGACTAGAAATGTAAAACAGATTTTACCCTTTGTTAGCGTCTCATTCCAAAAGAAAATAATCTAAGACTGGATCACTCCTTCCTTAAACATTAGGTATACCAGTTTAGTTATTCCTTAACATTATTTTTACCCAGAGAAAATTCTGGGAGCTATTGAAGAATAGGGACCCCAGCCTTCTTTAGTTAGACTTATAAGGCTAACTAACGAAAATATCACGACCTAACCTAACCAATCGTTAGGGTAACTGTAAGCCCTTGACGATTGGTTAGGTTAGGTCATGATATTTTCGTTAGTTAGCCTTATAAAGCTAACTAAAGAAGGCTGGGGTCCCTATTCTTCAATAGCTCCAAATTCTGTTATCTAAAATAACAAACTCGTTTAGTTGGTCACTTTTTCGTTAGATCAATAATGTAATGGTTAGAATATAATATGTGATTTATTTAAAGTTACCATATTAATTTTATTTGTCTCATTTTGTTATAACAAAGAAAAATCATATCTTTAAAACAACAAACCACGTTTAGTTAACTACTTTTCGTTTGGATCAAATGAAGCAATGATTAAAATATAATAATTGTTTTAATTAGTTATCATAGGTATTTTCTGGTTTCATTTGGTATTGTAGAATTTTACTGTGAATGTTCTATGAACACTGGTGAATTATACTGTATTTCTGACGACAATCCATTCATCTATATATTGTATGCATGTACACTCTCTCCCCATAAAGGATTAATATTAAATGCTTTAGTTTCAAAAACGTGTATTTCTTTATTTCCTTCTAAATATACTGTAAATGTTTTAAATGCGAAGAGAAGTTTTTTTCATTTAACCCTTCATGGAGGACCAATACAAATTGGGAATCACCTGAAGATCAGGAGCCCCAGCTCCTAACCAATCGTTAGGTCAACTGTACGCCCTTGACGATTGGTTAGGTTTGGTCGTGATATTTTCGTTAGTTAACCTTATAAAGCTAACTAAAGAAGGCTGGGGGGCTCTGATCTTCAGGTGATTCAAATTAATTTTCTATCGCGAAACAAAAATTTTCTTCATTCATTTGAAAATATTTTTCTCTTCGCATCTATCCCAGATTGAATTTCAGATGAGACGTAAGTAATCAATTTTTTTTGTTGTACAGTCTTAAGAAAGTTATCGTAATTTAGAATTTCTGTTATTAATGTGATTGTTCACTTACGAGTATACTCAAAGAAAATAATTAAAAATTATTTTATTAATGTTAACGTCAAATGTGAAAAGAAATACTGCCTAATTTTCATCTATCTCCTTATGCAGATATCCTATATTACTTTCATTATCTCTTTTGTTTTTGCTCTAAACAATTCTATGTAGGAAATTTGACTATTTTCGTGGTATCTTTTTTAGAAAGAATACGAAAATTAATTTTGTTTAACTCTAACACTTAACGTTTAACTAAATGGTAGTAGAATTGATTTCATTTATCGGTTACAGAGGATAGCTGAAGGTTACTGTTATTATTACGTAGCAATAATGTTCATCAGTAAAAAATAAAGCAAAATATGGCTTACTGAGCCATATTAGTAATATTTTAGTCCTAAGTTAATATAGGATACCTGTTTTAGATACACGACATCATCTTTGTCCTGAATAGTAGTTATGTGCAAAGTGTTAACCCCGCTTTCAGCGAGGCACTCAGTGCCACTGAGAAGGGAAATCGATTCGGCTTCATCATCGTCTGTATTTCCTTTTCTTTCCCATTCCATCGAAGAAACTTGAACATAACAATTGAAGTTCTTTGCCAAAGTCTTTGATAATTTGGGGAGGAAATCGTTCCATTTATTCTTCTGTCCCCATTCTGTATAAGAAAAAAACCCCCATAGTATTTTACTATAAATACCGTATCTTAGTATATAAATTTAACATATTTATTGCATATTGTGTATGTACAACCATACTAAATTATCCTTTAAAATGCCTGGGTACAAAAAAAAATATCAACCAGAAAACCAACTGTCTTACTTAGAGAAAACCTCAAAAGTGATACTTTTTTAAAATTTCTTAAACCAAGATAGTTTCTTAAAAAAAGGAAATTTGAATTTTGAAAATCAGAGCAGTGATTTTGTGAAAATATATTTAAAACTATTACAAAATACAATGTAAGACAGGTTGACTTAACCATAGCGAGAACTGCAAGCACGTTTTTGTTAAAATCAGTGTATGTGCTATTCAGCATCTTTACTTTCACTTATATGTGTTTGGTCCTAATCAATACTTTATATATTAATAAATGTATATCGACTAAAGTACTCGCTGTTTACCACTCATTTGAGTCAATCTGTTATTATTGAGAAATACTAAAAAATAAGTATGCAAAAGTTTCTATTAATTGAATAATGCAATGAGTGAATCTATAAATCTCGCCACAGGTAATTTGTATTTATATTTATGAGAATGTCCTGAAAACAATGTTTTTTTATGGACTGCAAATAAAAGTAATTAGCATCTGAATATAAGTGATTAATAGTAATACTGCATATAATATGTGTAATACACGTTAAAATATATATATATATATATAATATATATATATATATATATATATATATATATATATATATACACACACACTCGTATATACATATACCTTTAGATACGTTTAGATGTTTTGCAAGACGAAATAGGATTGACCTGCGGTCGACCCCTTTGCAGCATCCCGCCTCATTTGCTGGATTTGGTATAGGAGGGAATTGGTTTCCGCTCTTCTGTCCTCGTAGTCAGCCACGCGTCACAATTTGCTTAAGAATCTGTCCAGTTGGTTCTTGAAATTATTCAGGTTAGTGTGCTGGAGGTTCCTCAGTTCTTTTGACAGGATGTTAAAAAGTTCGAGCCTCATATTAGGAGAGTAATTTCCACCTTCGTTTTCATGACCTCCTGTTCCAATGCAGCTTGGACAATACAGAATCTGACTCTTCTCTCGTTCCATTGTGTTTTTATTTGATTTTAAGGTGAGTGACACAACCCTCGAGTATTTTTCATACGTATATTATTGTGTACCGCTCACGCCTTCTTTCCAGGGAGTACAGTTTCAGGGATTATAGTCGAAACCAGTAGTCTTCACCTTTCGTTTCCTCTATATTCGACGTAAAAGTCCTTTGTATGGCTCCTATATTTGCATTGTCTCGTTTTCTATATGGGCTTGTGGGTACTGAACAATACTCAATTATTGGTAAGATTAAACTCTTACATAATTTTAACATGATGTTTGCGTTTCTTCTGTGAAAGCTCCTCCAGATAATTCCTATTATTTTTTTAGATGTTGTGATTTTAATATTATAGTGATCTCTGAATTCTACAACCAATAATATTATTACTCCAAGATCCCTGACCTGTAAGTTTGGTGTTATCTGTTTGGCTTGCAGTGTTTTGTACCCTTTACTTTGTAGTACGTTGTTGTTACTATATCTTATAAGTTGGAATTTTTCTTCGTTGTGCTTCATACGTTGTCATCCGCCCACTTCAGTAATGTTTTGTGACTTTTCTATGTCACTTTCGTTTGATGTTTCCTCGCATATCTTTCAGTCATCCGTGAAGCACGATACGATACTGTCATTAATATCTGCATCAATGTCCGCAGTCAGTATTATAAACAACAAAGGAGCTAATACTGTACCTTGTGGGACAGGGCTGACGACTTCTAAGACCTCAGATTTGACTCTATTTACTACCAATCTTCGTGTTCTTTTGGTCAGGAAATTAAATACCTTTCGTCCCAACTTTCCAGTAATTCCTATATTCTTTGTTTGCTATAATTCCATGACGACATTTATCAAAGACTTTAATAAAATCTGTATATACGATGTGTCCCAAAAAATACCCCTATTTCTAAATATATGTTCTAAGCTAAAAAAAAAAAAGGAACCTAAACACAGAGACAAAATCAATAGGTACGTACAACATAGGAGTTTATTAACCTTAACTAAACATGTTCATTGTGATTTCTCCTAACACAATAGACTTTGGTCTTTATGTCTTCAAGTGTTTTAGGTTTGGCAAAATATAGCCTTTTTTTATGTAACTCCACAAAAAAAGTCAGAGGGTATGAAGTCAGGTGAGTATGGGGACGTGTTGTACAGTTCTTGTGGATCTTCGCCTTTCTAACAATTCGTGATATTGTTTTCCTATCGGGTGGATCTTTGCATCCAATACTCCGCAAAAGTTCCTCTGTACCTGCGTCACAGAATTTGTCACATGAAGCACTCAACGATCTTGATTTTCTGTTCCAGTTGCAAACGCTGCATCACTGTTTGAAGGTTCAGAACTATTGTTCCTTGTAGACGAGGTCCTTAAGGAGGCTTAATCAAGAATTAGCTTTCCTTAAAGACTGTAGCTTTGCAAGGTTTTTTATAGCCTTACTGGACTATATTTTCATTGGTATGGTAACGGTATCGTCTTTTCCTAATTTCTTAGAAATTAGGAAACATTATTGCTTTAACCCTTTGAGAACCACGGGACATGTGTGTCCCAGCGAAATAATAATATAAATTGTACAATGATGCAACGTTTCTACAAATACATCTAAATGTTTATATAGGTATCGTTTAGTTGTTGGAAAATTAACCCGAAATGGGTCATTTAAGTGACTATAGTTACTAACATATCTAATTGAGAATACGAATAACACCTAAACGTTTAAGTTCAAAGAAACGTATACCGGTCGTCAAAGAGTTAAGTATGAAATGGTACTTTGGTGTTGCTTTGGTATTGCTATTAAGTATTGGTTTGGTATTGGTATACTACAGTCCCGTAGCCAAGACTTCCCAAGGGGGTGGGGGTTGAAATTGTAGAAAGGCAGACCTTTTGATGCAACGACCTAGTCACTGCGGAGGGGGTTTAGAGTAGTTAAATTTAGAGTAGTTTTGAGCAGTTTAGAGTAGTTTGTGAAGTTTAAAAAAAACGCAAGTGTTTATTTAATAAATAATGTTATATAGTGTAATATCACATCATAAGTTATAACTATGGTTACAAAAGTGGACCTTTCCTGTCAAAGGAGGGGGGGGGTCGCTCGACCCCCGACACCCCTGGCTATGGGCCTGTACTATTTGTATGCAGTGTTACTTTTAAGTATGGTATTGATATTGGTATACTATCGGTATTAAGTATGAAATGGTACTTTGGTATTGCTTTAGGTATGAAATGAGCTTTAACGAAATCAAAGGCTTTTCGTCTCATCAATTCCCCGTCTCTTACTGACTGTATTCATTCCCTCTCGTTTCGTCGCAATGTTGCCTCACTCTCTTTATACTATCGCTATTACAACGGATGGGCTCTTCTGAACATATTAACTGCATGCCTCCTCCCTTAATGAGAGCTTGCAGTGCCAGAATTTCGACACATTCTCATCCCTTTTCTGTCCAACTCTCTAATGCAAGAGTTAATCGGTATTCTCAGTCTTTCATCTACTGAACCGGTCAACTCTGGAACAATCTTCCTCACTCCATCTTTTCCTCTATTTATGATCTCCAATCTTTCAAACCCAGAGTATCCAGGCATCTCGAAGACCCTGGACATTGATTTTGCTTCTCTCCTTCTCTTTTGAGGCTGGCATTTTTGCAGGTCCCTCTCTCCTGCATAAAAGCAAATACAAAATTACTCTACCAATATTCGAACTCATCACCTCTTGTTTAGAAAATGAAGGCGCTAGCCACTATTTTGCGACTGAGTAAACGTTGCATCAGATAATATGTATGAAATGCTGGTGATTAGTTCAAGTGCGGCAAGGTTAATACGTGAAACGTCTCCGGGTGCGAAAGTGCATTAAAAATAAAAATAAACTAAAATTTTGCATTTTATATATATATATATATATAATATATATATATATATATATATATATATATATATATGTGTGTGTGTGTGTGTGTGTGTGTCACAAACATGTGAGCTACCATTCCCATGTTCATACTGTATTCATGTTTGTGCCATGAGAAGTTTCCTCCCGAATGTCCTTTAATTTAATTTCTTTGAAGTAGATCTAGGAAATATCATTAGTTTAGAATTTAGATTGTTTTAGGTTTTCATTGGAATAGTTTCCATATCCCCATTTCTCATTTGTTCCGAATCAATTATGATTAATTGTAATTATCTTATCTCCAACCCTCCATTTATTAATTCCATTATATCATGCATGCACGTTGGCTGCAATAATATTAAATCCCACAGTTGTCCTTCGAAAAAATACATCTATTACCATATATGCCGTATTTCTAAATAATGTACCATATATATATCGTACAATTATGACACTAACTCGTGAGTTCCGATTTCACCCATTCTGTCATGTATTATATCTGTCCAATGTCTATGAACTTTTCCTTATTGTAATTACTGCATCCCTCTGAATCAATTGTCTTCTATTTCCTTCTTATATTATAATGATTTATATGCCCAAATTAAGTTAACATTATAACTTGAGGAACTGAACACATTTTTAATACATTCAGTACTAAATCTTCACACTGAGATGATTGGTATTCAGTGTATGGTAACTCTCCCCATATATTATTATTATTTTATATATAGTTGTGTCTCGTATATTTTGTCTCTTTTAGTAAACACTTATTAATTCATATTATTCATTTATCTATTGTTTACCTATGTCCTATGAACCTATCAGTCCATATATACACGTTTGCCCTTACATGTGATTACGTTAATATGTAACCTTGGTTAACGTTGGTTTTGCTTCCGCCCGAATTGTTTATTTTGACGAAGATCAAGCTTGTCACTCCACCTCAGACCTACAGTACCTACAGTACCCAGAGTACCCATTTATCCATTTATCTCCCAACTAATTTCTTTTTTATTGTGTGGAAGGATGAACAGCTCGATTTTGATGCGTGCCGACATCGAGTCTCGATCCTGGATTCGTAGTCAGCGACGCTAAACACTATATAACTATTATATTGTTCGACCATTTCTTCTCAGGCGTTTACCCCTGCCCTCTCACAAGATTCTCTTTGCTGCTGACACAAATATCCAAATTCAGCTTTTTCAGCGGCAACGCTATTTTATCCATGTCAACTCGCCAACTAAGAATATTTCATTGGAATGTCTTAAAAAACTTCCTCTCGCTTCTGCTAGAAATTCATAACATTAAGATGTTATGCTATGTTATAATATATTGTGATCGTCCTATGTCACTGGTTCGTTATCTGTCTATGCCACACGTCATCTATATTCTCATTAATTGTACTTATTATTTCTATCTAACTGTCATTCAAATTCCATGTTACTTGTGTGTTACGTGACCATAAATGTCCGAGTAATTTCAGTGGAAAGTACATTAATGTATCCTTCTTCCGCTTACCTCGTTTTTAGCTACTTAGGCTTTCGAACCATGATAAATAGTCATTTTCTAATAATATCTGATATAAATGGGTCTTATAATAATTATAATAATAATTAAATAATATAAAATTGTTCAATCAAAACTATATTGAATTATATAACATCGAATCATATAAATCTTAAACAATATAAATACGAAACACGCTGTCAAATGTTTAATAAAATATAGTACTGAGTATGTACTTAATGTAATTCAATGCAATGTACCACCCCGACATTAGGTTGCCATATAAGAATGTACACTCCGAAAAATCATTATCTTTTTTATGTAATTGTTTTTGTTTAATTTGAAATCCTGTTGTCTTGATTAAGTTTAGCTTGCAGTCACTAAGATTCTTTAGATCTCCAGCTAAAGGGAGAACCAACCCTTCAATTGCACTCCCCCCCCAAATTTACACTTATTTATTTATTTGCATTGTAAATTAAATTATTCCTGCCTGATACTAAGACAAAGGAGATCGAACCTCTTTCCCTGTAAATTCCTGCCTGAACCTTAGACCAAGGAGGTTGAACCTCCCCCTTCTCAATTCCTGACCAAGATCTGACCATCAGCGTTAAAAAGGGGCTGTAAATTTTGTCTTTCACTTTCCTGCTTCTTTCTGTAGGAAATTGTCCACTAAACGTCCTGAAGAGTGAAACGAGACTCGTATGGGAAAAAAACTTTGTTTTCCTTCAGTCCCACTTATAAATTGATTTATTTGAATTTCGTGTGTCACATTATATTTTCTACACTCGAACGTCTTCCAGCAAAGACCGTGTCCATCCATTGAGGACCACACCAGAATTCTCTCTCGACCAAAATACTACGCTATATATATATATATATATATATATATATATATATAGTTTGCTTGTACCTTGTGGAATGGACGTGCTGTGTCTCTCAGTATTAACACCCAAATAAGAATAGAATAAACTACTCGGCGGTTTATTCTGTTTACACCCGAAAGTGTATAAAATATCAAGTGAATCCGTGCATATAATTTATAAAGTGAAATTCATTAAAATTAAGAAAGTGCAATACAGTTTACATAAATTATCACCAGTTTTAACGTATATATTTAAAACGTAATACGGTTGGCATTCGAGAAATTTTAAAACAAGGCAGGAAAAAGGTCATAAAACGCAAAGGTCAGAAAACCCTCGACCATCGAAAGGAAAGAAAATAGAAAGAAAGGAAAAAAATAAATAAAGAATTTGTGTGGGTATTTCTTTTTACTCTAATTTAGTGGTACTCATTGCCCGACTCGGGAGCCAAATGCGCTATATATATTTGGCTCGCGAGCCGCCCAATGAGTACCACTGCGCTAATTAATGAATAGCATGGCCATGGGTCCAAATCCTCACTTAATCTGCAATTTGTGTAATCTGGAAACAACTGAAAAAGCTGCGACACGATGCAGTTTCTGTCAAAAACTGCAAGACTTTATCTGCATGAATTGGGATGATAGGGAAATAACTCTTGTCTCGAATGCGAAAAAGATCGTGAGGATCAATTTTCTGTGTGGCGCATGTACACAGACGGTAAACTCATTCGCGGTATTTAAAGAAATGGAGACAGCAGACTCGAGTGTTACAAAAAAGAATGAAATAATGGGGACACAAGAGTCCGGAAGTGTCCCAACGAAAAACCGGGTGGATGAGAGAGAGGACGAAATAACGAAGAACGGTATAATAACGAATAACAATATAATAACAAATAACAATATAAACAATATAATGCGGAATGAAGACATAGATGAAAGAAAAGAAATAAGTAAAAGTTGCGAGGTAGTAAAACTGTCCTACGAGCGAAATGATAAAAAGATAATAACTAAAAACGCAGGAAATAATCAGCCAAAGAAAAATAATGATAATACCAAAATTAAGAACTTTGAAAATAATAAGAAAACAAGAAGTAGAAGCGTAGAAAATACCGTATGTAAATACTACGCAAAAGGGAACTGCAGATATTGGGTTGAGCAGTGCATATATGCACATCCCACATTATGCAACACACAGAACTCAAGTGGATATTGCAAATTTGATAAGAAGTGCAAGTTCCACCATCTTACGGTCTGCAACACCTATGCAAGATATGGGAGGTGCAAATATGGACAAAAATGCCATTACCACCACCCTCAAAGGAACGCAACGGTGAACATGAAAAACGAACATCAAAGAAGCCAACACAATTCAGCTGCTAAATACTATCCAGCAAATACAAAGTCAGCTGACAAATATAGGAATCCGAGAGCCGGACAGAAGACATGCACAAAGACACTTCATGCGTTATCGGGACAAATATAAAAAGAGGCAAATTCTCGGAGGACCACAAGGCAACGAAACCGGCACCACCATTGGAAAACGAATCTGACCACCTGTATGCGAAAACGATAGAGAAAAAATAAAAATAATCCTAGCCAACATTCAGGGCCTTAAATCAAATCATCCCCCAAGGCAAAGTTTTATACTTGAAAGGAGTCATGCAACAAGCCGGTGCAGACTTTGCATGCCTCACGGAAACTCATCTAAAGGAGTGCCAGGCGAACTGTGAAAACTATGAGTCCTGTGTTGACAAAAAAGAAATACAAATTGACAACTATAACATCCTCCGAGCTGACAGAACAGTGAGACGTAAAGGAGGATGTGCGAAAGGCATGTGGCAGAAATGACTAGGTACCTCAAACAGCTACGTAGAATGTGTAGCAGCAAAAGTTGAACAATTAAATACGGTACTAATTGTAATGTACAGACCCCCAAACACGCCAACCTCAAAATTTTCAGATTCCATTATAGCGGTAAGAAACTGGGTAAAAGATCTACACTCTCCAACCCCGAATATTTTTCTCTTTGGTGATTTTAATTTCCCATTCATGAAATATAAAGGATAGGAAAAAATGTATGTATACATCAGGACAAGGGGGAGTACACGGGAAGACCAGGAGCAGGTAAAAATGCTACTGGCTCTAGCTGATGAATTTATGTTAACGCAAGAAATAACAGAAAACAAGAAAAAACAACTGCCAGATTTGGTATTCACAAACAACAGCAACCTAATTGATAATGTAGAAATATCCCCAACTATAATATCGGACCACAACATCATTGAAATAACAACCAATATAAAAGCAACAGGAAAGGAAAGAACAGGAACAACAGAAAGAAGCAAATTCGAAATTTTTTATTTTCACTCCAAAGCTATAAACTGGGAAGATGTTGCATCCAGCATGGAAGTAATAGATTGGAAAACGATTTTCGAGGCCAAGACAACGAAGGAGATGCTAATGATTTTAGAGGAGAAGACGTTAGAAATTGTGGAAAGACATGTCCCAAAAATACAACATAGCGGAAAGAGAAGTAGGTTCGAGAGAAAAAAAAAGAGGTCAATGTTCCGAAAGAGAAAAAGAGTGACTGCAAAATTAAGTAACTGTAAAGATAACAACATCAGAAAAACATTAAATGATAAACTGCAGAGTATCGATGACGTCATACAGGAACTAATTGAGAAGCACACAGAAAAAGAAGAAGACGAAGCTATAGAAGCGATAAAGGTTAACTCAAAGTACTTCTATAATTTCGCAAAAAGAAAGTCGAAAAACCATGCAACTATCGGACCTTTGAAAAACGAGAACAGTGCTTTATCTGAAGATCTAACAGAAGTAACTGAAATATTAAGAACTCAGTACGAATCATCTTTCAGTATCCAAAAAACTGATAAACTGATATGCGATAGAAACACGTTCTTTGAAGAACTACAAGGGTGAAGTATAACGGACTTCGACTTTACGACAGATGATATTACACAAACTATAGGGAAACTAAAATCACACTCAGCGGTAGGACCGGATAAATGGAATGCCACACTGATCAAAAACTACAAGAATGCAATCGCTGAGCCCCTATATTGGGTATGGAGACGATCACTAGACACGGGAGAAATACCGGGCATCCTGAAGAGCGCGAACAGAGTCCCAATATATAAAGGAGGAGATCGATCCGAGGCCAAAAACTATAGGCCAGTGTCGCTTACATCTCATCTCACTAAAATATTTGAAAGAATAGTTAGATAGAAAATCTATGACTTTTTGGAAACTCAGAAAAAATTTAATGATAACCAACATGGGCTTCTGTCAGGCAGATCATGCCTATCACAACTGATGGAACACTACAACAACATTATTGGTGCAATTGAAAGTAATGAAAACAATGATGTAATATACACAGACTTTGCTAAAGCGTTCGACAAGTGTGACCATGGAATCATAATACATAAACTGAAATATATGGGAATAACAGGTAAAGTAGGGTAATGGATATCTAATTTCGTTAGCGAGCGGCGGCAAGTCGTTAGGAGCATCTTCATCAGAATCAGAGGTCCTCAGCTCAGTACCACAAGGAACAGTATTAGCTCCACTACTCTTCATAATCATGCTAACTGACATAGATGAGGACGTTACCAGAGACAGCACAGTAACATCCTTTGCCGATGATACAAAGATCAGTAAAAAAATTAAGAAACCCAGAAGATATAGGATCTCTACAAACCGACATGAACAGAATCTACAAGTGGACGGAAGAAAACAATATGAAGTTTAACACCGAGAAATTTCAGCTGTTACGGTACGGAAAAAGAGAAGACCTACAGTAAAATCCATGGAATATTATACCCAAAATGGACAGGAAATTCAGAGGAATTCTAGAGCAAAAGATTTAGTGGTTGTAATGACTGATGATGCGAAATTTGAAACACAAAATAAGATAGCAGTAAACAGAGCAAAGAGAATAACGGGGTAGATATTGAGAACCTTTAAACGAAGGGATAGGAATGTAATGATTCCTCTACTGAAAACACTGAGCATACCCAAATTGGAATACTGCTCGGTCATAACATCCCCATAAAAAAAGAAGACATTAGACAGCTAGAAGGGATTCAGAGAAGCTTCACAGCCAAGATCAAGGGGTGCAAAGAACTAAATTACTGCGAAAGGTTACGCGAAGTAAACCTATATTCACTGGAAAGGAGAAGAGAGAGATACACCATCATTTACATTTGGAAAATAATGGAAAAACTAGTCCCTAATCTTACACTGAACCCTGTAACTCCCAAAACAACGGTGGAAAGTAGAAAAGGAAGACTGTGTCGTGTTCCCAAATTAAAGGCGAGACAGGGAAAATCCTAAACCCTGAAAGAAAATAGTTTTGCTGTGAGAGGACCAAAACTATTTAATCAGCTGCCCAAAGACCTAAGGAACACGAATGGTGTTGCAGTAGACATCTTCAAAAGAAGATTAGACGCCTGACTCAGAACAATCCCCGATGAGCCGGGCGTACCTGGTTATGTGAGGTGGAGCGTAAAAGAAACCAACTCACTACTTAACCAGGCAAACTCAAGAGGAGGGGCGACAAGCTTGACCTTCGTGAAATGAGGAATCATCGCGCGGAACCTTTGAAAGGTTGAAAGGAATAGTATATATATATATATATATAATATATATATAGAGAGAGAGAGAGAGAGAGAGAGTTAGTTAGTTATTTAGTTAGTTTGTTAGCTACGTGACAGGCTTCATCTCCACTTTCATGCACCATAAAACTGCGCAGTTGGTAAGGAACGGTCATAGAGTATAGATAACTGTGTGTTTTATATATGGGACTCACGTTGTACACTCTAAAACCCGTCCTCTGTGTGTGCCTTAGATCTAAGCGGTAAAGAAAACTAAGCATACTCTGTAAAATATAAAGTGCTTCAAGTGTACATATATAGTAGGTCGATAGTAGATGGAGAGTAGCTGAAACGGTTATCTTCTAGACAAGCGGTGTCATCTGAAACTAAGTGAAAAATACAAGAAGGACATTTCCACGGATTAAAGAAAACCTCTTAGTGTACTCTCTGTGTACCTTCCGTGGTACACTGGCAACACTGGCAAGCAAACAGTGGCGTGCACCATAACTGAGAGGAAGTTGGAAAAGAATCTCTCTATCCTTGTACCTTGGCTCGTTCACTGGCTCTTCAAGCGATTCCGGGAGCGATGGGTTTCTATCGACTGGTCAGACTACCAACCGTGATGATGAGGTGCTATCATATCCTCTGCTGCACAAGCTGAAGCAAGCATCCACCTCCTCGGTGGAATTCTTCCTCGTGGTATGAGGTTTATGGCTTCCGGAATCTACCATTAGGCCCGGTGCAGGGTGAAGATGATCTATTCTATCAAGGTTTACCTGTTTCAAAGCCAGTTCTCTCTCATTCAGCGTGAGAATAGAAGGCCTTCTGGACTTTCGCATCTTCTCTACTCTAATTTACATGAAAGCATGGACTTATTCGAGTTACCGAGGACGCTCTGCACCACGATCTTCTGCTCTTGAAGACATTGGCGGAGTTTGGGTAGATGGGCCATCAGATCGCCGAGGCGGCTTCCAACGCCCTGAAGAGACACCTCTGGTATCTAGGAAATGAACTACAGGCATGGCCTTCTTCTCTGATGAGATACCCCTAGCTCCTAAGGCCCAGATAGTTAAGTATCTGAAGAAAGAAGGTGGATGAAACGTCAAGCGCTTCGAGGAGAAACTAGCCCAGTCTGCGGCACTGTACTCGATTCCTTAGTGACATTCAGATTGTGTGAGTTTCACTGTTTCGGTGATGAGTGTCCCCTTCCTGGAAGAGGATCCTGCCGAAGCCAGACAACAATAAGCAACTGTTGACATGTTGTGAGATCCCACCTTTTGAGGGGATAATACGTTCCTTTTAGTAGGAGTAATCTGGGAGCCTGAGCGCATGGTTGGGGGGGCCCTCAATTTTTGAACCACACTAATATATATATAATAATATATTATATATATATATATATATATATATAGAAAGAGAGAGAGAGAGAGAGACAGACAGACAGACAGACAGACAGACAGACAGAGAGAGGTAGGACCACCAGCTTTACCTTCGTATGAAGCGATACCAGCGAACGGAACTGCTACGTGGTTACAAGGTGTATATATATATATATATATATATATAATTTAGTGGTGGACCGGATATCCGCATCATTTTTAACATCCGCATCCGCATCCGCACTTCTGACTGCGGATGTTATGCGGATATTACCTCTAATAAATTATGCAATTTACAATTAAATTAGCTTATAAAGTAGCTTCTTTCGAACAAGATTATTGTAAATAAATACAAAAAATAGTAAATTCTTTAGCAAAAATAAAAATGTTAATTTTTCCATAGCAAACACAATGCAAAATTTGCACATTTTCTAAAATTAGCAATTGAAAATTGAATGAAACTTGTTTCATTGAATTTTCTGTGGCTGAAACTCTTGAGAAAGTTATTATTTTTATCATAATGAAAACATTAATATTAATTTTAATTCTTATGCATTGCCTGCCATAATAGTAATATCACGACGTTTGAAAAATTATGTCATATATTCATAATTCTACATTATATTGATAGATTAACTAAAAATCCGCATCCGCATCCGCGGATATTGAAATTAAAAATCCGCATCCGCATCCGCAGATGTTGAGAAACTGTCATCCGGTCCACCACTAATATATCACTAGTATATATATATATATATGTAAATATTTTTGTCAGAAACTGGCTACACTTCATTAACTATAAATAGTGAGTAGTATAGCCGCAAAAGGGGAGAGTGCAGGAATGTTGCAGGTTATTATGTAATGTTGCAAAGGGGGTGGGGGTTGTTGCAAATGGGGGTGGGGGTTGTTGCAAAGGGGGGTTGTTGCAAAGGGGTGGGGGGGGGGACTTGGAGGCGGCGTTATCCACCCAAGAGAAAGGAGGAGGAGGAGAGAAAGGAGGAGAGGTGTTCACCTGGCAGGAGCCAAGTGCACACTAAGACTTCCAGCCGGGCTGGCGTTGTTTTATAGGCTCCTAATCAGCCAGTTGGCGTAATTGGCTTGAGTTGCCAGATACCGCGATACCATTGTATACATTATTATAGACTCCTAATCAGCCAGTTGGCTGGTTGTCAGATACCTCTTTTTAGCAGTATTATTGCATACATTATTATTATATACGCCTAATCAGCCAGTTTGCTGAGTTGCCAGATAGCGCCATGTATTCCATTGTATACACTATTATAGACTCCTAATCAGCCAGTTGGCTGGTTGTCAGATACCTCTTTTTAGCAGTATTATTGCATACATTATTATTATAGACTCCTAATCAGCCAGTTGGCTGGTTGTCAGATACCTCTTTTAGCAGTATTATTGCATACATTATTATTATAGACTCCTAATCAGCCAGTTGGCTGGTTGTCAGATAGCTCCATGTATTCCGAAGACAGAGTTGCCAGATACCATTGTATACACTATTATAGACTCCTAATCAGCCAGTTGGCTTAGAAGGCTTAAATATTGCCAGATACCTGTTGTATACAGAATACCGGTAGTAGAAGGCATAACAATAAACAACATTGCATCATTCTTTTTATTATAAATATATAGAAAATAAATATACATTTGAGGAATATGCGTATAACAGAAATATACACACACAATTATGGATATATATATATATAAAATAAAATATACATTTCATATACATTTGAGGAATATGCGTATAACAGAAATATATATACACAATTATGGATATATATATATATATAAAATAAAATATACATTTCATATACATTTCAATATGTACATAACAGAAATATATACACATAATTATATATAAAATAAATATACATTTCATATACATTTCATAAACATTTCAATATGTACATAACAGAAATATACACACACACACAATTATGGGGATATATAAAATAAAATATACATTTCATATACACTTCAATATGTACATAACAGTACAGGAGAAATATCAAGCAAAATATATATATATATATATAAACACAAATCAATAGAAATATGCGTATAATCAAAATATATATATACAATTCACTTTTTTTTCAAAATACTAAAATCGGTCTTAATCGAGTTTACAATTACATCATTATTGCTCTGCATTACGCAGTCTATGCGGCTTAATAATATTTCACCGCTTAAAGTATAGGGAAACCTGTATTCGATATGAATGGCTTTCATATCGTTCAGTACTATTTTTGTCCCCACTTTACAACCGGTTGGCAAGTCATCTTTAAATACGTCTAGAATACAATCAAAAGCAGGCACAAAGAGTTCATCGTTAGCTACATTATTAAACGCAAGTTTATAAGAATGCTTTTCCAATCGAGGGTTTATTTCTACCGACTCGAGCTTTTCAATCGTGAACTCTTCACTCAACATAACGGCAATTGAAATAATCTTCTAAATCGTTACGGCAACTGCGCGTTATATAAAGAAATAGTTCTTCAGGGTGAACGGTGTATGTGAGCTCAGCCTTGTACCGATCAATTGCTTTGTACCAAAGTTCATGGTATTTCAAAGAGTCTAAACTTTTTAAATAAACATCCAGCACTAGACCATTCTCACCAGTCCTACACTCGGTAAACCCATCGAGCAGAGCAGTGTATGCGTATTCAAGAACTGTATCAAAATAAAGCATATCCGTAACACGCGCGTCTAATATAGGTTTCAGTTTACGGAATCCGACGATTTCAAACATTCTGTCGAGGATGAAACGGTTTCGCGTAGGAATAAGAGCGTTATTATCAGAAGCATTCTTCCACATCAGCCTTATATCAATGCATGGCCGATCGTTATTTATACACAACGTACATACAACGGCGTATGAGGGCGCGTCACTAATCTGCTCTCTTCTTGTACCTACGTTAGCAGGTATTTTATAACGATCTTCACACCACTTATCAACTATCACAAAGATTCTATTCATCTCCTCGATACTTAAATAAACCCGTTTGTTTGTCGGTCTACATTCCGTTTCCAGTACATAGCTAATGGTACCGGAATTACGCCTGAACACGCGCAACGATTTCGTCACGGACACATCGTACGAGGCGTTGAGAATGCTGCTCAAAGGAAGTTCCATCGTATTCGAGGAGCGCACGTCTACTCGGTTCAAGCTCTGAGATAACTATGAGCCGTGTGAGGCACAGGCAGGAACGGTTTGACGGGCGGCTGACTCGATGATACGTGAATGGGCATGTTCGTACGACTCGAATTGTTGCACATATTTGTTTTTCCGTTTCGTCACTACCAGCCTACGCACTTTGGATAAGAACTAGGCGCTAATCATCCCCACACTCCGGCGCACTATTTGAGAGGAACATATGCTCATATTTTTCCTTTCTACCCATCAAACGATACTCGTCTCTAAAATCTGTTAAAAACTCACGCATGGCACTAGCCTGAACCTCATCATGATATACGTTAATATAGTGATAAAAACACCTAAGATTGTCCATGATCACGAGATTCACATTTTCAGACGTAGGGTATGAGTAATCGACATGGTGTAGCATGACGTAATACCGCTTGTCACACCACCCATCCACAAGGCTCATTATCCATACCTGCTGCTTCTCTTCTGCACGCGTTGTTTCTTTTACTTCACGGTGTATGTGAGACTTTATAAAGTTTAGCCCTGCAGCATACTTCAGCACATCGTCTGTGCAACGAAAGCCTTCAACAGTCTCACCAGAACATCCGTAGAGTATTTGTACATCTTGGAACTTCGCACAATCCAATGTGGCTTTAAAAGAGGCATAGGAGGGGGGAATAGGAAGTTTTTCGGTATCCACCACATCCTCACACTTTACTGAATACCATTTCATAAACGTTGTGCAAGCAATATTAAAGGTAGCCATTTCAATATACGTCTGATCTGAATACACGTCTGATCTCTCGGGCTTACTGCGGTCGACTGACCACGCAGGGACTCCCAGATAGTAGCATGACTCACGCAGTGGGCGGAGCTTAGAACTTTCACCTACACACACACACACACACACACACACATACACACACACACAAAGGAGAAAGTGAAACGCTATTTGATTTATTGAGATATTCATATATTTACAAATACGATTCGAGATATTCAAGTTATATATATATATATTTACAAATAGATACGATTATATACAAGACGTGTGAGTTAGAAGCATCATTGGTATCCAAAGGGTACGGTTAGTACCGTTTAGACGTTTGGCTGCTGAAGATGTAGAATATATATTAGGGCGTATAATGCAAGCCGTCCAAAGTAGTATAGCCTTCAATATGGACAACTTCACGGTAAATATTGACCGTGTATTCCGTGTTGCGGGTCATAGTGCCATACCGTACACTCTTAATTTCAATTCTCCAACTATTTACCGAAGGCATATAAACGTCGATCGTGGTTGCGGCTTTATAGCAGTACTCTTAGCACGTATGTTTACTGTACAAAATACACGGACTCAAAAAATTTGGCTGCCTACGATCGTTGAGCGTGCCCGTAAACTAGCTGTAGACTGTGAACTTGAATTTGACTGTAATATGGGTCCTGAAGAGCTGAGAAAGGTAGAACAGGAAATGAATGTGCGCATAGTTATATTTGGTTTGGATGATCGCCGCCGGACTGTGTATGTTTTTAAAAGCTGTGTGAGAGATCGTACAAGGCCCCTACTTATTTTAGGATTGTCAGGAACAACGTATCTCCCCATCCGTAATATAAGGGGGCTTTACGCGAGTTATGACAAAAGTCGAAAATATGGGAGACATCATGATTTGTGTAAGGGGTGCCTCGAGTTTGCGGATGATATAGTGAGACATTGTAAAGAATGTCACATGGTATGTGAGCAGTGTAAAAGCACCAAATGTGAAAGCCGTGTAGTTGAGAAGAGAGACTGTGATGTGTGTAGACGCACATTTTTCAATAATAGCTGCTTTGATCTCCATAAATCAATTGGTACGTGCAGGAAAATGAGAATCTGTGAATGTGGTATGTTTCACACAATGGATAATTGGGGAAAATTTAAGCACAAGTGCGACGTAATTCACTGTCCTACATGCCAGGAGGAATATAAGGCGGATGGAGTAAAGCATGTGTGTTATATGAAAGATGCTAAGCCTAAAAATAACCCTTGTATAACTGTGTACTACGATATAGAAACATATACGAACGCTGAAACCAAAGAGGTAATTCCACATTTACTTGTGAGCCAGACCATCTGTGATGAGTGTATGGGTATCGAATGTGACGAGTGCCCCAAATGCGGTAAACGGACAAACGTTTTTAAAACGAATGTCAGCGATAGTCCTGTGAAACTATTTGTGTCCTATATTGTCAAGTTAGCCGACAAGTTCAAAAAAATGACTGTGTATATTCTCGCCCATAACGGGGCAAAGTTTGACACGCAGTTCCTTTATAAGGAGTTGCTTGAACACGAATCCTCTGAGATATTTACAGGTGATCCATTGAAAAGAGGCAACAAATTAATACAGATGCAGATAAGAGGCAATGTACAATTTAAAGATACTTTATTATTCACACCTTGTAAATTAGCAAAGCTACCCAAGGTGATGGGAGTAGCAGCTGAAGTTTCCAAAGGATACTTCCCATACACTTTCCTCACCAGCGAGACTTTAAACTACGTAGGCCCACCACCCCCCAAACATTATTTTGACTGCATGGATGAACGTGAAGACTTTGATCGATACTACGACAGTTTTAATGAAAGTAACCCTTATAATATAGCTGATGAATGTGAGCGTTATTGCGTGAATGATGTGCGCGTGCTTAGAGTATGTTTCCAGGCCTTTAGAAGTATGTACATAGCCCGTTTCAAATGCGATCCACTGCAAGTCGCAACCACCATCGCATCATTATGTTTTACGGTGTTCAAGAATAACTTCATGCCTAAAGACACCTTAGCCATTATTCACCGAAACAACCCCCGCAGTTACGGACACAAGGCTATTTACTGGCTCATACACCTGCAGCAACAAACATAAAGCACGCCCGCAACACGGGTGAAGTACCCATTAAGATTAATGGACGTGTTTTTTGGGTTGATGGGTTAAGTGAAAACCGTGTCACTGGTGTGAAGACTGTGTACTCCTTTAACGGTTGCTGGTGGCATGGATGCCCCCGTCCTGAGTGCGGAGTCACCGGAGATATCAACGGTAGGTCTCCTGCCGACTGTCTTGCATCGACCCGCACCCGCGATCAACTTATAGGATCACAGTTCACTCACAAAGTCTTGTGGGAGCATGAATAGATGCACGGATGGAGACAGACGATGTATACCGTGAGGAAATAAAAACGATCAAGCGTTCAATGGTGCTGGATCCTCTCAAATGTGGTGATAGCTTGTTTGGAGGACGTACAAATCCTTTCAGACTATACTTCCCACCTACGGAGGGCGTGAAGCTCCATTACTACGATTTCTGTTCTTTATACCCATACGTGATGAAGAGCAATCCGTACCCCGTGGGCGCTCCTGAGAAACTGGTGGGGCCTAGCCTACCGTCCATCAATGAATTTTCAAAAAATTTGAATGATCATTACTTTGGGCTCTCTTTCGTAGACGTCCCCCCACGCAATTTATGGATGCCGATCTTACCTGTCGTTATCGACGACAAGCTCATGTTTCCCCTGTGCGTGAAGTGCGCGGAAGAGGATAACGGCGAATGTAACCATATACCCACCAGCGTAAGATCAGAGGCGTATATACAAGTCCTGAGCTGGCCCTAGCCGTACGCCATGGTTATAGAATACTGAAGATACACGAGGTGTGGAGGTTTCAGAAGCTCCCCAACCTTTTCACACCATATATAAACGCCTTTTTGAAGGATAAGGTTGAAGCATCAGGGTATCCGCGAGGAGTTGATACCGAAGATGAAAAGTCTGCCTATATTCAACGTTACCGCGACCGCGAAGGTATACAACTTGATCGTGTCCAAATTGTAAAGAATCCTGGCAAGCGCTTTAGTGCAAAATTGTGTCTAAACAGTCTATGGGGAAAATTTGCGCAGAATACCGGCAGAGGGAACATTCATTTGGCACAAAGTTATAGCGATGTCTGGGATTATGCCAATGCCCCCGATAAAGAGGTCATGGAGATCGTGAATGTAGGTAATACTTACGTAATAAAGTACAACAACACTGAATTTGCCACAGATACCTCAAGGGTTACAAACATACCTGTGGCGAGCTTCACAACAGCCTACGCCCGTATAAAACTTTGGGGTCTATTGCATTCTCTTGGGCGGAGAGTATTGTATGCCGATACAGATAGCGTGATATTCACAGAGAGGGAGGGTGATTACATGCCCGCTATTGGGGAGTTCCTCGGCGAGCTCACTGATGAGATCAAGGATGAGTATGGGGACGGTGCATACGCCGACTCTTTTATCTCAACAGGACCTAAGACTTATGGGGTACGGGTCAGGGTAGGGGATGAAATGAAATATATCGTGAAGGCAAAGGGTATTACGCTCAACCATGCGAATCGGGAGGTTGTTAACTTTGAGTCGTTGAAGGATCTAGTATGTTTGGAACCTCACCAACTAATTGTAGGCACCCACAATTTTCGGGCGCAGAAGCTGGGAGGCGTGAAGGAACTTAGGGGTACGATGGTGTGCCGTAACACCTATAGGAAACGTTACCAGTTACCTGGCACCTATGATACCGTACCCTTTGGATACCAATGATGCTTCTAACTCACACGTCTTGTATATAATCGTATCTATTTGTAAATATATATATATATAACTTGAATATCTCGAATCGTATTTGTAAATATATGAATATCTCAATAAATCAAATAGCGTTTCACTTTCTCCTTTGTGTGTGTGTGTGTGTGTGTGTGTGTGTGTGTGTGTGTGTTGTGTAGGTGAAAGTTCTAAGCTCCGCCCACTGCGTGAGTCATGCTACTATCTGGGAGTCCCTGCGTGGTCAGTCGACCGCAGTAAGCCCGAGAGATCAGACGTGTATTCAGATCAGACGTATATTGAAATGGCTACCTTTAATATTGCTTGCACAACGTTTATGAAATGGTATTCAGTAAAGTGTGAGGATGTGGTGGATACCGAAAAACTTCCTATTCCCCCCTCCTATGCCTCTTTTAAAGCCACATTGGATTGTGCGAAGTTCCAAGATGTACAAATACTCTACGGATGTTCTGGTGAGACTGTTGAAGGCTTTCGTTGCACAGACGATGTGCTGAAGTATGCTGCAGGGCTAAACTTTATAAAGTCTCACATACACCGTGAAGTAAAAGAAACAACGCGTGCAGAAGAGAAGCAGCAGGTATGGATAATGAGCCTTGTGGATGGGTGGTGTGACAAGCGGTATTACGTCATGCTACACCATGTCGATTACTCATACCCTACGTCTGAAAATGTGAATCTCGTGATCATGGACAATCTTAGGTGTTTTTATCACTATATTAACGTATATCATGATGAGGTTCATAGTGAGGTTGTGGCTAGTGCCATGCGTGAGTTTTTAACAGATTTTAGAGACGAGTATCGTTTGATGGGTAGAAAGGAAAAATATGAGCATATGTTCCTCTCAAATAGTGCGCCGGAGTGTGGAGATGATTAGCGCCTAGTTCTTATCCAAAGTGCGTAGGCTGGTAGTGACGAAACGGAAAAACAAATATGTGCAACAATTCGAGTCGTACGAACATGCCCATTCACGTATCATCGAGTCAGCCGCCCGTCGAACCGTTCCTGCCTGTGCCTCACACGGCTCATAGTTATCTCAGAGCTTGAACCGAGTAGACGTGCGCTCCTCGAATACGATGGAACTTCCTTTGAGCAGCATTCTCAACGCCTCGTACGATGTGTCCGTGACGAAATCGTTGCGCGCGTTCAGGCGTAATTCCGGTACCATTAGCTATGTACTGGAAACGGAATGTAGACCGACAAACAAACGGGTTTATTTAAGTATCGAGGAGATGAATAGAATCTTTGTGATAGTTGATAAGTGGTGTGAAGATCGTTATAAAATACCTGCTAACGTAGGTACAAGAAGAGAGCAGATTAGTGACGCGCCCTCATACGCCGTTGTATGTACGTTGTGTATAAATAACGATCGGCCATGCATTGATATAAGGCTGATGTGGAAGAATGCTTCTGATAATAACGCTCTTATTCCTACGCGAAACCGTTTCATCCTCGACAGAATGTTTGAAATCGTCGGATTCCGTAAACTGAAACCTATATTAGACGCGCGTGTTACGGATATGCTTTATTTTGATACAGTTCTTGAATACGCATACACTGCTCTGCTCGATGGGTTTACCGAGTGTAGGACTGGTGAGAATGGTCTAGTGCTGGATGTTTATTTAAAAAGTTTAGACTCTTTGAAATACCATGAACTTTGGTACAAAGCAATTGATCGGTACAAGGCTGAGCTCACCTACACCGTTCACCCTGAAGAACTATTTCTTTATATAACGCGCAGTTGTCGTAACGATTTAGAAGATTATTTCAATTGCCGCTATGTTGAGTGAAGAGTTCACGATTGAAAAGCTCGAGTCGGTAGAAATAAACCCTCGATTGGAAAAGCGTTCTTATAAACTTGTGTTTAATAATGTAGCTAACGATGAAGTCTTTGTGCGTGCTTTTGATTGTATTCTAGACGTATTTAAAGATGACTTGCCAACCGGTTGTAAAGTGGGGACAAAAATAGTACTGAACGATATGAAAGCCATTCATATCGAATACAGGTTTCCCTATACTTTAAGCGGTGAAATATTATTAAGCCGCATAGACTGCGTAATGCAGAGCAATAATGATGTAATTGTAAACTCGATTAAGACCGATTTCGGACCTTAAAGGAAAACATATACAGAGTATACAGACAGACAGATCCCCATTATGTGAAGATATCTTTGGTTCGAGGAGTGAACGCCATAAAAATTTCGATTTTAGCATAATGGGGAAATAACATTGATTGACATTTTTGGCGAGTATCTATTTGACGAAATACTACAACTCTCCGTATATATATAAAATCGAATTATGGACACTTACATTTCTATGGTAGTCCCTTGCGTCGGGTTGTAAGGAGCGTCACTGCAAATATCTTCTACGGCTTGCGTCGAAAATAGTTCGCCACAATCAACCGCATTGAAAAGACTAATTGTTGTTAATGCTGCAGTATCACGTTCTTCATACAAGTCTGGGGAGACGTACAGGTCCATGGTGGAGGATGTGTGACACTGCTGACTGATCAGTATATCATCCGTATTCCCTTCAAAAGATTGTATAACTCGTGTCAAATCCTCATCGGACCTTAAAGGAAAACATATACAGAGTATACAGACAGACAGATCTCCATTATGTGAAGATATCTTTGGTTCGATTACCAATTTCGATTTTAGCATGATGGGGAAATAACATTGATTGACATTTTTGACTAGTATCTATTTGACGAGATACTACAACTCTCCATATATATATAAAATTCTAATTATGGACACTTACATTTCTATGGTAGTCCCTTGCGTCGGGTTGTAAGGAGCGTCACTGCAAATATCTTCTACGGTTTGCGTCGAAAATAGTTCGCCACAATCAACCGCATTGAAAAGACTAATTGTGGTTAATGCTGCAGTATCACGTTCTTCATACAAGTCTGGGGAGACGTACAGGTCCATGGTTGATTATTCACTGATGCGAAAATAGCTACTGTTACTCCCCACTGAAAATATCCCCTTTTATATGCACATTCGCCAAGCTCCGCCCAAAAGACCAGATGTCCGTCGTGATTGGCTGCCGATGTAGCTGGGTGGAGCTATGACGTGTACCAATCCGCTATAACGAGACCGGACGAGTAACATATATATAAAATCGAATTATAGGCACTTACATTTCTATGGTAGTCCCTTATATTATATTTTTTACTTACAAATTATTAGTATTGTTTGTTAACATAATTGTTAACTTATTTTATAATAAAGAAATTATATCCTAATTATATTTTAAAAAGAACATTCGGTTTCAACGTTAAGCTGTGGTCTAAGGCGGCGTGGCATGAATAAATACTAAAATAAAATTAAATGTTAAAAATCTTTATTCATACGTTATTAAAAGTTAAAAATCTTTATTAATAAAACAGGATAGAAGCATATGAAAGTCAAGGTAAACTATAGTTGTAAATTATAGTTAGGTTATACGATGTTTTTCGGACATACTACTGCCTCGGGTTAAATGATCCTGTTATTTTAAATCACGTATTTGGAAGAGTTAATCATTATTGCTACATAGAAAAAATCGTGCATTACGATGTTTTTCGGATATACTACTGCCTCGGGTAAAATGGTCCTGTTATTTTAAATCACGTATTTGAAAGAGTTAATTATTATTGCTACATAGAAAAAATCGTGCATTACGATGTTTTTCGGATATACTACTGCCTCGGGTAAAATGGTCCTGTTATTTTAAATCACGTATTTGAAAGAGTTAATTATTATTATTGCTACATAGAAAATCGTGCATTATGATGTTTTTTTCGATTATTATTTATTGAACAAAACTCTCGCTCTCTTTCTATATATATATATATATATATGTATAGAAAGAGTGGTCTGGAAGGAAGTTTACCAATGATTAAATTCTCTTTGCGAGTGACCCGTTGCCCGCGTCGGGCTAACCTTTGGTTAGCTTCCGCCCGAATTGTTCATTCTGACGAAGGTCAAGCTTTTCACTCCACCTTAGACCTACAGTTTAACGTGGATTCCGAACCACGACCCATCAGCAGCCCAGCGTCTTGACCACTAGGCCTCCTAGGGTGCCCATTTATCTACCAACCACTTTCTTTATTGTGTGGAAGGATGAACAGCTGGGTTTTGCCGTTTCATTGTAGAAATAATAATAATAATAATGATAATAAGAATTGATGTGCAAGGTGTTTGCAGTTAAGATGTAGTTTGTGTGTAAAAAGTTATTTATTAATAAGTAGAATTTAATTGGCTTCAAATTATATTTTAAAATACGCGTAAATATTTGTAGAAGTAATAACAATGATAAAATTAATATCTGGAGTCAGTGGTGATTTCTGCTCGAATAGCTTGTAGAAGGATAATCCCTCGGGCCGAAAAAGGTCCCTAGAGACCTTTTTCGTTCGAATCGTGTCCCTAGAGACACGATTCGAACTGATTTAGCTTCTGCCTTTCATCGTGTGTGTGTGTGTGTGTGCGTGTGTGTGTGTGTGTGTGTGTGTGCGTGCGTGCATGAGTTGTTTTTATTATATATATATATATATATATATATATATATATATTGGGGGGGAGATCTCTCACTCGTTCTTCGGCCCGACCCCGTTTCATTGTAGAAATAATAATAATAATAATGATAATAAGAATTGATGTGCAAGGTGTTTGCAGTTAAGATGTAGTTTGTGTGTAAAAAGTTATTTATTAATAAGTAGAATTTAATTGGCTTCATCAACACTCTATATATATATATATATATATATATATATATATATATATATATATATATATATATATGTATCATAAGCTGTTTAAAAGAATGATATAATTATAGTAAACGAAATAACATAGTTTACCGTAAAATGAAGTTTTCTATTATGACGTTTTCGAAGGTAAACTATGTTATTTGTTTCTTTAAGTTCAATGAAGTCAATGTTAAATTTGCTTCTAAACTAAAATTAAATGTTATAAAATAAATAATATATATATATATATATATATTGGGGGAAGATCTCTCACCCGTTCTTCGACCCGACCCCGTTTCATTGTAGAAATAATAATAATAATAATAATAATGATAATTGATGTGCAATCACTACACGATTAATGGGACACATGGCGCTATCTGGAATACCTTGCGCTATCTGGCAACTCAGCCAGAATAGAGTATTATAAAAGATCGCGAAGCTGGTGAAGAACCATTCCCCCCTCGGCTCCGGCCGAGTAAGGAGCTCTGCTCCTTCTATTTCAGGCCCTTTGGTAAACCCCATAGTGGCCTCATAGGTTAGGGAAACGAAACTAAATTGGGGGAGAACTCCACTCTGTCCTTCAGGAGTCTCTCTCCCTCCTTCAGCTCTCTCTCCTGCATGTATCTTCCTCCTTCAGATGTCTCTCTCTCTCTCCTGCATGTTTGCCTCCAGCATGTGTAGTCCTGCATGTGTACATCCAGCATGTGTACGTATGTGTGTACCTCCAACATGTGTACCTCCAGCATGAGTACTCCAGCATGTGTACCTATCCTCTCTCCTTCAGGCGTCTCTCCCTCCTACAGGCATCTCTCTCTCTCTTCTTCAGGCGTCTCTCCCTCCTACAGGCATCTCTCTCTCTTCTTCAGCTCTCTCTCCTTCAGCTGTCTCTCTCTCTCCTTCAGGCGTCTCTCTCACCTTGGCTCAGCCAACTGGCTGATTCTGGCTGATTAGGAGCCTATAAAACAACGCCAGCCCGGCTGGAAGTCTTAGTGTGCACTTGGCTCCTGCCAGGTGAACACCTCTCCTCCTTTCTCTCCTCCTCCTCCTTTCTCTTGGGGGATAACGCCGCCTCCAAGTTTCCCCCCCCTTCCCCCCCACCCCCTTTCCCCCACCCACCCCCTGCAACAACCCCCTTTGCAACAACCCCCCTTTGCAACAACCCCACCCCCCTTTTCAACATTACATAATAACCTGCAACATTCCTGCACTCTCCCCTTTTTCGGCTATACTACTATAGTGTACATCATTTTCTCTTACTAGAATGATGAGGACATGGTTATTACTGCTATAAATCACAGTTATCAATATGAAAGCATGAATATTTATTGCACGACAATCAAGGAAGGCTTAATTTTCAATTCTAATGTAAATATTGCACATTAAAATCACTTGAAGGGGCAAAAAAAATTACTTTTTATAGTTACGAAATTGCATTCATTTACAATGAAAGAAATCTGTTGCATTAATGTTGATTTATAGCTTTAATTTGTTAATAAATGGATAAATATACCCTGTATTAAGAAATATAACGATGGATGAAAGAAATTTGTTTTAAAAAGAAATCATGTTAAAGTATAACCATTATAGAAATAAAAATTAACCTTGTTATTATTTTCCAAACTATTCAGAAACTTGCTGACTTACGGAAAGAATTTCGTCGATGATCAAAAGAACTCAAAGAATGGTAGTAACTGGAGTTGAACCTAAAGCAGTGGTACTCATTGCGCCGCTCGCGAGCCAAATGCGCTATATATATTTGGCTCGCGAGCCGCCCAATGAGTACCACTGACCTAAAGTCTCAGAAGTCGTCAGCTCTCTCCCACAAGGTACTTATTAGCTCCCTTGCTGTTTATAATAATGTACGGTTTTGATACTACAGTGTTATTTAGTTTGAAATAAAACAGAAAATTTTTTTTTTGCTGTAAATACCTCTTTTAACTACAATTTTACAAACGTACCTCTTTTTGCCCTACCAGTGGGGTAAAATGGGTATGTCTGTCTTCTCTGGGAAAAACAAATTTACAGTTAGCAATGAAAAACAATTAACCATAATAATTTGAAATGAACACCATAAAGCTTGTGTGAACAGAAAAGTCACTATAATGTATATATAATGTTATAATGTTATAATGTTTCAGTCCAACAAAGACCCTAGGATCCACTCATGGCTGGTCTACCTAACTGTGTTCGTAATTGTGTATTGTGCATGTCCTCCGTGGTGGCGGAGGGGACCTACAATTTTACGTGAGTTCCGAACCACAAAGCCTTAATTTTACTACCTTAAACTATACCCTTTCTATCAACATATGCGTCTAATCGAATTTTAAACATGTTTATAGACGTGCTACTAATTACTTCTACCGGCAAACTATTCCACCTATTTACTATTCTATGCGTAAAAAAGTTTTTGGCAACTGCTGTCTCGACCCTTCTACTTGTCAACTTACACCCGTTATTTCTAATCCTATTATATTGAGATATTTCGAAAAAGCTATCTCTATCTACGTTATCGAACACATTCATAATTTTGAAAACCTGGATTAGATCACCCCTTAGCCTCCTAGTCTCGAGCGTAGTCAATTTTAATTCCTTAAGCCTATCCTCGTACGACTTCGACCTAAGCGACGGAATCATTTTAGTTGCTCGTCTTTGAACTCTTTCGATTTTGTCTATATCTTTGCGCATATGCGGATTCCAAAATTGGATCGCGTACTCCAAATGGGGTCTAACTAATGATTTATAAAGAGGAACAATAATATCGTGCGATTTGTACTCAAAATTCCGAGCTATAAAACCTAACACTTTGTTCGCCTTATTGACCGCTGCTATACTTTGTTTCGCTACTTTTAAATCATCAGTGACTATAACTCCTAAATCTTTTTCCTGCTCTACGCTTGTTAACTCTTTCCCTGACATACTATACGCAAAATTACCGTTACGCGAACTTATATGCAAAATTTTGCACTTATCAACGTTAAATCTCATTTGCCATGTGACTGACCAATCAACGATTTTATTCAGATCTTCCTGGATTTTACCTCTATATTCGTCATTAATCGCCCTACCACCCAGCTTCGTGTCATCCGCAAACTTTGAAACTGTACTGACTAGGCCGACATCTAAATCGTTAATATATATATGAAAAAGCAAGGGGCCCAATACAGGACCCTGAGGAACGCCACTCGCTACATTAGCCCAACACGACTCCGCTCCATCAACGACCACCCTCTGTTTCCTACCTCGCAACCACTCTTCTATCCAATTTATTACTACACCCCTGATTCCATGAGCCTTAGTTTTTTTCGATGAGTCTTTTGCGCGCGGTAGTGTCAAACGCTTTTTGAAAATCTAAATACACTACATCAACCGCCCAATGACTAAAAGATTAGTTAAGCAAGATTTGTTTCTCCTTAAACCGTGCTGCTTATTTCTAATCAAGTTATGCAATTCTAAGTGTTCGACTATACGATCCCTAGTTATTGATTCCAGTAGCTTATCTACAACAGACGTTAAACTGATTGGCCTATAATTTCCCGTTGCACCTTTATCGCCTTTCTTAAAGATAGGTGTTACATTTGCTAACTTGAAATTATCTGGTAGCACCCCTCAGAAATAGACGCATTAAAAATCTTTGTTAGCGGCACAACATTGCTATTTTTTAATTCTTTTAGTTGTAGGGGATATATGGAATTCGGTCCAGGTGATTTACACATTTTCATTTTATCAATATAGCGCATTACCTCCCCTTCACAAACCACAATATTATCCAAAATATTACTATTATCAAAAGGTATATCTATGACCGTAGGGATATTCGTTACATCTTCTATCGTAAAAACTGACGTAAAAAATTCGTTTAGCAAGGTAGCCATTTCTTTGTTTTCAAAAACTAGCTCTCCGTTAACACACACACACACACACACATATATATATATATATATATATATATATATATATATATATATATATATAAAATAATGCTTCTCAGCAAATGTAATCCTTTTAGCAGTTTTAACGTTAAAAACTTCCTTCAGAGAAAAAAGTACAATAATAATCAATCAGGAAGGCCAGTGCTGAGGCCAATTAACGGATACCATTGCACTATCTCATGGATTATTATTACCACCATGATCGGGGTTCGAACCAACGACCTCAGTATCTTCACTTCGCTTATAGGGAGACGGTATTACCCACTGAGCTACCGACGCTGGCTGAAGTACGATACTACTTCACTTTAAAAACAAAATGGGGTAAAAATAATTCTTTGATTTGCCTTACAATTTAATTACGAATATATATATAGACTTAATAGAAATATCCTGGGAATCTTTATTTAAATTATAGCTGCAAATATTTATTCTATCAACTGTTTGTTTTCTGGACAGTAATTCGTTTTAAACAGTGATTCATACGAAAAGGATCAAATATATGAAAAACAGATGATCATAAAATAGTTAGAAAAAAAATTACTTTTACAAAACGTGCCAAAAGAAATATTTTTTCAACCGCTCCTATTTGAAATTGTTGTAGATAAATAGACAGACAGACAGACAGATAGATAGAAAGATAGATAGATAGATAGATAGATAGATATTTCACATCAGATTATATAATCCTTAAAATTAAATTTTAATCTTTCTTTTTAACTGGTCACCGTATAAAAAGAATTAAATTACGTCTTTAATATTACATTCATTACATTATCCGAGACATTATTTCCTGATACTATACAGTGTATACACGAGTTGGGGGCTCATATGAATCGCCGCAAGAACAGGCTACAGCCGCCTCATATATCCAGCTTTCGCTTTCACATAAAGAGGCAGCAATTTCCCTCACGAGTCGCTAAACAATCCTAACCCACCATACACCCACCTTCTCGAGCCATTCCTTTCTCCCATCTTTCTCATAGCCTCTTATCCACTCCATAATAACTTATTTCACGTCGTCAGTTAACCGTTTACGTAGTCTCTTTTTCATACTCCTACCTTGTTATTACGTCTTGTTTGCATATTTTCGACATGCAAACTCTCCTCACACATCCTATCCACATGACTACACCACTTCAACAAACTCTCATGCGTTCTCTCATCCAAAGACTGTCATACTACACCTCCTCACCTCTTCTCGAGTTTTTAAAAAAAATGTCATTTGGTAACATGTGCACAACCTTTCAATAATGTTTCAAAATGTTATGTGCTACATTTTAATAATGTTGTTAAAATGTTTGAAATGTTTGTCAGAACATTTTAAAAACGTCATCATCACATTTTTGTATTACCTGGGCTCCCTATTCTGAGCCTCTATGTGGGAATTAAAAATCCGTCTGAACACCCTAACATTGTGGCACAATACGTCGTCAAAGTCTATGCACTGGTCTGGTTCGCTATTAAAACCAGGCGGCCGACGGCGCTCGTCATCTCTGAAAACTGATATCATTCTCCAGATACTTGCAAACCCAAATGCTGGAAATCATCGACAAGGTGATCATGTGCAACAGCGACTTCGCTTTTCAAGAGAATCTGTTGTTCGTCATGCTGGTCGACGAGCGTCCACACATCTCTGAGCTGCCAGGTCGAAAGTGCGAAGGATCATTGTCACCAGATGTCAAGCAGATCAACAACCAGGTCTCTGGAAGTTCACCATTCTGAAGATAAATTTACAAGCAGCCGACTACATCCACATGATAAGTTGGAAGATGCGTCTCTGATGGAACCTCCGATTACAAATCACTCCGAAGAATAATAACTACAGTATTCCAACGGATGTGATGCATCTTGAGTTTCCGCTATTTCCTTGCCACAAACAAGCAGTGGAACATGGTGTCAAGCTGGTAACGGAAACATCAGCTGCAATTTACGGTACCGAGCGAAGGCGTGGCTTCATCAAATCAAAAACTACGTTGCGTGTAATCATGAAGTCACTCAATACCAAAGCAGACTATCAAGCTATTTGATGCATTGCTGCTAGTCGGACCTAGTGTGCGTCGACATCATTAAGTGTCCACATTCTGGTTGGGTAGGTTGGTTGGCCAGGGGTAAAACTCGACGTTTAGCCACCTACCTTGTGGTGAGTCTTGGGTGATTTGAGCTAAACAAACGCTTAAATTAGCAGAGCTGCACATAATTTTTCTCACACAGGCTGTAATTTACTTTACTTTACTGTAATTTACTTTAGATTACTGTGGGTGAAATTGAGAAAAATTTCAATGTCGATGAGGCAGGTAAAGATGAATCTCTAAGAAGCTACTTTTTCCACAGTTTCTTATTGCTATCAAGTGGCAACTTTTGCAAACCCTACAAATTGAAATGCGAAACCTGTCCAAATACCTCTATTCACTCGATCATACCCTTTATCCAGATCCATCAATGTCACAAACAGTTTATCATTATACTTACAGTACATACTTTCTCCATTAACTGTCCTACTACAAGCCACTGATCCATACGTCCTCTTTATTTTTTTAAACCTCCCTGTTCGTCCCCGATCATGCCCTCAGTCACCCTTCTTACTCTCTCAATCACTATCTGTCCACACACTTTACCCGATAAACTCAGCAAACTTATATCCATATAATTCTTACACTCACTCTTCTCACCTTTATTCTTATATGAAGTCCTCAGTAAATATTTCCCCTTCTCACGCCATTCTATCTATCTCTGTCCTCCGCTTTACAACCATTTTTCCACCATATTTCAACATCTCTCCGTAAACATCATCCTCGCACTCTGCCTTACCAATTTACAACTTTCTTATCACTCTTCCAACTTCCCCTTCTGAAATCTTCTCCCACTACATATCATTACCTCTCACCCTTACTATTCCAGTGATCTCAGCCACTGTTAATTTTTTCTTAACAACTTAAAAATATTTACGTTACATTTCCCGAACATCTATCTCATCCATCTAAATTCATCCTTAATTGATTATATATCTTTCATCCTTAGATTTAAACATTCAATTTTGTTTCTTACATTTTATTTCTTCCTTCCGAAACAACTTCCTGTTATCAACAAAAGCGTCACTCATCTTTAGTTTAGTATTTCTCTTCACTCATCTTTAGTCCAGTATTTCTCTCCACGTTCTGTTTATTACTCTCTATTCCCCTATTCATCTTTTCTTTATGCATTACTTAATCATTCATAAGGATCTGAAAAAAAAGGCGTTTTACAACCAGGCAAGTAACACCAATCTTCATCGTCAATAAATAAACAACTTGTTAAGGCCAACAAAACATTTAGCAGATTGTGAAATACGATCTTCAGTTTGTTAACTTCGTCATAAATTACTTAACATAAATTCGTTGCCCGGAGGGTAACACCGTTTACCTATAAGTGAAGTGGAGACAATGAGGTCAGGGGTTCGACTCCCGATGGTGCTAGTAATAATAATTAGCGCAGTGAGCTGCATTAGTTTACAGTAGCCTGAAAACACTGAAATTTTCTCTCCCTCCTCACTGATT
>JAJOZX010004389.1:65000-112500 GCA_023014485.1 Bathynomus jamesi | reverse complement strand
CCTTTTACGCAAGCAACGTACCCTAAAATGCTCCACATAACTTGTTTTGGCCTGCACAACAAATCTATAATCCGATTTGTAGAGGCCATCAAATGTACTGAATGGAGGCTTGTAAATTTCAACAGTCAAGAAGGAGATTAGAGAGCTTGTGTAATGGACGTATAGAACATAAGCACTGAACAGTAAAGTTATGAAGAATATTCTTCCCGAGTAACTTCTGAATTGATTTTCTGAACCTGGAAAATAGAAATAATATAATATATTAATCCTGAATTATTTGAAAGTTGAAAATAAAGCTGTGGAATATTTTTTGGATCACCTGAACATAAGGGCCCCCAGCCTTCTTTAGTTAGCCTTATAAGGCTAACTAAGAAAATATCACGACCTAACCTAACCAATCGTTAGGTCAACTGTACGCCCATGACGATTGGTTAGGTTCGGTCGTTATATTTTCTTTAGTTAGCTTTATGAAGCTAACTAAAGAAGGCTGGGGGCCTTGATCTTCAGGTGATCCTATTTTTTTAATAATTCTAAACGTTAAAAATGGAATTCGTTGTATATGTTTACTTCCCTCTGCATTTAGGCCAATATTTCTCCTATAAAAGCGGTTCGCTGTAGCAACCGATCACATGACACTATCACAATTTTAATATAAAACTTTGTCGTTCGTCGATTTTTTTAAAATTACAGTGTTAAAAAAATTATCTCTGCTTTAACAAGAGTGCTGCTAAAGTGTTCCGTCCATGTTTTGGGTATAGACCCGTTTGAAATAGGCTTTATACTTTTTGTCTACCCTTCATAAACATCTTACATACAAGCACAGTCGATTACAAAGATTAAACTACCCTGGACCGCAGGGTAGTTGTGGTCTAGTGTATCCCGACTTTGATAACTGACAGTTCATTATTGATTTATTCAAACTCTGCTTGATATTTATCAGGTAATTAAAATGTAAAAAGTATTTATATCTCATTGTTTCCATTCTTATGCTAACTTTTCTATTAACACAAGTAAAATAATAGGTGTACAACTTACAATGTAAAGTCAACTATTCCAGGTAAAAAATTATAGATTTCATGCGTTGCCTCCTCCTATGTAAATATTTACAAATCCACAACAGGGATACTCTTTGTAAATGGATTTTACCGGAGAAAATAGAATATGTGAACAAATTCAAAAATCGAAGTCAGATTTCTCAAAATGCAGTTTGGCCTAATAGTAAAACAATGTCTGAAAAGAAACTAACCTATATTTGAAAATACCGCAACCAAAGTTATAAAACCATCACTTATCGAATAATTTTTCTCCAAAGGATTCATCTTTGCTATGACTAAAAATACCGCAATAAAAGACACAAAAACAATTCCAATAACAAGCCAAGCGACTGAAGTGAATTCGTCCACGTATCTCTTCCATGAATCGGCGTCATTGCCAAATGGTTTTTTGTAAAAGAGTTTCTTCCTGAAAGGGAACGAGTTACATTTAGGCAGTCTAAAGCAAAGGGATAACAAAATAATATTTAAGGTAAAAGTATGAGAGAAAAAAGCACTAGATGCATTTGTTATTTCATTAGTATTTTTAGGAATATTCTTTAAAACCAATGTATATTGTTTATTATAGTAAGATAACTTATAATTTGTATACCTTTCATTATTCTATTTATTACTCTTTCATATGAATTATGGGTTAGGTAATCTACAGGTGTTCGAAAAGTCCCTTCACCCTACAAAATGTACATATTTTAATATCAATTTTATTTTTGTGTGATTAATTGTGTTTATATGTGGTAGGTGTAATTTAAGAAACAAGTCACTAGCAACAATTACTTTAATTACAGTAAATACAGTTACTAATTACAGTTACTAATGAAGAACATCGTCTCTGCGTGTCTGTATCGCTTAATTCATTAACAAATGACGGGCGGTATGGTTTACTGCCGAGATCTTTTGTCAGGTGATCTCTCATTGTGGACATGGGGACTGCAAGTTCTTGTGATCGTTTCCGAAGTGATTTTTTTCGGTGAATGAGCGACCGATGCAATCACACCTTCACATTGTTCTGCTCGCGTTGTTGGTCTTCCCGACCGTGGTCTGTCCTTGATGGAGCCAGTTTCAAACAGCTTTTTCTCCCTGAGTAATACCGTCTTGTTTGGTGGTGCAACCTTATTGAATCTTGTGTTGAAATCATTCTGGATATGCATCATTTTGCCAGTACATGACTTTTCATGAGCCCATGTGCTCATTATCCTTTCCTCCAGAGTGTAAGTGGACTGGTCTGCCATTGTTCACACAACTCTAATACCTGGAAAAGAAAAAAAGTCAATGAATCACATATAAATTCAAATAATCACACAAAAATAAAATTGGTATTACAATATGTACATTTTGTAGTGGGTGACGGGACTGTTCGAACACCCTATATATATGTATGACTTTCCACTGCATCACTATATCTGATGCAAATCAACCGAATTTACATTGGCCTTAAATTATAGCAGATGAAGCTTTGTATGTATATTTTAATTTAACTTACGTTGTACGCCTTAAAGGATGTAAAAAATCTATAACTTGGGCCCTAGAGGAGACAAACTCTAGAACAGCAATAGCTATGTCTGCCTTATCGTCCATCAGTTCCTTAACAAGTCCATTCCACGACTGCTTCTCTTTCATAGGAACCATAAACATCATTTAGCATTCGTTTACATTCATAGCTGGAAAAAGACAACCCAAAATACATAGTTTACGCCATAGTTAAAAGTGGTATGAACCCTTCTTATTGAGCACCACTGTCTGATAGTACCTCACATTTATTCCAGTTCCTTAAATGTTCTCCGCAATGTTTATATCCTCAAAACTGTAAACGATGACGGGAGGAATTGAAAAAAGCGTTAGAGAAATATTTTATTTTTTACATAAATGAAGTCACTTTACCTAAAATTCAGGATTTTGTGTAGATTATTCCAAGCTGTTCCGAAAAATCTTTCAACCTCAAAGTTCCCTCCAGATTTTTTCGTAATCCCAGGTAAGGCCAATCTGTCTCATAAAATATAATACTGTATGAGTAACAAGGAATGTCAACAAAGTTTTTCCAAAACATATGAAAAATGTCATACGGATTACATTTTTAAGATAAGAGAATCAAATAGGTTCACTTCAGTAGTATGGGTGCAAAATGGACTAGTGAAAGAATATTGCAATGTTGCAATGCACAGTTGACCAATGTTGCAAGATGTTGCGAAGGGTTTATGCAATAAAGGGGGTGGGGATTATGCAATGAAGAGGGAGGGGGGAATGTTGAAAGAGCAACAAGCGGTTATGCAACTTGGAGGCGGAGTTATTCCCCAAGAGAAAGAAAGGAGAAGGACACAGAGGAAGAGAGGTTTTCGCCTGGCAGGAGCCAAGCGCATATTAAGACATCATCTGAGCGCCAGCTGTCTTATAAGGTGTAAATCCGCCAGTTGGCTTAGAAGGCGTAAATGGCTTCTACAGGTTGTGTTGCCAGATTGCGCTATTTATTTAATTAAAGCATATATTATTGACAGTTGGTTTAGAAATCCGTCATTTGGCTTAGAAGGCGTAAATGGCTTGTTCAGGTGTACAGGTTGAGTTACCAGAATGCACTATTTATTTAACTAAAGCATATATTCTTGATGGTTGGCTTAGAAATTCGTCAGTCGGTTTAGAAGGCGTAACCAGCCATTTGGTATAATTAAATAATAATATCTTTACAACCAAAAGAATTAAATAAAACACCATTACATCATTCTGTTTATTTAGACGAATTATTGGAATCAGAAATATATAGAAAATAAATATGCATTCAAACGATGGAATGATAAAAAAATAAAATAAAAATAAAAATAGTATAAGAAATATGAACGAGGAATATGTATATAATAAAAAGAAAATATAACCATCAATATAACAGTACACAAGAAATATATATATATACACACAATTATGTTAAATAATTAAATATATTGAAAATAAATGCATACACTTTATCTTCTACTGCACAAAATCAAAAAAATTAAAACTAAGAAATACAAAACGATTGAGTATAACCATCAATATAGCAGTACAGGAGAAATATATATATATATATATATATATACACACGCACACAATTATGTTAAATAATTAAATATATTGAAAATTCATCAAAATACATTCACTTTGTTCTACTGCGCAAAACACTAAACTCACACGTAATCGAGTCTACAATTACATTATTATTGCTTTGCACTACACAGTAAACGCGGCTTAATATTATTTAACCGTTCAAGTTATAGGGAAACCTATACTCTATATAAATGGCCCTCATATCGTTCAGTACTACTTTTGTGCCCACTTTACATCAGGTTGGCAAGTTATCTTTAAATACGTCTAGAATACAATCAAAAGCACGCACAAAGAGGTCATCGTTAACCACAACGTCATTATTAAATACAAGTTTATAAACACTCCTTTCCAATCGAGGATTTATTTTTACCAACCCGAGCTTTTCAATCGTGAACTCTTCACACTGCATAGAGGCAGTTGAAATAATCTTCTAAGTCGTTACGACAGCTGCTCATTATATAAAGAAATAGTTCTTCAGGGTGTACGGTATAGGTGAGCTCAGCCCTGTACCGCTCAAGTGCTTTGTACCAAAGTTCATGATATTTCAAAGAGTCTAAACCTTTTAAATAAGAATCCAGCTCTACACCATTCTCGCCTTGTTCAGTCCTACGCTCGGCAAACCCATAGAGCAGAGCGGTGTATGCGTACTCAAGAACCGTATCAAAATAAAGCATATCCGTAACACGCGCGTCTAATATAGGCTTCAGCTTGCGGAATCCGACGATTTCAAACATTCTGTCGAGGATGAAACGGTTTCGCGTAGGGACAAGAGCGTTATTATCAGAAGCATTCTTTCACATCAGCCGTATATCAATGCATGGCCGATCGTTATTTATACACAACGTACAAACAACGACATATGAGGGGGTGTCACTAATCTGCTCTCTTCTTGTACCTATACCTGCAGGAATTTTATAACGATCCTCACTCCACTTCTCAACTACCACGAAGATTCTATTCATCTCCTCAACACTTAAACTACATTCCGTTTGTTTGTTTGTCTACAAGTCGTTTCCAGTACATAGTTAATGGCACCTGTTTTACGGACACATCGTATACGGCGTTGAGAATGCTGCTCAAAGGAAGTTTCACCGTATTTCATCACTCATCAACAAGACTCACTATCCATATCCGTTGCTTCTCTTCTGCACGTGTTGTTTCTTCTACTTCACGATATATGTAAGCTTTTATAAAGTTTAGTCCTACAACATAGTTCAATACATCACTTGTACCACGAAATCCTACAATGCTCTCGCCAGAATAGCCGTAGAGTATTTGTACCTCTTGCTCCTTCAACAGATTCAATGTTGAGCGGGAGTTTTTCAGTATCCACCACATCTTGGCACTTTGTCGAATACCACTTCATAAACGTCGAACACGCAATATTAAAGGTAGCCATTACTATTTTCTGTCTACGCGGGAGAATACACGTCTGAGATCCAGGGCTTACTACGATCAACTGAGCACGTAGGGAAGAGATATGCGCGGTTAGTAGCAGGAGTCACGTGATCAATCTTACAGTGGGCGGAGCTTAGAACTTTCTTCTGTACACACGCTGGGCGGAGCTTAGAATTTTCTCCTGTGTACACACACACACACACACACACACACAAAGGAGAAAGTGAAACGCTAATTGAAACATGATTTATTTAATAAACGAAATATTCAAGGTATATATATATATATATATATATATATATATATATTTACAAATACGTGTAATAAATAAGTTAACAATAGGCATATCAAAGATTATGGTATCCAAAGGGTATGGTATCATAGGTACCAGGCACCTGGTAACGTTTCCTATAGGTGTTACGGCACACCTTTGTACCCCTAAGTTCCTTCACGCCCCCCAGCTTCTGCTCCCGAAAATTGTGAGTACCTACAGTTAGTTGGGGCGGCCGGTCGCCCTCATCATCATCCAAGCACACTAGATCCTTCAACGAATCAAAGTTAACGACCCGCCGATTCGCCTGGTTGAGCGTGATACCTTTAGCCTTCACGATATATTTCATATCCTCCCCCACTCTCACCCGTACCCCATACGTTTTTGGCCCTGTTGAGACAAAAGAGTCGGCGTATGCGATGTCTCCATACTCATCCTTGATCTCATCAGTCAACTCTTCGAGGAATTCACTAATAGGAGGCATGTATTCACCCTCCCTCTCTGTGAATATCACACTATCTGTATCGGCGTACAAAACCCTCCGCGCAAGAGAATACAATAGGCCCCAAAGTTTGATGCGTGCGTAGGCCGTTGTGAAGCTGGCTACAGGTATGTTTGTAACCCGTGAGGTATCTGTGGCCAATTCAGTATTGTTGTACTTTATGATGTAAGTATTATTACCTACATCACGATCTCCATGACCTCTTTATCGGGAGAATTGGCAAAATCCCAGACTTCACTATAACTTTGTGCCAAATGAACGTTCCCTTTGCCAGTATTCTGTGTAAATTTTCCCCAAAGACTGTTTAGACACAACTTTACACTAAAGCGCTTGCCTGGGTTATTTACAATTTGGGAACGGTCAAGCTGTATATCGTTGAATATAAGCCGATTTTTCATCTTCGGTATCAACTCCTCGCGGATACCCTGATGCTTCGACCTTATCTTTCAAAAAAGCGTTTATATATGGCGTGAAAAGGTTGGGTAGCTTCTGAAACCTCCACAGCTCGTGTATCTTCAATATTCTGTAGCCATGGCGAACAGCTAGATCCAGCTCTGGACTTGTATATACACCTCTGATCTTACACTGGTTGGCTGTATGATTACTTTCCCCATTGTTCTCCTCTGCGCACTTCACGCACAAGGGAAACATGAGCTTGTGGTCGATAACGACGGGTAAGATCGGCATCCAAAAATCGCGTGGGGGAAGCACATCTAAGAAAGAAAGGCCGAAATAGTACCCGTTCAAATTTGTTGAGAACACCTCGATGGTGGGCAGATCAGGTCCCACCAGTTTCTCAGGTGCACCCACGGGGTACGGTTTGTTCTTCATCAAGTAGGGATATAAAGAACAGAAGTCGTAGTAATGGAGTTTCACGCTTTCCGTAGGCGGAAAGTATAGCTTGAAGGGTACGCACTCCGAACAAGCTATCACCGCATTTGAGAGGATCCAGCACCATTGAACATTTGATAGTGTTTATTTCTTCACGATACTGTCCATCTGTTTCCATCCGTTCATCATACTCATGCTCCCACAAAACTTTGTGAGTGAACTGGGAGCCTATAAGTTGATCGCGGGTGCGGGTCCACGCAAGACTGTCGGCAGGAGATCTACCGTGGATATCTCCTACGATTCCACACTCAGGACGGGGGTATCCGTGCCACCAGCAACCGTTAAAGGAGTACACAGTCTTCTCACCAGTGGCACTTAGACTATCAACCCAAAACACACGACCATTAACCTTAATGGGTACTTCCCCCGTGTTGCGGGCATGCTTTATGTATACACCTGTTTGCTGCTGTAGGTGTATGAGCCAGTAAATAGCCTTGTGCCCATAACTGCGGGGATTGTTTCTGTGGATAACGGCTAAGGTGTCTTTAGGCATGAAGTTATTCTTGAACACCGTAAAACATAATGAGGCGATGGTGGTTGCGACTTGCAACGGATCGCATTTGAAACGGCCTATGTACAATTTAGGGTGGATCACTTTTCACTTTTTTAAAAGAATTATAGCTGGTCAAACTTTTTCCCATGATGTGGTTCAGTGGAAGTACACTGACGCCATTTTTACCAAAATCGATCAATATTTAGGGGTCGCGCATCGACCTTGAAAATTTCAATTTTGGAAATTTGGCCAAATTGACAATTTTTTACTGAATAAAGATAAATCATCAAATGACCATATTTTCTGAATCCTCTCAGTGAAAGAAATCCTCTCAGATACTTACCAAGTTGATCGGACAAGTGGTTTAGAAGTTACACTCACCTAGAAATAACATTAAAATTTAAACTATCGTATTTGTCCCCCGTTATGGACGTAATCATAGCATCAGTAGCTGGCGCATCCTAAAATCCCAATTACACACACACACAGGCTATGTCTATGACCAATATTTTTACTAATCACAGTTTGCTTTTTACAGATCAACTGTGTCAATTGATTCTTGTTTGATAAGTCTAGACTTTAGTACAATGGATAAACTGTTAACTATCAGGAGTGGGAAGACTGAAAGTTACTTATTCTGAAAAAGAGAAAGCAGCAACAACAGCACCACCTTCTCTAAGGTCAGCCACGGACGTCTTCTTAATTGGTCAGCCATCTTCCTCGATCGGTGGTGCCAAATTGCCAACCACCCATCAAGTTCTCCAGTACTTCTTCTATGCCAAGTAGGAAACTACTGACAGGAAGGCCGCCGTAAAAGACAGGCCAATGTTCTGGCATTTTGGAACATGGCACGTATAAAGACGATCACGAGGCGTAACTACGAAAGAAAACTGGAGTTACTGTGGGAAGAGTGGCGCTCGCTGCAGAAGAGCAAGATGAGAGACAGTGACGCGGTAAAAGGCAGGGAGAAGTTTTCAGAAAATCTGAACAAGCTCTGGGACATCGGAGCTCCCGTTGCTATTGAAGAGATACAGAAAAGTCGACTGCTCTTAGACAACAACAAACAAGAAGATATTAAATTTTATGAGGATCAAAAACGAAACTAGGAACCGAAGCTGAGAGCGACGATGAATCTATAGAAAGCAGATCATCGAGCAACTCCGAATCACAGCTAGAACCACCATACCGACAGCCGAGAGAATCAACTGTATCAATCAGCCTTCCTCACCGCATCCTCAATGCACCAGCTGTTATTGAAGTGGCTGATCGCTTCCGGATGTCCAATAATCAGGTGTGTATATATCAGTAATGATCTTTCCTTGACAAAGATATAATAGACGTAACGACGGAAAATTTAATGATTATTTTGTCACATAAAAACCATACGCATCCTTGTCAATTTCCTTTCAATTTCGCACATAGGTGGCAAGTGTCGTGGCGGCAGTCCTACGTTCGGCAGATCCGCCCGCAGACCTGGACAAATTCAGTATCTCGAAGGACACGTCTCGCCGTGGAAGAGTGGCACATCGTTGTGAAGTGTCGACAGCTGTGCAGAAATCCTTCGTATCTCCGAGGCACGCTGTCGTCCACTGGGACGGTAAAGTAATCAAGGTCAGTTTTGCCCTCACCGTGGACGACAGTGAATTAACATGTTCCAGTGACGACAGTGGATTGACATATTCCAGTGGACGATAATGGATTGGCATGTATGACATACGTTTCAGGACTCTCTTGGATCATTGGAGCACCACCAGGCGACTCTCATCTCCGGAGCTCCCCAATGCACAGAAGGAAAGTTGCTGGCCGTTCCGACTGTTGCTGACGGCACCGGTCTGTCCCAGGCCCAGGCGACCTTTCGTGCTCTCAAAGACTGGGGATGCGAGAACAACGTGATTGGACTGTGCTTCGACACAACTTCTTCCAATACGGGGAGGGTGCAGGGTGCGGTGGTCCGGCTGGAGAACATGCTTGGTAAACCGCTCTTCCAGCTGGGCTGCCGCCATCACGTTATGGAGCTCATCGTGGGGGCAGTGGTCATCACCGCGTTTGGAAGAACCACAGCACCAACTGAACCTTTGTTCCAGTATCTGAGGAGAAGGTGAATTTCAAGTCTAAGGCGCATTTGTTTTCTTCAATGATTTTTTGCCTTCAGAGCAATTGAGATATCAGCGTCCTTCTACTAATGATGTTAATAGCAGTCGAAAAAGGAAACGTCAGTCGTTTTCATGCAATATTTTCATAACTCCCCTTTCAGGTGGGACAAACTCGACCTCTCGACTTATCGCGAGCTGGAGATCGAGCATTTGGCGGAGGTGACGTGGCTGATGGAGCTCCGAGATGAGGCAGTCAAGTTCCTCGGCACCGCTTCTGGTCTTGTCAGAGAACACTACCGAGAAGTGGCGGAGATTACACTCCTGGTACTCGGGGCCCAGCCACGTCGTGGCACACACTTCATGCGCCCAGGAGCCTACCATCATGCGAGGTGGATGGCCAAGGTTGGTATTTTGAATTAGAAGTTAAATATTGTATTGCCTTCTGGAAACAGCCATTTGAAGTCCCTACCAGAAAAAAATAAGATAAATAATTTACCATTAAACAAACTTATATGGAGTGGTATCGGTATTTATACATCACAGTGCGTATTCTTTTCAGATCATCTACTACACGAAGCTCCTGATGTTCAGCGGTCAGCTGGAGTTCGACGACGAGCTGGTACAGAAACTTCAGAGAGTGGTACTATTTACTGCACTCCTCTACGCACCTGCCTGGCTGGCGGCTCATGTCGCAGCTGATGCCCCGCTGAATGACCTTGTGTTGTACCAGCGTCTTCTGCAGTACAGGGCTGTGGATCGCGAGATTGCAGAGGCTTCACTGGCAGTGATCAGGCGGCACTTGTGGTATCTGAGGCCTCAGACTGTCGTTTCGCCCTCTGCAGTGACAAAGTGGAAGACACTGTGAAGCACGAGATGGCAAAGAAGCTGTGCCGCCCGCTGTGCCCGAGGACTTCACGTATGACAACGTCTCGGTTGATGACACGACGCGCCTTCCGGACCTGATCGATGAGTCATCGTGGTTCGTGTTCACAGGCCTGCAGGTGTGCGCGTCTACGTGGCTCACTCTGCCGGTGAATAAGTGGGATCAAGATAAGAACTACTGTGATCTGAAGAATGTCATCTCGCATCTGAAAGTTACCAACGACGTGGCAGAGAGAGGGATAAAACTGATAGAAGATTACGCGAACACTGTCACAAAAGACGAGTCACAGCTGCAGGTCTTCTTCAGCTCGTGGAAAAGAGCGGAAAGAACTCGGTGACTTCAAGAAGTCGTCACGCCAAGATGACGTAGCGCAGAGGGAAAGGGAGTTAGCAGAGAGAGTACATGGCGCACGCCTTAAGGTGACGTGTGTTCTAACCACGATTCATACAGTTTTTGAACCTAGTTAGTAATATCGGTAAAACCGTTTTAATACAAAATACATTTGATCTTTCCTTATTCGTTTTATCTTATCCTAAAAAGCAGACAATGGCAGACAGCATATGGAGATACGGGGACAAATACGGTATTTTAAATTTTAATGCTATCTCAAGGTGAGTATAACTTCTAAACCACTTGTCCTATCAACTTGGTGAGTATCTGAGAGGATTTCTTTCACTGAGAGGATTCAGAAATATGGTATTTGATGATTATCTTTATTCAGTAAAAAATTGTCAATTTGGTCAAAATTCCAAAATTGAAATTTCAAGGTCGATGCGCGACCCCTAATATTGATCGATTTTGGTAAAAATGGTGTCAGTGTACTTCCACTGAACCAATTCATGGGAAAAACTTTGACCAGCTATAATTCTTTTAAAAAAGTGAAAAGTGATCCACCCTAATTGTACATCCTTCTGAAGGCCTGGAAACATACTTTAAGCACACGCACATCATTCACGCAATAACGCTCACATTCATCAGCTATATTTAAAGATTACATTCATTAAAACTGTTGTAGTATTGGTCAAAATCTTCACGTTCATCTGTACTCATACATTCATAGTTAAAGTAATGTTTGGGTGGAGGTAGTCCTACGTAATTTAAAGTTTCGCTAGTGAGGGACGTATAAGGGAAATATCCTTTTGAAACTTCAGCGGCTTCGCCCATCACCTTGGGTAGTTGCTAATTACAAGGTGTGATATTTAATAATATTGTATTGTCTTAAACTGTACATTACCTCTTATTTGCATCTGTATTAGTTTGTTGCCTTTTTCAAGGGATCACCTGTAAATATCTCAGATGACTCGTACTCAAGCAACTCCTTATAAAGGAACTGTGTGTAAATTTTGCCCCGTTATGGGCGAGAATATAGTCATTTTTTTTAACTTGTCCGCTATCCTGACAATACAATATAGGACACAAAGAGTTTCACAGGGCTATCGTGGGCATTCGTTTTAAAAACGTTTGTCCGTTTACCACATTTGTGACACTCATCACACTCGATCTCCATACACTCATCACAGATAGTCTGGCTTACAAGTAAATGTGGAATAACCTCTTTGGTTTCAGCATTCGTATATGTTTCTATATCGTAGTACACAGTTATACAAGGTCTATTTTTAGGCTTGCGTTTTCATATAACATACATGCTTTACTCCAACCGCCTTATATTTCTATGGCATGTAGAACAGTGAATTTCATCACATTTATGCTTGAAATTCCCCCAATTATCCATCATATGAAACATACCACATTCACAGATTCTCATTTTCCTGCACGTGCCAATTGATTTATGGAGAAAACAGTTATTATTGAAAAATGTGCGTCTACACACATCACAATCCCTCTTCTCAGCTTCAACTACACGGCTTTCACATTTGGAGCTTTTACACTGCTCACATACCATGTGGCAATCTTTACAATGTTTCACTATATCATCCGCAAACTCGATACATCCCTTACACAAATCATGATGTCGTCCATATTTTCGACTTTTATCATAACTCGCGTAAAGGTCCCTTATATTACGGATGGGAGATACGTTGTCCTGACAGTCCTAAAATAAGTAGGGGTCTTGTACGATCTTCACACTGCTTTTAAAAACATACACAGTCCTACGACGATCATCCATTCCAAATACAACTATACGAACATTCATTTCCTGTTCTACCCTTCTCAGCTTCAGGACCCATATTACAGTCAAACTCAAGTTTACAGTCTACAGCTAGTTTACGGGCACGCTCCACTACCGTAGGCAACCAAATGTTTTGACCCGTGTATTTAGTACAGTAAACATACGCAAGACTACTGCTATAAAGCCGCAACCACGATCGCGTTTATATGCCGTCTATAAATAGCCTGAGAATTGAAGTTAAGAGTATAAGGTGTGGCACTATGACCCGCAACACGGAATACACGGTCAATATTTACCGTGAAGTTGTCCATATTGAAGGCTATACTACTTTGAGAGGCCTGCATTATACGGCCTAATATATACTCTATATCTTCAGCTGCCAACGTCTGAACGGTATTACTACCCAAAAATCATCTACATCTCCGTCATCTGACCCGAATCCGAAGGACAGCTCGTCCTGACTTCACGTTCGTCGCGGTTCTGAAGGGCAAACTCTACAATACGTTCAACTATGCGCCGTAGTCCGTGTTCAACACCATTGCTATACATGGATCTAGGATCAACCCTGACTATATACCGATTTCTAGTCAAGGGGGGTGGGGTAGCGGTGCGCACCAACTCGAATGTTATGCCATCCTCACAGAACGAGAAGCTGCTGTGGAGGATGTACCCGGAATTGAACAGGAATAAGGGGTATATTTGAGGAAGGTACTATTGTGGGGGTTGTGTCGTAAGACGTAGAGGTTGGGGCTCTATTACTGGGGTCTAACAACCGGCGCAATCCTGGCGCGCTTTATACCTGACGTGTGGGCTCTTCATCATGCCTCCGCTTTGAATTGGCGCGTGCTACAGGTATCGCTGGGAGGATTCGTCAGCGGGGATGGATTCTGTGATCACAACTACACTGTCGTCGGGTCATCTGTAATATCGATGATGGGGTGCTGTACCTCATCGTCATTCACGGTTCTGTGGGAGAAGAGAAAAGCAAGACTGTAGAATATAAGGGTCATCTTAAATATTTATTATATTTTGTGACTTGTTGACGTGTTAGAAATGGATTCTGTAGAAAAATTCAGGTTCACGAGCCCATCCACATGTATATATCTGGACCTACAGGATGTGGTAAAACTGTGTTTATGCTTAAAATCATTAAAGAAAAGGGAGAGATGTTCTCAAAATTTGTGCATAAAGTTATATGGTGCTATTCGACGTATCAATCAGTGTTCAACAAGTACCAAGATGATATTTTGTTCCACAAAGGTGTGTATGACGTTAATTCGTTAAAGGGAAATGAACATACAGTCATTGTAATTGACGATCTCATGTTGGAGATGGGTAAAACGTTTGCCGAGACATTTACTGTACAGTATTCTCCCACCATCTTAACATAAGCGTGTTCTTCATCAATCAGAATCTATTTTTCAAAAATAGATACACGCGGGATGTGTCGTTAGATACACAATATCTAGTCTTATTCGCGCAACGTAGAGATTTATCACAAATTGGGGTATTAGCCAATCAAATTTTCCTGAATCAGCGTAAGGAGTTTTTGTAGGTTTATAAAGAAGCTACAAGCCCGCGTTACGGATAATTGCTTTACGACCTTCATCCGCGAAACACGTTTAGGGTGCTTCTAAGAACGAATATATTTCCAAACGAGCCTGAAACGGTGTATATTCCAGAATGACAAAGAGGCTAAAGAAATACCATGAATTAATAAAAATCTATCATCGACTGCCCCGGGCAATGCAGCAGATGTTTGCTAAAAATATCGACTCCGACTTTTTAAAATGAATCTGTGTTAACGTTATAAATTGCAATGTATCAATGAAACCACCACAGAAGGCTCGCCTACGCCGTTACAAGAACATAATACGTGCACTCGCTCGTAAAAGTCAAACTGTAGGGAAGAAAAAACGAATTATTGTACAAAGAGGAGGGTCATTCCTCCCATCTTATTTTCAGTTTTGGGTCCTTTACTGGCTAGATTAATATAATGAAGAAAGTGGTAGTGATTCCACACGAGGTGTATGCTTCACTACAAAGTTCAAAGAATCCAGACACGGATCTAGATCCCCGTAAAAGCAGGCTTAAAAGAATGGAAAGCGAATTGCTACCCTATTAAACAGTGAAAAAACACCTGATGAGAAAAGAATCTTATACCAAGAAGCTCTGCAGAAATTTCTTCACGAGTACGAAAATTATAAGAACCCGACAGAGATTCCCGTGGTTATTAGGCACAGCACGGGGAACGATGGACATGGTGACATAGGACCTGTGTCCGACGATAGAGCTGACCAACCAAAGATTAATGGGTCGGCCACACAACATATCGAGCATGTATTAAAAAGCACCCTCCCACATACATTGAGGAATAAAGGTTTAAGTCTTTATAATCTATTGAATGAGGACCCGCCATACAATGGACCGTACAGGTGAGATCATTGTGGAAGGAGCAAAGGTACAGGATCGAATATCGTAGACATCGTCCATGATCTGGTGAGAAAGTGGGATAGGCCCTCACCATCAGGATGGAAGCATATTAAAGCAAGACTACAACAAATAAATGTCCCCAAAACAATGATAGGAAATCTGAACAGGTTAAAAGACTTGGAACATGCGTCGCACGTGACACAATTGAAGACGCCATCACCCCGGCGGTAACCTCTGAAGAGGAGAAAGAAGAGGTTAAAAACGGTCAACCCTACCCACGTGCCTCTAAAATACGCAAATGGCTAACATATTAAGAAGACGTTATTATGACATTTCTACCAGCCTCCTACGGAGGCGTAGATAGACTGTACAGAAGTGTTTACGGAGTAGGAAAAAAGATGTGAGAGATTTTTGCGGGAGCAGGACGCTTATACACTTCATAAGCCTGTGAGAAAAAGGTTTAAAACAGCCAAGACAACAGCTGCTTCGATTGACTCTATTTGGCAAGCAGATTTAACAGACATGCAAAGATATTCAGTGTATAACGATGGTTACCGCTACATTCTATTCATAATAGATGTATTCTCTAGATATCTGTGGCTAATTCCTCTGAAAAATAAATCACCTGAAACAGTTGCTAAAGCCACCAAAACGCTGATGTTGAAAGAAAACAGGGTTCCTGGCTATTTTTGTACGGATATGGGGAAGGAATTTATAGGCCGTGCTTTTCAGAACATGTTGACAGAGTTTAATATCAGCTATTACACTACCAATTCTATACATAAGGCTTCTTTAGCTGAAAGAGTTCAACGTACCATAAAGGAACGCATGCACCGCATTTTACACATAAAAACACACAGATTTCTAGACATTCTGGAATCATTGGCCTCATCCTACAACCGCTCACACCATCGCACGATTGGGACAACACCTAACGAAGTTTTAGAAAGAGGTACGCGCCCAGAGGTGAGAAGAGATGGAACACCCCACCACCACACTCTGCGCGTTTCAAAATCAATGATTATGTAAGGCTGTCGCGTTCGGGAAATAAATTCGCGAAGGGATTTGAGCAAGGATGGACACGTGAGATTTTTAAAGTTAGGGCTATGAGACCTAAAGGTGAGATAATGATGTATTACGTTGAAGATTTGAATGAAGAAATCGGAGGCTTTTACCGCGAGGAGTTGCAGAAAGTGGCATTTAATTTAGGAAAAATGTGTTTAAAATTAGAAAATTTTAGGAAGCAAAGGTTCAGGAAAGAGAAAAATGTACCTGGTGAAATGGCTAGGGTACCCAGAAAGCTTCAACACCTATATAAAAGCTGATGCAATAATGAAGCTTAAATAGTATGCAACATGGCTCTAACCATTTCTACGTCACACTCCCGTCCTCCTCGTCCCTGTCTGTACACCTAACAACACACTAGCCAACTTTGTAACAGAACTCCATGGACCCATTGAATTGGGTCGTGATTCGTATGAGGTGGGGATATGTGAAATTCAGCTGGACACCCTCTTTTTAAATATGATTATAAAGATACCTTTTTACGATTCTTAGAGACATTGATGAGTGTGAAAAAGCCGGGGTAACTCGGGATGAAACTATACGTATCGCCCGGATGAGGTTGCACGGTATACAGTACAGTAGTAACACTAGGTCCGGGCCGTTATGGTTCGGCTGAGGATGTTGTGAGAGACTTAAACGTAAGTTTAAAAAACTCAAATCTTACGACTGATTTAGTATACGAAATCTTAAACAAAGGAAACCTGCACATACTCTAATCCTAAAATCAAAGGCTAACAGAAATATTAAAGACCAAGAGTGTTCAAAATTATGACCGAGGGGCGATATCGATCAGCCTTCCAAAGAGACACATTTCACGAGGTACAACATGACTTGTCCAGCCTAATGTATCAGATGAAATTGGAGAAATTGGCTGGCTATACACCCCGAGACATGTGCTATATTTACAGCAATATGTGGAGCACCAGTTTGTTGGGGATACCCAGCCACGCCTGCTGCGCATTGCTCACATTCCCAACCATAGAGGAAGGAGTTTGAGTATTATATATGACAGATCCCATTAAGTGAATGTCGCAATTAATCTAATAACCAATATCTCAATATATATATATAAGAACGATTGAGGGAAAAAATTTCCCATTCGGTGATGGGAGCTTAACAGTGAAGCTGCACTTTCGACGCACTGAGTTATAATGGACAGAAAGCCTTTCACAGTCTATCGAGGGGTGAGATACCGGCGTGGTAGTGGACTTGGATCCATTTTTTCTACAATACTACGTACGGCTGTTCCTTTGCTGAAGAGGGGTGCCAGATACCTCGGAAGGAAAGCGCTACAATCAGGTCTTAACACTGCAGAAGACATATTGGCTGTGGCTAAACCTAAAGAAGCTGAATCTTTTTCAATAAAAACCCAAAACATATGCAGAGTATACATATAGTAAGAGTATTACAGTATGAAGATATCTTTGAACCGCTCAAAGAAGTTCCTTTAAGAGATAATTCCGAATAACATTTATTACGGAATTTATAAAATTATTTAAAACATGCAAAAGATTGCTATAAAAAAATTCAATGAATCAAAACAGGACTTAGCATAATTGCAAACTAATCTATAATTGCGGATACCTATATGAAGCATTTTTAACGTGATGAGATGAATTACTACAACCCTCCATATATATGATGAAATAATCCAGAACAGTGCTCTTTCTAACAGGCATATTAAATAAGTTCGCGAATAATTAGCTACAAAAATAAAATTACAGGCACTTACATTTCTACGGCAGTCCCTTGCGTCGGATCGTAAGGAGCGTCATTGCAAATATCATCAACGGTTTGCGTTGGAACTAATCCATCCCGGTCAGCCGCGTCAAAAAGATTAAGTGGGATAACGCCACAATGTTACCATCTTGATATAAATCCGGTAAACTGTAAAGTTCTTGATTCATGGCGTAGGGAATGTTTATTCACTGGTGAAAATAACTACTGTGACTCCCAGCTGAAAATATTTCCTTTTATATGCATGATTCCCAAGCACCACCCCAAAAGTCTAATAGGCGGTTCGTAAGTTTAATGATTGTTTGTCAATGTAACTGGGCAAGGCAATAATAAAATTGCGTACCAATCGTAACACCTATATTACGGGTCCATGCTTTGGACGTCCTGATTGGTCGACTAATGGTGTCTTTATACTATCTCTCCTTAGATTTAATGCTCACATCGTGTATTACCACTTGCAGTCTCTACCACGACAATATTTGCATTTGCGCCCATACTTTTCTCGGTTTTCCCATTTTAGAACCCACCCCTTTATGCAATATCCCTCACCCTTTTGCAACATTGATCAACATTTGCCATCTCGATCACGACAATATTTTACATTATTATTTTTTGCGGTCATGCTATTTGATCCTCATTTTTTCCCATTTTGGATAGGGAGATGGACAACTTGAGCGACTGCAAGTCGTTATAGGAATATCTTCATCAGAGCAGCTCAGCTCAGTACCACAGGAAACAAAATTAGCGCCGCTACTCTTCATAATCCTGTCATAGATCATTACCAGAGACAGCACATTAACATCCGATGACACAAAGATCATTAGAAAATAAGAAATCTAGAAGATCTCTACAATCAGAATGTTTTTGTGCATTATTATTTTTGCGGTCATGCTATTCTCAGCTTTCCCAAGATTCCTGACTTGTGGATTTGGTTATATATATATATATATATATATATATATATATATATATATATATATATATGTGTGTGTGTGTGTGTGTGTGTTTGTTAATTGCCACTTACAGTCTCTACCACGATGGTTTCAAATATTTGCAAAATATATGTTTGCGGTCATACTATTCGATCCTCAACTTTGATTAATGTATTCGGCTTGACTTTCTACTTGCCAATTCTCGCGTAGAAGTGTGATTAAATTGTGTTTAGCTCCTGAAAATGAATGTCTGCTAGGGTTGGTAGATAAATGGGCGCCCCAGGTATCCTAGTGGTTAAGACGCTGGGGTGCTGGGTGAGAGATCGAATCCGGGCGATGACATTGTAATTTCACCCCGCCAGTGCTGGAGCGTAGTTCGGATTCCACGTTAAACTGAAGGTCTAAGGCGAAGTGAAAAGCTTGACCCTCGTCAAAATGAACAATTCGGTGAGAAGGAAAACCGAGTTAGCTATTATTATTACTACTGTGATTTGCACCACCCTATATATATATATTGTTCTTGCATATGGAAATATGATAAGCAAAATCATTACTTATTCAAAGGTTAATTTAGCCTATAAATAATTTGGAAAACAATCACGTTATGCTTATGTATTATTTAAGTTAAGTTTTTAACGTCAATAATAATGGCAATAATCGAAACAATATTTGAAGTGAAGTGCGGCAAAAACTAGTTTAGGAGATGAGAAGTGGTTTGACCTACATTTCTTTCTCGCCTTTTGGGCTAACTTCGAGTTCTAAGCGTATATATATTATATAACGTATGCCTTCCTTGTCTTTCGAATTATAGGTAAAATTAATATTATTTTTATAGAATATTTAAAATTGTTTATTATCAAATTTAATATACAGTTTAGTATATCTATTGTATATTATTAAGCCTGATTTCATATGGGAAATTTAATATAAATGTGTATATACTGTATATAAATTTCTCAATTTAGTATAGTGTAAAGAATGAATTAATATTAAGATAAACGAAAAGAAAATGTATGAAATTGAGAAGACACATCTTGTATATATATATATATATATATATAATATATATATGTATATATATATATGTACACAGAGGAACGACAAAAGTAAATAGATATTTTAGGTTTGGCTTTAGAGTAAATCACTGTACTGACATGTGCTTTTATACGCTAAAGGCAGCCGTTCTAAAGTACAAGATGTCAAGTAGCATTGTTTTTGAACCACCTTAGACCTACAGTTTAGACGAGAAATCTGTAAAATGATACGGAATCCATCACTAAATTTTTATTTTATTTTATTCATGTTGCAAATAGTAAGAAAAATGTATGGTGAGGGATGCTTGCTTGCATGCTTTCATATAGGGAGTTGGATAAAATTTGGGAACTGAACAAAGAACGGGTTTGTTAAAATTTATTGTTCAATATAAAAGTATATATAGAATTCTCATTTAATTTTTTTATCAGTTACTTTAATTTCTCTGAACTTTAATTATAATAAATAATAAGATGAACGATTTCTTTTTGCTAAGCCAATTGTCTAGTGTATTTCTTTTATTGTTAATATTGGGTATCGTTTAAAAATTAGTTCTCTTGCTGAACAAAATTAAGGAGAAAGTCAATCTTGCCTTTAATAAATAAGTAGTTAAATTAAATGGCGGTATCTGGTAACCCCTCCATATATAAATAAAAACAGGTATACCTGAACAATTAAAAACATTATTTAGCAACTCATGTAAATAAAATTAATGGTGGTATCTAGCAACTCACCCTAATAAGGTATACTTGAACAATTAAAAAACATTATTTGGCAACTCATCTAAATAAATGCTCTCTGGTAACCCCTCCATATATAAGTAAGTGATATTTGGCAACTCACGATCCTTTATATAACAGCTGCTTGGCCCCTGGATGTTCATAATGCGTCTGGCTCCAGCCAGGCGAACACCTCCTTCCTTCTTAGGTTAAGGCTTAGGGTAGGTTTCCCTTTAGGGGTGAGGACATCCCTTTCTCCCCCAAAGACCTCCTCCTCCTCCTTTCTCTTCCTCCATTAGGTTAAGGCTACCCCTTTGGGGGGAGGTCATCCTCCCTTCTACCCCCGAAGCTCCCTCCCCTCTCCCCCTTGGCAGCATTGATTTGTTGCATAACCCTTCCCCCATTTGCAGCATTGATGTTGCAAAGCCTTGCAACATCGATGTTGTATAACCCTCCCCTTTGCAGCATTGATGTTGCATAAGCCTTGCAACATTGATATCGCATAACCCCCTTCATTGCATACCCCTCCCCATTCATTGCATAACCTCTACCCCCTTTGTTGCATAACCATTTTGCAACATCTTGCCAAATTGGTCAATATTGCATTGCATCATTGCAACATTTCATCAAACAAAGGTTGGATCCACGGTTGGGGAATAATGGTTACAAAATTATGTTTGGCGTGGATCCAACCTTTGTTTGATGAAATTTACAACGAGTTGCGTCGGAGAACTACTTCACTTCGAAACATTTTGGATCGAAAAATTAAAAGTCTCATTCGAAATAGTCAGTGGAGTAAAAAAGCAAGCTCAAAGTGTGTTTTGAACCTTTCTTCGAAAAACATTAGTGACGATGCAAAAAGTGCCCTTGGATATGGTATGTCCTTTTTTATTGTTAAAAAACCTTCGGCTTTACAAATTTGTTACAGTCTCGCGTGTTTTGAAAAACAGTGTAATCTCCCTCAGTATTTGTTTAACATAGTTAAAGGCCTCGTTTATAGTGCGGCGAATGGTAATTACGAAGATAACTTTCCTAAACGTTTTCGCAATAGCCTCTCACAATTAAAAAAAGATGGGGAGCTCCATATTACTAAAGCAGACAAGGCTAACACCATAGTTATTATGGACAAAGTGGACTATATCGGAAAGATGAACGAGCTTCTCCAGGACCCCGCCACATACAGCAAACTTAGGAAGAACCCGCAGGATGACGTCATCAAATCATTTAATAGTGGCTTGAAACGCATTCTCAAAGATCATAAGGACTTAATTCCGCTTTTCATGTCCACTTCACCTTCTCTGCCCTACCTTTACGGCCTTATTAAAACCCACAAACCTGGCAACCCTATGCGCCCTATTATTAGTTCGGTGGGCTCTATTACTTATAAACTCTCCAAATGGCTTGTCAAAGTCTTGTCCCCCATTCTCGGAACTATCTCTGATTCACATGTAAAAAATTCCATGGATCTTACTGAAAAATTGAATAATGCACGTACTGAAACTAACGATAGATTGATCAGTTTTGACGTTTGTTCATTGTTCACAAAAGTGCCGATTGACGATATGCTTGACTTTCTCTCCCAAGAATTACATAAGTATGACCTGCCACTACCTTCACACATTGTTTTGGAACTTATTAAGCTTTGCATTAAAGACTGTAAATTCACTTTCAATAACGAGTATTATCAACAAGTTTTTGAGATGGCCATGGGCAACCCCTTATCGCCCCTCCTCTCCAATATTTATATGGAGTTTTTCGAAATTACTTACAGTACATTCCGAGAATCCTGGGGGTTGGCATCCCTTGGTTGCGGTACGTCGACGATATTTTGTGTATCTGGCCCATGAATCGTGACCTGGATAACTTCCTCCTTCAGTTAAATGATCAAGTCCCCTCCATTAAGTTTACTTTAGAAGTGGAACAAGACAATTCAATCCCATTTTTGGATGTGCGTGTACATAGGGAAAGCCCAGGTTTTAAGTTTAGTATCTATCAGAAAACAACAAACAATCTGTCCTACGTACACTTTTACTCGGGACATGACACCCCCACTAAGAAGGCCATTTTTTCATCAATGTTTCTCCGCGCCCTTAGGATCGCCAGTCCGGAATACATCGATGCCGAATTGGAAAAAATCAACGGTATTGGAAGTGATCTGTGTTACCATCTGCGTTTATGGAATCTTGTCTCAACAAGGCAAAACGAACTTTCTATCGTGTCAATAATAACACTCGTACTTTGTCAAAAAATATTTTAGTACTTCCATTTTTCCCGGGCTTTTTAGGCATTGCTAATGTACTTAAACTTTTGGATATTAATGTAGTATTTTCATATAACAATATTGTGAAAAATATCATAGTAAAAAATAGCCCTACCAATAATTCAGGCATTATCTATAAAATTGGTTGTAAACAATGTGATTCCTTTTACATAGGTCAGACGGGAAAGGATTTGCACACACGTATAAAACAGCATCAATATTCCTTAGAACAGGACAGTTTTCCAGTGCCCTTTTTGTCCATTTGTCAGAGTTATCCCACTGTATTGATTGGAATAATGCTTCAGTTTTATTCCACTCTAGCAACATTGTTAATAGAAATATTCTTGAGTCTGCCATTATCCAACTTTCAAATAACTTCAACATAAGCAAAGGTCTTTTTCAACTCGATCCTGTTGTTTTGAATTCCTTCAAAACAGATCTAGATAAGAGGGGTAGAACGCTAAATCTTTGGTAAACTTGTATGCTACTTTATTAACTTTTAATTTTAATTTTATTTTTTTATATATCAAAACTTGACCATGAAAGGCAGAGTGTTAAAACCCGGGCAGATTTCCAGTATAAATTTGTATTTTTATAATTCATTTGATCTTGTGCTAAAAATCAATATTTTTCCTTACAAATCTGTATGCCTCTCTGTTAATCCTTTAATAATTTTTAATTTATATTTTTACTTCTCCGTTTATTGCATATATATATATATACATATGTATATATATATATATATATGGATATGTATGTGTGTATATATATGTGTGTGTATGTATGTATGTATGTATGTTATTTATTTTTTTTTCTTTCTTTCTGTAACCTATATATAGGCTGTAATCCTTTTATGTACTTCAGTGTTCCTGAGGATGTCATTAGACGAAAGCGCTTGAGCACCATTTTGTGTTTCCTTTCCTTCGTGGTTTTATTCATCATAAATATTTTTCACGTGTTACTTTCGTGAAATAATTTTCATATATATATATATATATATATATATATATATATATATACTATATAGGAGGTCACTAACTTTAACAGTGGAAAAGTTTTATGTCCAGACTTCAAGTTTATCAAATAATAATAAGGAAACTTTCAAGCAGCAGCGGTTTTAACGCTTTCTTGATATTCAATAAAGCTTACTTAAAGTGGGAACGTTGAAAGTAATTTGGCCAAGGAAAAAATTGTTTCAGGGGTACGAAATCGCTAGTCCTCCTAAAACTAAAAGAATGACAATCACAGAAGTGAAAACTACACACACACACACACACACACACACACACACACACACACACAATAATAACGACTTGTATAATTTAACATTTATCTAAATGCCTATCATTTCGCTCGTGTAGCCAAGATTACGTGCATGCACATTACCTGCATGATAACATGCAACAATGTTAATGACAAAAGTCAATTATCACAGCGACGAATATCTTACTATCATTTACACAGAGGCATATATTTTATTAATAGTAAATGACTGGCAATTTAAATGATAAAAGCAATCCCCCAAAAAAACGTTAATATTATCATCACGTCAGCACCTAAAATATTCAAGAGACGCCATACTCTTAGTCCAGTGTTCGAAATACAAGGGGAATCATGGGGGTTTGACCCCCCAAATCCACATGGAACCCATGGAAATGTGCTGTCCAAGGAGACCCATAGTGGGTCCGAGATACGGGACTGACGGGAGACTCACGCAATAACCACAATTTTCTTTGAAAAACATCACCATAATGCACCATATGATGTTTGTTATTAAAAAAATTTCAGGGGGAGCATGGCCCCGGAACCCCCTACCTTGGCACGGTCCATTCCACTAAAATCTACTGCATTCACGATCTTCAAACATGGCATCTCTGCCGGGAGTTCATAAAAGCTAAAGCTTTCAAGTTTTAATTTATATGAAACACCCCTCATCCCCCGGTATTTCGAACACTGCTTTAGTCATCGTATCAACCGAAACTCTGTAGTTTTATCATCCTCATGGTCTGACCTGCCTGAATAGCTAAATTACGATTATTTCAAAATTTGCATGTGATATCCTAATGTCTAAGCTTATCTAAAACAGATGAGAAAGCAAGTCTTAACAACAACTGCTACTCTACTTATCCAAAAACTACAGACAAGTCTCTGTTCTTATTGTGACGCCAAAGATATTTTACGATAGCTCATTTTATAGTTAAGAGATTTTTACATATTAACCAGATTCATCACATAGCTAATGAAAATCTCGATCCAGCTCTGTTTTACTTTAGCAATGTTAAAGTCTTGTGTTATTATCACTTCAGTGATACCGTTATCTGATCATATCGTGATTACTTCCTCTTCCTTTCGGTCATTGAAGAGAGGTCGCCATACTTATATTTATCTCCTTTGTGAACCTCATTATGGTATACCTAAAATTAGTCACGAGAGAAATTCCGTTCTGCCATCGTTTGGCATGTATGTTAGGGTGTATCATGCTCAGGTCGAATATTGAAAAACTTGGAATTTTAAGATTGGCAGTATGTATTCCTATGTAAAATTGAATTTTAAGAGGGGTTCGTCTTCTGCAACTTTTGCGAAAAATCGCATTTAAGTGCTCAAAATTGCACTTTTTGTCGAAAAATGGGATTTTGGGCCAATTTTAAAAATTTGGTGGCCTCAAATGACCTTCATATGTTCCATATTGTTCACATACACCCTTAAGCATTTCTAGGGGCAGGCTTGGACCCATTTAAGATCGGCGAAAGTGGTTCATAACCCCTAAAATAACCAAAATCACCTAAAATGGCCCAAAACTAAGGAATTGTATGATTTTTAGTCTCCTATACACCACATTTCGTGGCTGTTCTCTTCATCAGGCAGAATCTTTTTGTTCTTCTTTCTTGATCTTGCATTTTCTTTTTTTTAGAAACGCCTCCACCAATTTTTATTTATTTTCTTTCCGGCATCACTGAGTGTGATGGCAGCTGCCCCCACCTTTCCGCAAGCTGCTGTGACGTTCAACCTTTTTTTTGCAATTGCAATTCTTTAATATTTGTATAAGTCCCTCCTCCACTCCAGCTTGTAATAATATGCTGGTCAACTGAATGTTTTGAGATTTTTTGTTCTGAAAGCATCTTGATTTGTCTAGCAGGTCTTGTAGAGTCTAAAACATGTTCATAATGTCTAGCACGAACAAAACCATCTCTTCTCTTTTGCCCATACACTGCATGAACTGCAGCTGAAACTTCCTGGACTGCTCTTTCACAGATTTGAGTGTGAACTGAGAAGTTCTCAACTTCAAGTGGAGACCTGAGAAGCTCCTCAACTTCTCCTCTTGACATCTTACAAGTGAAGAGTGGCTCATACAGTTTCTCCTTATCCCAATTAATCAGAGTAATTGGAGAAGTGGCATAAAAATTCAGTTTAGGGTTTCTATGATTTCTCAGACTCATGTCTCCATACTCAGACTTACCTCTGATCTTCTTGATCATCTGAACCCCCCATGCCCTCTCCTCCTCATCCTCACTGCACAGGAGAGAGGCAATGAGGTTCTCACTGTGAGCATGATATGCTCTACGAACTATGACACGAGTGATTATGTTCCTGACTTCAGAGGTCTGGCTTCTCAGCAGTCCCAGAGCGGTCACAATATGATGAGGTCCTTACTTCATGTGGTGCTTTACCTTGATCTCAAAATACATCTTGAAGTAGAAGTCCAAGCAGAACTTCAGCAGCACCTCCAGCTTCTTCAACACCTCCCACTTCAGACCATGCTGCCTCATCCACAGCATCAACAGAGCCTCACTTGTAGTCAGCCAGCGTGAGTGATTCAGTGGGCCACACTTCAGACCAGCAACTTCGTTGCTCAAATCTCCTGTCTTGAAAGCTTTGATCAGTAGGTAGCAGTTCTTCTGGTCAGTGCTAAGGTTTTGTACAATGTCTTCTGGCAGTTCAATTATATCTTCTTCTCCTGGCAGAGCTTTGAAGCTAAAGTTGACAGGTATGTCATTGATCTTCTCCAAAAGTTTTCCTATTGGGCCACTGAACCCAGACTTTTGTGTGTAGGGACCATCAAGTTTGATGATCATGTGCCTGAGGCTGAGTTCATTAATATGCAACTGGCATATCAGCCAGTGACACTTGTGACCTAGCAGTCTCTCCAAGTGAGTGATGGCTCCTCCATCAGGTCCTGTGTTTGTGTTGGAGTCACCACCAAGGACCACCATAGTATCTTTAGCACCATCAGCACTAATCCACTCAAAAAGAGCTTGAACTATCTTCAGTGCAGGTTTCTCATTTCCTTCAGGTTCTTCTGGTGTACAATGGAAGAGATACTTCCCCTCAGGTTCCCAGGTAACACTATAGTGCTCTTCAGTTGTAATATCAGGATGGAAGCGGCCAGTTTCTTCATTGTACCTCATGATCTTTGTCTTCTTATCTTGTTTTCCATTAAAAAAAATTCCCTTGATCTCCTCTCCCTCCGTCCTTTTCTCCAGGGCCTCCACCGAGGCACCTATTACAGACTCCTTGCCCCTCCACATCTTCATCCTGTCAACAGCTAGATATGCTTTATCAGCAAATAGATGGCCAGCTTTGATGAGATCTTGCAAGAAACCAGTTGCAATGGCTGCTGCAGGAGTGTTTGCCACCTTGAACCTGACTGCAGCCGAAGCAGTGCTTGAGATATCCATGTAGTTCCTCCTGACAGAGATGGAGACTTTGCCAGTGTTGACACTGGAGCTTGTGCCTGGTGCAGTACTGGAAAAATCTGTGTCAGCAGTAGGAGCTGCTCTGCCTGGAGACTCTTGCAAGGAAGTCACCTCATCTTCATCATCATCACCATCATCAGCTCTAAGCAGTAGCTCCTTTTCTTCTTCCTCTTTTCTGTTTCTCTTCTCAGCTGCCTTCTGTTCTTCCTCCTTCCTCTTAGCAGCCTTCACCTTCTTCACTGTTTCCTTCACATCGACAGATGCCATCCGGAAGCCAGAAACTTCTGAGGTTTTGATCCCCTGGTAATGGAGCCACTCTAGCTCTACCTTTGGAATCTTCTGAGGCAGAGGACAGTCACAGTTGACATGAAGTCTAGCAGCACAGCCAGAGCAGCCAGATGCTTCAGTTCAACAGAGAATGATATCATGTCTGCTGGTTGTTATGTCAAACAATGTATCAAGTTCAGATAATCTCTTCTCTCTCTTTGCAGCCTTCACTCTGCCATTCACTAGGTCAATCATTTCATTCCACCTGACAAGAATATTCCTGGCAATGGATCTCTCTTGAATGATCACAGGAGGAGTGAACTTGGCATTGCTTTTGCGCCACTGTGCCAGTACCAGTGATGCCAAGTCCTTAGCCAAATCTTGCAGAGGGTACTGAGCTCTCTTCATATCATCCAGAAGCAGCTTCTCTTCCTGGAGGAGGATTCCTCTCTGAAACAAAGCTCTCCAGGTTGGAACTTCTGTGGGAAATAACTGCTTGCCTGGACCAACAGATCACTGAGCTTTGAACCAGAACTTTTTCTGGTCTTTCGTCCTTGTTTAGCCAGGGTGGCTACACAATCTTCACCAAGCTTTGTATCTGAAACATAGAAAATTATCACAGTGAAACTCTAGTAGCTAATAACAGCTGTTACAATGGTTTTGTTTGGTAAGAAACTAGTCTGTTACATTTGTACTACAGTGTATGTCCTGCACAGCTGTTCTGTACATAACCAGAAAAAGTGGAAATTTGAACACTTAAGTTCAAGAAAACAAACCCCTCCTAAAATTTAATTTTACATAGGAATACATACTGCCAATCTTGAAATTCGCGCTTCAATGAGCATGGTACACCCTAATGTGCGTGATTTGGGCATTGTTTAACCTCCTTCGTAACGGCAAAGGTCATGTGACAGAGGTGACCTACAGCTTTAAGTTGGATACGATACAAACCCCGGGTCAGTAAATAATCTAGGCACAGAGGACAATCATCCATCCAACTACCCAGACCCAATGTCACTCAACTTCACTGATCGACGGGAAGCTGTGTTACGACATAGTCACGCTGTAGTCCCAACGTTTGGTAACAAGCAACATTCGGAATCTCCTATTTTCTTACCCTCAAAGGGGTGCGTGAACTTCGAAAGACACAATCTCCAACTAACCGAATCACAAGAATTTTGCCTCTTTTATGTTATAAAAATAAATAAGGTTTATATTTATATCGTTAAAGTATAACAATAGAGAATGAAGGGGAGAACAATTACTTTTATTTACTTAGTTATGTTTTATGTTATAAGCCTTTGAGAGAAAAGATTAGAATGATAATAAAGTTACGAATAGAATGTTTTGCACAATTCTGCATACCATTTCAAACGGGATTTACCAGATAATGACACTACCACCTTACAAGTTTTTACGATGTTTCAGTTTCTCCCCTGGCTACGTTGGGATTACTACCGCAACACCCCTTCCCGTCAATCAGCGAATTTAAGTGACAGTGGGTCTGGAGCGTAATTGGATGGAATACCGTCCTCTGCGTCCAGATTATGTAGTGACCCATGGTTCGGATTCCACGTAAAGCTTTACGTCCCCTCCAAATTCATATGACTTTAAATGTGGTGAAGGAGGCTACACAACCCACCCCATGATTAAATTACATTAAATTCTTTACGATTATTTATAACAAAAAACAAGAAATTACGTAGAATAATTCTTAGTTTGGGTTTCTTGCCTACCGGAATTGCAACACATCGAATAAATCTTCCAGTCAAATTTGTTCTCCATTTCCAGATGTTAAAATCTTCGGTGCTCAACATTTCACTATTGTTATGAAACTTGTTTTTGATATAGTGAGAAGACTCCCCTGTTTCGTTTCTGTTTTTGATAGGGTAGGTCCATACCCCAATCAATTTCCTTTGCAGATCTGTTTCGGGCGTCGCCCGGAAGTAGTCAACGAGGGAGACTTCCGTTCCGTTGTCGTTCGGAAGAGCAAAAACTACCTGAAATTTCGATAGTGAAAACCTTCAGTGAAGGATCTATTTTAAAAGATGTAATTTTATTTAATTTTAATTCTACCTATTTTAATAGATATAATTTAATAGAATATTTCACTATTATAAATTAATAAAAATATCGGAAAACATTTTTATTGCTCTTTACCCTCTTTTTTTCTAACCCCGCCACCTTGCGTTCACTAAACTTCACGAAATAACTAAAGAAAACATGCAAACATAGTCAAACTGCAGTTTTTTTAATTTTTAAATTTGTAATTTATTACAATCAGCAAAGTATCTTTGTTCGAAAAACAAAGATGTCTGAATTAAGCAATTAATAGCTCATTTCAGTGATAATTTTGTACTTTCAGTAAATGTTTTGCAATTTCATAAAGTACTTTTTGAAAGTTCAAATATTGATCAAATAATTCAACATTTTCATATCTACACAAAGAATGATAAAATTCAACGTTTATCTACTTTTCATCGGTAACAGTTCACACGTTTTTAACAAAAGTATCAGAAATTGCGCAAAAAATTCTTTTAACATTATACCAAAAGATGAAATAAAAAAACTGACGTCATTTTCTCCATATAAAATTTTATCGGCAAGTCTTTTTGGAAAGCTTAAATTAGGTAAGGTTAGGTTTAGTTAGGTTAGGTTCGTTTAAAAAAGTGTCGACAGAATATTCCACAGATGAAATGTCCGTGGGTTCGGTAAGAGATGCAAGCTACGTAAGTTAACACATGAATAAAGAATATTGGAAATTTTCATCTCGTTATGTGAGAAGGACCTTTCGAATGACCTACGGACGACCATCGTCAATGCTCATACATATGGGAAAGGGTACAAGAAGATATCAGCGAAATAGGGGATCCATGTGTGAACTATTCGTCAAATTATTTACAAATGGATAGACATAGAGACGACGACAACCTTGCCCAAGAGTGGCCCACCACCGAGGATCTCACTCAGGATGATCAGGAGACTCGTTCTTGAGGTTAGCAGTAATCCGAGAGTGGCATCTAAACACCCTCCTCAAGGACCTTTAGCAAGCGCCAATACAAACGCTCATCGTTCCACGACCTCCCTATCAGTAGCTCAGTGTCTTCAGCACTAGGTCACCAAGGGTACCCATTTATCCACCAACCTATTTTTTCCTGAATAGTCAACAGCTTGGTAAGCTGCGGGCCGCCTGCTTCCGCCGGGAATCGAACCCGAGGCCGGTGGATTTGTAGTTAGCGATCGATGCTAACCACTACACCACCGAGGCTACATATACTATATATATATATGTAGAACTTCTCATAAAACATTTAATTTTCGGACTAAGATTTTATTGCAGGAATTTCGTACATGTGATACGGTAATAGGTTTCTCAAGTACCTATCGAATGACGCCATGAAAATGCCACACTTATGAAGATTTTTCTTGCCTATACAGTATTCTTAATGAGGTCCAGATGTCTGTAGCAACTACTGAGAAAACACGAACAAAAGTAAACTCGTCACAGTTTAGTGAAGACACCTGCAAATCCTCTTTACCAGCAGAAATCAATAGTCAAAGAAGTCTTCTAAGTACTTATGTGAGGTTACGACGAGAGAAGCCCTTTGCGTTTATGAGTATTTCTCACCAAGGCCTAAAACGGTGGTCAGCCTCATAAAAATACTCGGACGATATCGTAAAACTGGAGTGACATTTACTTCAATTTTATTTTATTTTCTTTCCTCTTCGTTATTATTGCTCTTAATGCTATTTGCACCGAATTCTCGTACTTTATAAACAAAGGGGAGATTGTAGACACCAATGAAATAAGGAAGTACTTCGGGGAGACGTTATGCAGGAGACAGGGAGTGCTGGAACTCCTGTTTCTCCTGTCACTGTTCTCCCAAGCAGCTTTTTTTCCGTGTCTCATCTACCCTGTGAGCAGTCCAGCATGCTCTCAGACACACACTTCTCCCTCTATTTTTCACTACACATGCATGCATTTTACACACTACACAATCTTTTAAAAATTTATAAAAAAAATTGCATCATAAGCCTCAGAGACCTTCATTTTGGCTCCCTCTTCCTTATAAAGGGGGGTATTTTTGCGGGCACCCGCCCTTGGCCCCTTTTTTTTACATAAAAGAGTAGCATGACCGATTCTCAGCTGAGATGGAGCTTGCGGCCGACATCTTCCTTTTAGAAATCGAGGAAGGAGAGAAATTACAATGATTATCACTATTTTCTGATTTTTATTTTAATTAAAACAATGCACAGGACAGAGAAGGCGAGCGGGTAATTTACCATTTATAATATGACCGTGGAGAGAGACTCATTTAAATAAATTTAAAATCACACTTTCATCTCGGAAACCCCTTAGAAACCTCTTGGAAACCTTACGAAACACCACGCCCGAGGACTGGCGTCAGGGTATTATGGCCTTCGGCTTTCAGTGTCTTTCAATTGTTGCCAACTAGTATTTTATATTTCAATAATTTAATTTTACGTATCTTAATTTCATACAATTGTGATCAGTTTATTATACTCTAAAAAAAGGTTATTAAATTTTTTATTAAATATTATATTTCTTACTAAAAAAAAATACACGACAAAACAGTCTACAAGAAAGTGAACTTGAAATGGTGATCATCAAAATCAACTAAGACTATCACCAAGGAACTGTGAAGTAACAATAAAACCAGGGGGAAAGTCAACCATTAATAAGTGAAACTCCTTCGAGTGTTTCGTCACCTATTTCAAACTCAGCTTGTCTCTATTTGTTCTTTCGCGTTTAGGCTTACACAAACATGTCCTTCGCATATTTTAATTCAGTGTTTATCAACTTTCTCGACCTATACCTGCCGCGGACTAAAAGTAATGTTATACTGCAGAAAGTCTTCATTCACTGGTGAACATTCCATTTTCTGTTGTCTGCGCACAGAACTCCTATTTTGTGTTATTTCTCGAAAGAACAGTTTAAACGAACGAGTAAATATCATTGCAAAATTTAAGGTAATTTAAGTTAATCTATACACTTTTGTTGTGTTTGATATTGTGTAATTATACTGACAGTTAATTCACACATTTAAGCCTTTTATAATTAACACTGATGATTACCAATGCAACATATTGAATGTACGGTACTTTACTAACCATTGTGGAATATTTAGTTTGTTAATGAAGAGGAAAAGTCGTGAACATATCTTTTTACTTTCTTTATTAATTAGCTATTAATTAACTATTAATTACCTATTTTACCAATTACCTTATTAGCCTATCTAATTATAAACTACTGCAGCCTACTTTCAAATTAGTAGCCTAATATGGTTATTAACTAAGATGGCATTACAAAAATTATGCCTATAACTTGGGCACTATAAAAAAAAAATATATATATATATATATATATATATATATATATATATAATGTATATATATATATATATAGTAAATATGGTACCTTATTGTTGAAATCTAGAGGTAAATAGCCAGCATATGTTAGAGTGCTTTCAGAAGAATATATTAACCAGTTTTGACCGAAATCAGTGCATCTATTCAGCCTCTAATGCAAAAGAAAACAATGGATCACCTGAAGATCAGGGCCCCCAGCCTTCTTTAGTTAGCCTTATAAGCTAACTAACGAAAGTATCACGACTTAACCTAACCAATCGTCAAGGGCGTATAGTTGTCCTAGCGATTGGTTAGGTTAAATGGTGATATTTTTGTTAGTTAGCCTTATAAGGCTAACTAACGAAGGCTTGGGGGCCTTGATCTTCAGATGATCCAAAACAAGTCATTATGTTATATTTGATTTATATATATATATATATATATATATATATAAGGTGTTTCCCAAAAATGAGCCAATTTTGTTTGCCAGTGTTATTTTATAATGAATGTTTATTTTATCACTGGATTCTCTTCTTCAGAACGGTAACAGATTGAGGTTTTTAATCCGCATATACCTATACACTTTTGATCTTTCATTACTGTTCTTTCACTTTCATACTTAACCTTGGTTAGCCTTGGTTTTGCTTCCGCCCGAATTGTTCATTCTGACGAAGGTTAAGCTTGTCACTCCACCTTAGACGCACAGTTTAACAAAGAATCCGAACCACGCTCCACCAGTAGCCCAGCGTCTTAACCAATAGGCTACCCAGTCAGCAATAACTTTTCCAACTTTTGTACAAATTTGGAAAAGACGATACCGCTATAGCCCAGTAAGGCCATATGTCTTACTAGGCTATAGCCTTTAAGGAAAGCTAAGTCTTAATTAAGGACCTAGTCTACACGGAATAATATGGCTGAACTTTCAAACAATAATGCTGCGTTTGCAATTGGAACAGAAAATCAAGATCGTTGAGTGGTTTCATGTGACAAATTTTGTAACGCAAGTGCAGAGAAACTTTTGCAGAGAATATGGATGCAAGGTTCCACCTCATAGAAAGATAATATCACGAATTGTTAGAAAATTTCAAACAAAATGAAATGTAAGCAATCAACATAAGGGCAATAGTGGTAGGCAACGGTCCGCAAGAACTGTGTAACACGTATGTAAATATAGTTCATGAAATTATTGCGCGCAGAAAGCAGAAATCAGTTCGACGTTTATCAGCAGAAGTATGCATTTCACGAACATCTGTGCATCGTATACTTCATACCGAATTAAACCTTTTTCCTCAAAAATTCATTCACAAGCTTCACTGACTAAAGTTAAAAAAAAAAACGAACGGAATTCGCAAAGTGGATGTTAGCAAATCCAGAATATCCTGAGTTTTGAAACACACCCACTTCACTGACGAGTGTCTAAGGAGATTAATCAGCAAAACTTTCGTTACTGGGAAAGAGATGCTGGCGCTCCAATAGAGCTTCCACGTAAATATTATAGTATGATGGCATTTGGGTAGAGGAATTTGGGGTGCTTTGAATCCAGCCCCTGGAGGCCTTCGCCACCGTTATGAGGGGCCCCTCCTTCCTTAAATTTCTAACCCATTTATGGGGCCTCACCGGCCTTAATGAAGGGCATTTGTCCCTTGAGGGACACTTGCGGGGCTCCCTCTTCCTTGGGGGAAAAAATCCTGTGGTGTTCATTCATGGTCTTTAATGAGACAAAAACAAACAAACAAACATTCGAGTACTTTTTGTTCCGGTGCGTTCCGTTGTGCTCGTGGGGCCCCGCTAGTTTTAGCTGCAGGGGGGGAGCAACGTTCTCAAACATCAGACTATATTCTGTGTATATATAGATACACACACACACACACACACACACACGAGTGTGTATATATATATATATATATGAATATTGTTAATATCCGTACCATCAATTTAAAATACGTGTCGATTTTCGCAATGGCTTATTTACATATTTACTGAGGCGTCCTACCATCGTGTTTTATCCAGACAAAATATGTAGATCGTGTATCACAGAGAAATACGCAATAAAGGGGGAAAAACATAGAGAACGATGAACGTCAACACGCTTAAAAGATTAATTATCCTGACCGAAGCATCGCTTAAGCTAATCTAGGACTTCATCTTCACTAGGTTTTCACATCATCTATAGTTCATGTTTTAAAAACTGTTTACATCACTAATTCACCTATGATCCATTTAATGTTTGCAAAGTTGGTGTGTGTGTATATATATATATATATATATATATAAATATAAAGATTTTGATAATCTTCATGCCTAAAAACATTTTGCTTGGAGAAATGTAGGGGCACTCAGAATATTGCTCTCAAATTAGTGGATAATCACCTTAATTCTGATGAAACTAAACGTTTGTCATTCAGGCGTATAGTTAATTTGTGGGGTGGAATGTCACTAACGTATTTCAAAGTAATTCAATCGGATCCTTTTAAAGAGGTCAGCTGCTTACTTTGTCTTAAATCCCCATTAGAAACATTAATACCACATAAGAGTATTGTCGAATTTCACTTGGAACCAGATCTCTTTACTTTTAAATTTTTCCTTTATCTTTAAAGTTCTCTATTTCCTTCCAAACTCTCTCCTATGCTATGCTTTAAAACTTTCATTTACCTTCTTAATTTTCTTACATCTTTTATCAGAGCTTCCTAAACAAATATTGACGTATGAGCCATCCTGATTGCTGTTGTTTGTAGCCTTTTGTATCCATTGTTATATTACATATTCTTATCATTTGTTTTCGTTTGTGCAATATCCTCAGTAAAATAACGACACTGAAATGAGCTAGAAGATTTCAACACGCGACACATCGGTACATGTATAGGATTCAATTGAAATTTGACTATGAGAAGGTAAGTAGCCATCTTATTCATGTAGACATATTTTAACTTTTCATACTAAGCGAATGTATACCTAACAAGCTCTTCAAATGCTTGCAGGAAGATTAAAACCTTGATTATAAAAGGATTTAAAATAATATTAGCTGTCTTATCGTCATTACTACTGAATGTGGAAAACATCATGCGTTTATTCTGCTCTGTAGGTACTTATTTGATTGACATGTATTCCACAGAGCTATGATGGTGTCTGCAGTATTAGCCCTTTCTGTCCCAAATTATTGTTTTGAGCTAAAAAAGTTTTCAACAATTAAAAATGTTAAAAATAGGTGTGGACGCGAAACTTTGCTTAGAAACAATTAATTACGCTAGATGTTATATGGCTCCATTGATGCTATCATCTAATAAGAGACACTAACATAACTTTGGTACTTTGAATGGAACAAATAATAACAATATTTGTCCTTTTCTTCGAACCATTAAAGCAATTTTGTCGTTTGTTAAACGTAATGGGACATCACACTTTCTGCATTATAGACGAGAGTAGCCCTTCCTATAGTTTTTGCATCTCTTTTTGGGTTCTAAATGGTCAGGGCAATGTCCAAAAACTACCAGATGTTGTTATACAATTAATTGTTATATTCAATAGCCATAAGCCACCATTAACTCTAATCTGAGAAAAATACACATACTTTTTGTTGATGATACCATATGGAATCGCTGGCACAGAAAGGGTTAATACTGAGATTAAGTTTACGTCATTAATAAGCTGTGGAAAAACCGAGCATTATTAATGACTGGTGTGTACATATGCAGCTTTTATTTCCCTATAACTAATATAGTAAAGGTTGTTAGAATGAAAAGCAATATAATACAAAACAAGAAATTTATTATCAGTACAAATACTATACGGTGTACCGAAAATTCCACCCATGAAAATTCCACCCACGAAAATTCCCCCCAGTAAATTCCACCCAAGGAAAATTCCACCCACAGAAAATTGCACCCACGAAAATTGCACCCACCCAAAGAAAATTAGTTTAACCAATCGTCAATGCCGTACAGTATAAAGAATCCTCTTCTCTTAATATATAAAAATAAATAAATAATAAAAAAATTTTTTTTTTTTATTTATTTTTTTAGGTTAATTGTACGCCCTTGACGATTGGTTAGGTTAAGTCTTGATAGTTTGGTTAATTTTTGCTACCCGCGACCCGCACGAAAAACCTATCAGATCATAAATGAAAGACTGAAGAGACTAGTGGAGCGCTATAATAATACAGATAGTTTAGAGTTCCTCAAGAGCATTGCATACAATCTTCATTAAACGTCGAATAATTGTTTTTTAATATATCTTTTACTTATAAATCTTTTACTTTTTACTGTAATAAATTTGAAATAAATCTTTTACTTTTTACTGTAATAAATTTGAAATAAATCTTTTACTTTTTACTGTAATAAATTTGAAATAAATCTTTTACTTTTTACTGTAATGAATTTTTAATAAATTTATAAATAATAATACACATTTTAAACTTAAACTAATTTTCTTTGGGTGGGTGCAATTTTCGAGGGTGGAATTTTCTGTGGGTGGAATTTTCCTTGGGTGGAATTTACTGGGGGGAATTTTCGTGGGTGGAATTTTCATGGGGGGAATATACATGGAACCTACTATACACAGAAAATGGTTAAAAGTGCATGGTAACCAGTAGTACAAAGAACATATAATAAAAAATTGTAACAGATATATACATAGTTTAAATACGGCTAAGCATTACAAGGGATGCATCTAGCCGATACAGTATCCAAAGGGTACGGTGTCGTAGCTGCCAGGGATCTGGTACCGTTTCCTGTAGGTGTTACGACAAGCCTTCGTCCTCCTAAGTTCCTTCACACCCCCTAATTTCTGTGCTCTGAAGTTATGAGTCCCCACAACCAGGTGCGGTGGTTGGTCATTACCATCTAAGCTCACTAGATCTTTGAGCGATCCAAAGTTAACGATCTGGCGGTTGGTATGGGTAAGCGTGATGCCTTTAGCCTTCACGATGTACTTGTACTCATCCACAACCCTCACGCGTACACTGTAAATTTTTGGGCCTGTTGAGGCAAAAGCATCACCGTATGCGATGTCTCCATACTCATCCTTAATCTCATCGGTCAACTCTCCAAGGAATTCCCCAATAGGAGGCATATATTCACCTGCCCTCTCCGTGAATATTACACTATCTGTATCAGCGTAGAGAACCCGTTGCCCGAGAGAATGCAGCAGATGCCACAGCTTGATACGTGCGTAGATTGTCGTGAAATTAGCTACAGGTATGTTTGTGACACGTGATGTATCTATAGCCAATTCGGTTCGGTTGTACTTTATTATGTACATATTACCTACATTCACGAATTCCATGACCTCTTTATCGTTAGCATTTGCATAATCCCAGACTTCGCTACAACTTTGAGCTAAATGTACATTCCCTTTGTCTGTATTCTGGGCAAACTTGCCCCAAAGACTATTTAGGCACAACTTTGCGCTAAAGCGGTTGCCAGGGTTCCTCACAATTTGGATGCGGTCTAGCTGTATCCCTTCACGATCATGGTAACGCTGAATATACGCCGTTTTCTTATTTTCGGTCTCAACTCCTCGTAGGTATCCTGATGCTTCTACTTTATCCTTCAAAAAAGTATTTATATTTGGTGTGAAAAGGTTGAGGAGCTTCTGAAACCTCCACACCTCATATATCTTCAGTATTCTGGGCCCGTGACGGAGGGCTAGGAACAGTTCAGGACTTGTATATGCGCCTCTGATCTTCCTCTGGTTGATCGTGTGATTACAGTACCCATTATTCTCCTCTGCGCACTTCACACACAGAGGGAACATTAGTTTGTAGGCTATAACAACAGGTAAGATTGGCATCCATAAATCGCGAGGTTGGAAGACATTTACGAGAGAGAGTCCAAAATAGCGCTCACTCAAGTTAGCTGAGAACTCGATGGTAGGCATGGCAGGGCCCACTAGTTTTTCAGGTGCACATACGGGGTACGGATTGTTCTTCATCACATAGGGGAGAACAGAAATCATAGTAGCGAAGCTTCACCCAATCCGTAGGCGGAAAGTAAAGTTTGAAGGGTTTGTACGTCCTCCAAACAAGCTGTCACCGCATTTGAGGGGTTCCACCACCATTGTACGTTTGACGGCCCTTATTTCTTCGCGATACTCTCCATTTGCTTCCAACCATGCATCATGCTCTTTTCATTAAAGATCGCAATAACCCAAAATGGGTGCACACACATTTCTACATTACTGTACAGTCTTTACAGCCACACCTACAGTTTTCCTCCTAAGTATAATGTATATGGTTGTAAATTGTGACTTGGTCCGTAATTTATATGGACCGTGACTTATTATTTTGGTTGGCAAGGTACTAGTATTGATGGATACCGTAATGAAATTGACTGGATTCTTTGGATCTGATATATTTGCATGTCGGTTATAAATAGATATAGAGTGTACCATATTTGTGGATAGTAGTCTATTATGACTTGATCCTCTGGATCCAGAGATTCTATCTTTAGTTTTAAATTCGTAATTAATTAGTTTTAAATTGATAATTATTTAGTTTTGTAAAAAATTGGTTGTTGCCAATGTACAGGCAGTTTTTACATAGTGGAGCCGCCTCGATGGGCCGACTTGGCCCCTAGTGTGCCCACTATAAAAATTTCTTATGTTCTTATGTTCCTTGTAATTCGGAACCCACGTAAAATTGTAGGTCTCCTCAGCCACCACGGAGGACATGCACAATACACAGTTACGAACAGTTAGGTAGACCAGCCATGAGTGGATCTTAGGGTCTTTGTTGGTTTGAAACATTATAACATTATTATAACTGTGAACTTAGAAGCTGGTCGCGGTTACGGGTCCATGCGAGGCTGTCGGCGGGAGATCTTTCATGGAGATCGCCTGTGACGGCACACTCAGGGCGGGACATCCATGCCAGTAGCAAACGTTAAAGAAGTACACCGTCTTCTCAAGTGGTTGGATCCTCACTTAAGCCGTCTACCCAAAAAACACGGTCATTGATCTTAATGGCAACTTCCCTCGTTTTGCGGGCGTCTTTTATATATACTCCGGTCTGCAGTTGTATGTGTATAAGCCAGCAAATAGCCTATATCATAACTGCGCGGGGCGTTTCGAAGAATGATGGCTAAGGTGTTTTTAGGCATGAAGTTGTTCTTGAACACCGTAAAGCACATGAGGCGATCGTGGTTGCGGCTTGTAGTGGATCACAGTTGTATCGGTCTATGTACATCCTTCTAAAGGCTTGATAGCATACTCTAAGTACACTTACGTCATTCACACAATAACGCTCACATTCATCAGCTATACTGTAAGGCTTAGCTTCATTAAAACTGTTGGAGTAGCGGTTAAAATCTTCACGCTCACTATCACCCATGTTGGTGTAGTTAAAGTATTGTTTGTGGGCGGTAGTCCTACGTAATTTAAAGTTTCGCTAGTAAGGAATGTGTAAGGGAAATATCCTTTTGAAACTTCGGCGGCTACACCAATGACCTTAGGTAGTTTGGCTAATTTACAAGGTGTGAACAGCAGGGTGTCTTTAAACTGTATATTACCTCTTATTTGCATCTGTATAAGTTTGTTTCCACTTTCCAAGGGGTCACCTGTAAATAACTCAGATGACTCGTGCTCAAGCAGTTCCTTATGAAGGAATTGTGTATCAAATTTTGCACCTTTATGGGCAAGAATATACAGTCATTTTTTTTAACTTCTCCGCTAACTTCAGAATATAGGACACAAAGAGTTTCACGGGACTGTCGTGTGCAATCGTTTTAAAAACGTTTGTCCGTTTCCCACATTTGTGACACTCATCACACTCGACTTTCATGCACTCATCGCAGATAGTCTAGCTTACAAGTAGATGTGGGATAACCTCTTTGGTTTCAGGGTTTGTGTAATTTTCTATATCGTAGTACACGGTTATACAGGGTTTATTTTTAGGCTTAGTATATTTCATATAACATACATACTTTACTCCATCCGCCTTATATTTCTCATGACATGTAGAGCAGTGAATTTCGTCACAACTATGTCCGAAATCGCCGCTACCACTCAACGTGTGAAACATACCACATTCACAAATCCTCATTTTCCTGCACGTGCCATTCGATTTATGGTGATCAAAATAGATGTTATTGAAAAACATGCGCTTACATGCATTACAGTCGTACTTCTCAGCTTCAACTACCCGACTTTCGCACCTGGGGCTCTTACACTGCTCACATACCATGTGGCAATCCTTACAATGTTTCAACAGATCATTCGTAAACTCGAGACAACCCTTACACAAATCGTAATGTCTCTCATATTTTCGACTTTTATCATAGTTTACGTAAACATCTCTGATGTGTCTAACAGGAAGGTAAGTGACTCCCACTAGCCCTAAAACAAGTAGAGGCTTGTACGATCTCGCACACTGCTTTTAAATACATACGTTGTTCTACCATCTTGAGCCAGACCAAACACGGCAATCCTAACTTTCATCTGTTCTTCTACCTTCGTCAACTCTTCAGGACCCATATTACAGTCAAACTCAAGTTTACAGTCTATAGCCAGTTTACGAGCACGTTCTACTACCGTAGATCGTCGGTAGAAGTACCCTTGGGTCCCCGATCTGAAAGAAGATTGTGAGAAGAGAGGTGCTTAAGCTTCTTCCTATTAAGGATAGATTAAAAAATATTAGAAAGGCAAGAAATCCAAACAGTTTGACTGAAGGGATTAGAGCGGCTATTCTTCCTTGAGACAGGTTGAATGAAAGCAAACTTTTAGCAGAAAGGCAAAGTACCAGATGAAAGGCAAAAATAAGACTTTGCCTAGGCAGGATTAGCAATGAAGCACAAGAACAACAGGTAGAACACCATCAGGAACGTACACCAAAAGCTAATAGGATGTTAGGCTTCATAGCGCGTAATTTCGAATTTAAATCGAAGGATATTATATTGCCCCTTTACAAGTCCCTAGTCAGGCCTCATTTAGAATATGCAGTTCAATTTTGGTGCCCGTACTTGCGTGAGGATATTGATAGGTTAGAAAGGGTTCAGCGTCGTGCCACGAAACTTATTCCGTCATTGCGCAATAAGCCTTATGAAGATAGGATTAAAGAGTTAGACCTGTATTCACTCGAAACTAGAAGATTAAGGGGGGAGCTTATTGAAATTTTCAAAATCGTTAATAACATCGATAACGTAAATTTTGACAAATTGTTCACTTTCGATAATAGTAATACTCGCAATAACGGATTTAAGTTGCGTGGCAGACGTTTCATTACTAATATCGCTAAAAACCTCTTTACGTTTAAAGTAATTGATAAATGGAATAATCTTCCCGCGTCAGTCGTTCATTCTACCAGCGTTAATATGTTTAAGAACCGTCTTGACAGACATTTTAAAAATATTAACGTTGTTTAAAATTAAAAAAGAAAGTTAACAACAGGAGCTCTGGTGGTGGTGCTCGAGGATGAGTCTGTTGACGATGAATGCCAGCTTGTGACATGCCAGCGTGTGATGCCAGCAATAAAAAAAAAAAAAAAAATTAGACTAACACGAACGTAGATGTAGCTCGTAGCGTAAACTAACCCACTTTTTGTTTAACTATACCTACTTTTTTTTTTCCTTATCTCCTTACTTTGCATGTCTGTAACTCTCTTTACTTGCATGTTTGTAGTTTGCATGGTATGACAGTGAGTTAAGACTGTGTTTGCATGGTTTGTAAGCGTTCTTATTTCACTTCTTTTCATCTTTCACCCCTCTCCTATTTTCTCCGACTATTTTTCTGACTTGTCGGCAGTGGCCGGCGGATGATGATGGTGAGACTTTTTTCCTCTTTTTCTGAATGAATGTTAACCCACGAGTGATAGGTGTTGCTCCTTACTTAACCCCTTATTCTCTTCTCTTCTCTTAACCCCCTACTCTTTCCTTTCTCTCGGACTAACCTTAGAGTGGATCTTAGGGTCTTTGTTAGCCTTAGCTTCTGTAGATCTGTAGATCTGTAGATCTGATCCCAGATACGCTAGAAAGAACATTTTTGGAAACGATTCTAATTTCAGACATAATAAAGTCAGAGGGTGGAGGAGATGGAGGAACAGTACCGGAATCGTCCATGACTGAGATGGAAGCGAAAGTTTGAGCGAAGAGTTTAGCGTTGTCAGGAGAAGATCCGGCAGCTGAACCGTCGGGGTTGAAGAGAGGAGGGAAAGAAGAGGCGGTAAAGCTGTTGAAGAGGTTCTTAGCTAGAAGCCTGAAAGAGTGCGACGAATTAGAACAAGCAGTTCTAGGTCATTCAGGAAAGTCAAAGGTGTTGGTGAAAAGTGAAATATCCTAAAATGAAGATTTCAGCAATGGAGAGCGGAATAGAATGTATTCCACTTTGGAAGTGAGGTAATTAAAGAATTTTAGATAGGGAGTAGAATTATGAGAAAGGGAAAGAGTGCAGGTGTATTTATTTTGAGATTGGATTGTATGCCTTAGCTTGAGGGTATAGAATTCAGGGGTTCAGGAATACGAGAACAAGTTAGGTAATTGTGTAAAGATACGCAGCATCCATATTTGGAGTGAATCTGAGTATAGAGAAAGTAAAAGGGTACAGAAAAGATGTTGCTGACTGTCATCGCAGGAACCTGAGCTTCAGTGAGGGATGAGGCTTGGAGGAGGAGAGGCGGTGTTCAGCAGATTGAAAATTTGAGAAAGACCACAAATGCTGCATAAGTTTATGAATCAGGCTGAGGAACAAGAACATCTCGAATGGGTGGTAGCAGATTCAGCCCCGCTATCCAGCGTCTGCGTTCCTTGTATTGGTAACCGGGGGTCCCGAAGTGGATCATTAAGGGCCCCCTCCTCAGCTGAATCCGATGCTCTTGAATTTACCGTCTTTTTTAAATTTGAAAAGATTATGTAGTGTGTAACACTGCAGTGTATGTACTGAGTAGTAGGGTGAGACGTGTGTGTGTGTGTGTTTGGGATCATGCTGGACTGGTCACAGGGTAGATGAGCCACGGAAAAAAATCAGTTAAGGTGAACAGTGGCAGTAGAAATGCATGTTCCAGCACTCCCCATCTTCAGTCTAACAGAATCGAAAATGCCTCTGTGTCAAACACTATACATCTCAACCAAATGCGGTCTTAAAACGGTCAGAGGAATATGAATGTGGAAGATGGATTCTCCGGCATAGAGATGTATAGGTAGATTGTTCAATTTAAAAGGTCTTTCATAAATTAAAGGTAAGAGGGGCGACAGTACACTTTCTCTGAGAAATATTGTAGTAGTGACACATGGTCGACAGGATTGTGATAGTGACCTGGTTTGAGCATGCATGGGTTTTGAGCTTTATCAGGAGAAAAGACGGTAAATTAAATTATCTGAATGAAAAATAGAAATAAAATTGTTGGAGAAATGGTTGAAAGAACAGAAAAGAAAGAACACTGACTTTTGTAAACAAGGGGACATATTATAAAGGAATGATAAAAATGGCTATATATATATATATATATATAACACAGTAGACGCAGGATTTAGTGTCCCCGGATATTGTGTCTCGCCGCTTATAGTGTCTCAAAACTAGGAAACAGTTACTTTTACATGGTAATTGCTATGGATAGAGTGTCTCTGATTACACTAGGGAACAACATTTTTGTTCCTTGAAAAGTATTCGATGTTTCTTATAGAACTTTTGATGCTGATTCCAAATATGGTTTCAGAAGTTTTCTATCACCAATAGTTTTCGAGAAAACAATATTTCCATTTACTCAGAGTTTTCCCACAATATTAGTTAAAATTAAGTGTACTAATTTAATTTTACTTTCTTTTTTTTCCAGGTTAACTATATTTAATAGTATTTTTTGCATTAAAAAATATAGTTATTCAAACAAACAGATTTTTAATAAAAAGAAAGAAATTTTTTTCAAGTTTTGCTCAAATTTTAAAATTTTTCATAGTAGAAAAAATTGGTTTTTCATTCCAAAAAGTTTTCCGTGATTTCAATAATTTTCCGCCAGCATGAATCGAAACTGTATTAATCCCAGAGATACATTTTGCTACGTATGTGGAGAACTGACCATAATGGCACAGAGAGGAAGACGATGACCCCACTCGTGAAGAAGGCTTACGAACTTTATTTTGGATGTAAGGTAGGCGACCAAGACAAATCCTGGGCACCTCATATCTCATGCATTTCCTGTGCCGTCACTCTTAGGGGTTGGATTAAAGGTACCCGCAAATCTATGCCATTTGCCATACCAATGATTTGGAGAGAGCCCAAGGATCACCTAACGGATTGCTATTTTTGTATGACTAACGTTTCAGGATTCTTTGCCAAAATAAACATAAAATTCAATACCCAAATCTTGCATCTGCCATGAGACCAGTACTACATGACGATGATAACCCAATTCCAACTTCTCCAAAGTCATGGACACTGGATGAAGAGTCTGAAGTTGAACCAATGGAAATTGATGACACTAAAGATACAGACTTTCAGCAACCTGAATCAAATAAACCACGTATGATAACGCAGGTTATGCTGAATGATCTCGTCAGAGATTTGGACCTTCCGAAAAAGAAAGCGGAATTATTGGGCTCCAGGTTACGTGAATGGAATTTGCTGGCAAAAGATACAAGCATATCGGCGTTCCGCACTCGCCAAAAAGATCTGATGCAGTATTTCTCCTCGTCAGGTGGTTTATGCTACTGTAATAATGTAAATGGACTGCTGTTAGCTCTCGGTCATGAGCACAAATCTGAAGATTGGCGTTTATTTATTGACTCTTCGAAGCTAAGCCTCAAGGTTGTACTACTTCACAATGGAAATAAATACCCTTCCATTCCTGTAGGGTACGCTGTCCACATGAAGGAATCTTACGAAAATATGAAACTCATCCTTCAGCAGATTAATTATGACCAGTTTCGTTGGTATATATGTGGGGATTTAAAAGTCGTTGCGCTTCTTCTGGGAATGCAGCTCGGTTATACGAAGTTCTGCTGCTTCCTTTGTGAATGGGACAGCAGAGCCAGAGATTCGCATTATTTTGTAAAGGATTGGCCACTGCGTCAAAAATGTATCCCAGGACTGAAGAATGTGTCTCATGAACCCTTAGTTGACCCCAAGAAAATATACTTACCGCCACTTCACATCAAACTTGGCATCATGAAAAATTTTGTCAAAGCTGAACAAGGAAGATGAGGCATTCAAATATTTGAAGAAAAAGTTTTCACGACTTAGCGATGCAAAGATAAAAGAAGGGATCTTTGTTGGTCCCCAAATCAGAGAGCTCATGAAAGATCAAAAGTTTGATGATGCCTTGAGAGGAAAAGAAAAAGTGGCATGGGAGGCCATGAAGAATGTTGTCACAAATTTTCTAGGGAACATCAAAGCCTCTAACTATGAAAAAATAGTGCAGGACATGATTGAAGCATATAGGTTATTGGGATGTAATATGTCACTAAAAATCCATTTCTTGCACTCCCATTTAGATTTCTTCCCTGAAAACCTCGGCGACGTAAGCGATGAGCATGGAGAAAGGTTCCACCAAGATATAGCTACTATGGAGAAACGCTACCAAGGGAGGTGGGATCCGGCAATGTTAGCTGATTACTGCTGGACATTGATGCGAGAAGCTCCTAATGAAAACTACAAGAGAAAATCAGTGACAAAGAAGTTTTAAGAAGAATATTTTAAATGCCAATCTGCCACTAATATAATTTTTATGAAGTATTTTTACAAACTTCTATACACTTTTTGAATAAATATTAAAATACAAATTTCTCAGTAACCTTGGGTGATAGAGAAATTCTACGGCTATATTCGGAATCAGCGGAAAAAATCCTATAAGACAGACCTGTTCACGTCCAAGAAACAAAAAAAAAGTTAAAATTTGTTCCCCAGTGTTACGCTCATAGTGTCTCTTTTCAGCTAGTATAGTCTACTTTGCAGCTCTAGTTTACAGTTCTAGTTCACATAAAGGTGTTTATGTTGTAAATATATTGATATACAGTACATATTTTGTTTTGTTTTAATGTAAAATGAACATAGTTTTGATGTTTCAGTTGAATTGTAAAAACAATTTTAATGAAAAATTGCATAGTTGAATGAAAACAATTTAAATAAATTGTAATAAAAACATTTTTCATGAGAAATTGCATAATAGAGGTATAGAGGTATTTGTGATTACACAGATAGTTTCCATATTTCACCATAATTTCGATTCGTTGTGTACTTGCACTATGTAATTTGACTAATGACTACCAACAGATTTCATAGTTTGTTAATGAG
>JAJOZX010004389.1:0-60000 GCA_023014485.1 Bathynomus jamesi | reverse complement strand
CGTACCTATTCCGTTTGTGTTTGTGTCTAGATTCCTTTTTAAACTTAGAACATTTATTTGGAAATTGGGACGTTTTTGGAACACCTGATATATATATATATATATATATATATATATATATATATATATATATATATATATATATATATAATATATATAATATATACTGGGTGATCCAGATAAATGGGACCCATAAAAAAAAGCCAAATATTTTTAATATGTAATTCCTTTCATAAAAACTATATATCATTCGAAAGAGTAGAGTTACAAGTTTATTATGAAATATTTATTTTTTAAAAATGACTCCTTTCAAATGTGCTCCATTAGTTGCCAAGCATTCCAGTGTTCTCGCTTGTAAGTTCTGCATCACTTTTGCAAGAGTGTGCGGTGGTATGGCCTGTATCTCATTTGTGATGGCGGCCTTCAATTCTTGCAAGGTCGTTGGGTTATTTCTGTAGACCCTACTCTTTAAATATCCCCAGAGATAACAATCTAAGGGAGAAAAATCCGGAGACCTTGCGGGCCATTCAACGTCTCCAAATCTTGAGATTAACTCGCCTGGAAACGTTTGACGCAAAACTGCCATGCAGTTCCTCGTGGTATGGCAGGTAGCTCCGTCTTGTTGGAACCAGTGGTTTTCTAGACAAAGATCTCTTAATTTAGGAATAAGGAAATCGTCAACATTTTTTCGTAGCGATCACCATTTACAGTGACCGTGTTTCCGGTGGAATCCTCGAAAAAGTACGGCCCTATGATCTGAGATGCAGTAAGACCACACCAAACAGTTACACGCTGACTATGCAACGGGACTTCGGTAATATTCAATGGATTTTCTGTTGCCCAGAAACGACAATTTTGTTTGTTTACAGTTCCATTCAAGTGAAAATGGGCTTCGTCTGACATAATCAAAGTTGCTAGAAAATTGGTGGTGTCATTTACCTTCTGTTGGATCCATTGACAGAATTGTCGTCTTCGTGCGAAATCTCCATCGTTTAGTTGTTGCACTGTTTGAATTTTATATGGAAAGAGCATTAAATTTTGCTTGAATATACGGTGTGTTGTTCCATATCCAACTCCTAACAGCTGAGAAGCACGTCTGATGCTTATGTTAGGATTATCCTGTACAATTTCATGAGTTCTGTTAATGATCTCGTCTATCCTTGCTATGCGCACTCTTCCAGTTGGTTTTCTTTTTCCAATGCTGCCAGTTAGGGAAAAATTTCTGACACACCGACGGATTACTTTCTTAGAAGGTGATTTTGACATCTGAAAATTTGTCTTGAAAGATCTTTGAGCTGAAACTACACTTCTTCCATGCTCATAATATTGCTCAGTTATGAAACGCAGCTGTTCCACAGTCCATGCAGTCATCTTGAAGGGTTAGTTTTAACTAACACTTTTATTTTGTTTTGTATCTTATCTTGTCTTGTATTGTCAAAACCTATACAATCCTGTACAAACTTGTAACTATCCTCTTTCGAATGATGCGTATGATTTTATAAAAGGACTTATACTTTAAGAGTTTCTTTTGGGTCCCATTTCTCTGGATCACCCTTTATATATATATACCGCGTGACCACAAAAATTGTCCCTGTTTTTAATCGCTTATTACTCAGTCATTATTGCAGCTTCACAAATGAAATAAAAAGCATTCGAAAGAGAACATTTTAAAGTTTTAATTTATTCTACATGTGTTCAAAGTGACGTCCCGGGACATTCTTACATTTCACACAACGGGAAAGGAAGTTATTTATTACATTTTCCAAAACGCTGCATTCATTGGACTGTACACTCTCTACCACCGCTTGCTTTAATTCTTCGATAGAGGATGGCTCTTGCCTGAATACTTTGTCCTTGACAAATCCCCAGAGAAAAAAGTCCATAGGTGATAGATCGGGAGATCTTGCGGGCCAGGGAAACTGCGAGCGATGAGAAATGAATCTTTGTTCAAAAAATCTTGTTAAACATTCCAGTGATTGCCTAGTTGTGTGGGCTGTTGCTCCGTCTTGCTGAAACCACTTGTTACTGCAGTTTTCTTGTTCAAAAACAGTGTTCAGCATTTCTACATATCTTTCTGAAGTTACTGAAAGCGGTCTCCTTGTCTCTGGGTCCTCAAAAAAGTAAGGACCATAAACCTTGCTGCTACTCAAACCACACCAGACAGTAACTTTTGGTGAATGCAGACTCGTAGAGGTTTCTCCAAGTGTATATTTGGCTTGTTTTGTGACCAACACCGGTAATTCTGTCTGTTGATGAACCCATTGAGATAGATGTGGCATTCATCACTGAATATTATGTCACTTAATCTTATCTGGTTTTGTTCAATTATTGTTTCAATGCGTTCACAAAACATCAAACGACGCTGGTAGTCTTGTTCGCTAAGCTGTTGCAAACACATAATTTTGAATGACTTCATTCTCAAATCCAACCTGATTATTTTCCGAATGCTCTCCAGTTTGATTCCTGTCACAGCTGATAGTCGTCTCACAGATTTCTTGTTGTCCGTTTCAAGCTGATTTGCGACTGAATCAATGTTTTCAGCGGTTCGCACACCTTTGCTGCGCCCAGAGTTGCCTTTATGCATGTTCTTGATTGAGCCGTGATGTTTCCATTTTGCGAAAATCCTGCGAATCGTTTTAGGATCTATGGTCATTTGCTGACCGTATTGTCGTCTGAAAGACCGTTGGGTGGCAACTACCGAGCCATGTTTGATCATCTCTTCTGCGATGAAAACACGTTGCATGTCCGACAAATAACCCATGATTGTGGTGGATAAAACTGTCATTTTTTTATAAGTACTGATTTCGTATCCAGGATACCGGAAAAATTAAATAAAACTTTTAAATATTCTTTTTCGAAAGCTTTTTATTTCATCTGTGAAGCTGCAATAATGACTGAGTAATAAGCGATTAAAAACAGGGACAAATTTTGTGGTCACGCGGTATATATATATATATATATATATATATATATATATATATATATATAAGCAAACAACCACAAGGAAAAGGAAACACAAAGTCCGAGCGCTTTCGTGATAATGTGAATATATCACGAAAGCGCTCGGACTTTGTGTTTCCTTTTCCTTGTGGTTGTTTGCTTATTAATAAGGTCACGTATTATTTTGTGATTCTAGTGCGTATTATATATATAATAATAATTACATATGTCTAATTTAGTATATATGTCAATTACAAATAATTTTTCATCATTTGTTAGCTGCTATTAAGTAATTTATTGCGCAATTTTAATCTCTATAAACTAAATACCTTTCTCAGATACATGACTTCTTGCCGGTTCTGTGCAGTGGTGATATATGCCGTATTACCAGTTGTTTCATCGACACACTCTGTGTCATTGAAAAAAGGAGGCCATTCATCGTTATAAACGGCTGTGTTCTCGCTTTCTTTCTTCTCCATGAAAGAGACCCGAACGTAACAGTTGATGTTCCTTGCGAATTCTATGTACAGTCTATTCAAGAAGTCGCCATTTGTTCTCAATGCTAATAAAAAATAAGTAGACAATTAATTATTCCCATTAAACTTGTTTATCCTTACTTTCTCAAAGCATATAAGAAGTCGCCATTTGTTCTCAATGCTAATAAAAAATAAGTAGACAATTAATTATTCCCATTAAACTTGTTTATCCTTACTTTCTCAAAGCATATAACATGTGTGCATACAGTGTAAAGAATCTCGTATCAATGTCTCAAGAAACCAGTGTGACATTTCTGTCAGCTTCTCAAGCTCATTGGTTTGGACATTTTTTATGACGTCACAACGAATACGATTGTTAGCGCTGCGCTTTTCGTTTTGTCTCTCAAAGCTTTCGAGTGTCCTGATATAATGATCACATATCTGATGAATCATATAACCGAACGTAGTTCTTTTCTAGAGGAGGCGATACTGTCAGCTTAGGAGAATTAATTCTGAGGTTTAATGCATGATTATCGGGACACTGTAGGACAACACAAACATTCCTCAGGACAGGAACTCTTTCTAGACGTACTAAAGTTTGTTTGAAATAGTTTATATTTTATAATGTTGTTTAATCTAATTTTTGCTTGAACATATCCATCTCTTCTTATTTGTCATTTGTCTTTACGTGTACAGTTAGTTTTTATTTAGAAACACATGAATTAATATTCTATAAAAAAAATTAGTCTAAATGAACATTTAAACAAACTGTCCACCCCTATGGCGTTAAAATAAAGTTGAAGAAAACTGGCATAGTTCATAATTTACAAAGCAAGGAATGTTTTCATCGCAATCCATTAACAAATCTACAGTATATGTCCTCCTTCTTCTGATCTGGGGAAGTCAAGTTCATAATGTTCTGCCAGATAACCTCCATATGTACCCGTAAAAAATTACCTTAGTTCAAGCGCGATTGTGGCAGATGTGTGATTTGTGTTTTGAACTGCTGGATTTGGCAAAAATTTATCCAATATTTCTAGGTCGGTTACGTTTCTATGATTTTCCGTCAGCGGCTAAGTAAAACATAATTAATGTGTTTGGGGACGAGATAATCTCCATGAAGTGAGAGAACACGAGCGAGACCCCTCAAGGTAATGTCTAGTGCATTCTTACATGGTAAAAAAATTATTACTCATTTATTAGCGATGAAAAAAACGGGTCATGAAGGTCATGCGACGGAGAGGACCTACAGCTATACGTGGGATCCGAACCACGGGCCGCTATATTATCTGAGCGCAGAGAACGATCACTCAACTTCTCCCATTAAAGAACTTTACAAAAATTTCATAATCATAATATACTGTAAATAATTTACTTACCTTGAGGATATTTTAAGATCGAAATTGTTTTAAAATTTCTTATACGAATATAATCACTTATAAAGTTCGCTGCCAAGTAATTATTGTTCAAACAATCGCACACATTTAGCCCTAAGGCTAAATTTGCTAAAAGGAGTACAGCAGCTACCATTCTCTCAACCTCAGATAATGATTAAAAAATAAAAATAAAATGGCGACTCAGCTCACCAACTTTCCTAATACAACACAAAATATAATCAATATGTAAACTTAAACAAACACAGAAGTGTGACATGCGATACTGAATTAATAACTTAATAAAAGCATGCAAATAATGTCTATATAAGAGTTATAATTTATTAGTATTACAAAATTGCTTCCATTAAAATTAATGAAACGATTTAAAGAATAATTTAAGAATATCGTGCGTATGATGAATATAAAACAAAGACTTGTATGAACAAGTGAATAATATATAGATTGATAATAAGAACAAAGCGTTGAAAAGCTCTTACATCTAATTTAAACACCCATTTGGCAAGTATGTTCTTCGTGTTCCAGTTCTGAAACAATTTTCTCTTTTGTCCAATATAATTAATATTAAGAAGTCGATTCTGCTTTTGTCATTTCCTTATACGTACTCCCGCTCTTAAAGGACCCAATATTTAATTAAAATGGCGTGTCATTTATTTTCTACTGAAAACACAATCGATTATTTTATTTAAAATTGTTTAATAATTGAACTCTATGGTAGTTATGTCAAATTTTGCTTTCTGTTTATTATTAATTTAAATCCTGGACCATGACCCGAAAGGGATTTATATTGGTATACTTAAGTTATTTTTATTATAAATCTCAAAATGAATTTATATTATTATAAACTCGAAGGGATTTATATTATTTTTAAGTTATTTTTATTATTCTTTTTCCTTTTATCATTATTTTTTTACACCGCATACTCTGGAGGATTCCTCACTCTGAATGGATTAACAACAATTTTCGGGATATGTATTTTCAGCATTTTTCCGAGCGACTAACCTCCTTTCGGGAGCCAATGGAAAGACGCCCATACTCACCTGTTTTCACATCCCCCTAACTTCTTTTGTGGGGTTACATAAAGGACAAATAGGTAGTTTGTTTTGGCTCCTTATATATATCTTCAACTGAAATTACACCACAGTACCCTGAGGCGACCACTCAATCACTCAATCTGGGCCAGAAAAGAGGTGGGTATTCAAAACCGGGGTGGGGGAATGAATACGCTACCTGATTTATAGATATAAGTCAACTTGTAATAATCCTGTCCAGTTTTTTTCGAATCATCATGTGACTGTTTTTTCCACGAGATTTCCCTTCTCGGCAAATCCGGACCAAGGTCGCATAAGGGGCCCCAGAGAGTGTTCAGAGACAGCCCAAACAACTTGGTAATATGTTAAATTAATATAAATTAGATTATGTTAAATTACCCTTGGTTAGGTCAGGTTAGTAATTAGGGCCCTATGAGCTCTGTCTGGATAGTAAAGTTTTACGAAGTTTTTACCTTCTTTCACCCTATTCAGCAATACTCAAGAATTCTCACCACTGACTTCAATATTTTTTCTTATCACTTCATTATTATATAATATTGTTAACATTTTAGTGAAAGTCCATACAGTACACATTGTAGTACATACTTAAACAAATTATTTAGAGGCACACTCACACTGTCAAGTGATTTGTAAATAAAGTAGAGAGAAATAGCCCCGTCCACCTCTGAAAATGATAGTTTAGGGATAACCACAGTGGTTTTTTAATATTCTTTATTTTCAAAATAAAAAATCACTATATTCTTCAATAATTCTGGTTTCAATACATATAACATTTGCGTACAATTTATGAAAGGAAGTAAATTAAAATTAAAAAACAAACAAATTTCTTCAAGATTTTGGTCTTCAGTTGGGCTACATAACGGACACTGAAACCTTTCTCACAGCCTGAACATGAACGTAAACATATTCAAATTCTGGACAAAAAGTATCATTTTGTGGCACTACTGCAGTTGGGTACCCCAACCCAACAAATTCAATTAAATTAAAACAAAAAATTTAAAAGACAAAGAAAACAAACAATTCATTCTGTGGGATATAATGCCCGGTTAGGTTAATTGAATGCCCAGTTAGGTCAACTGTATGCCCTTGACAATTGGTTAGGTTAAGTTGTGATATTTTCGTTAACCTTTGTAAGGTTCACTCATATTTGCAGCTCCATCGTGTACTTGCCCTTTAATGGCATTAATGTTTAAACCATTGTTCTCAAGAAGTGACAAGGCTAAATTTAAAAGATTTTCGCCAGTCATTGATGGAATATCGCATACTTGAATGAATTGCTGTTATTTTCATTCTATGAACATAGTAAACAACAAAAGACGCTTGTTCTCTGTGAGATACATCTGTTGTTTCATTAAGTAAAATTGAAAAATGTTGGTTTTCTCACTTTCTAGAAGGATACTTCTTCGAACATGTGTTCCTAAAGCTCTGATGAGATCATTCTATGTTCTGTTTGGCATCAGAGACGCCTGTGGCTACCTTTAACTGCTCTGCAAATTTGTGATTGTTTAAATATAAATTAATTACACTCTTATTTCGCAAATAAGTGAATAGACTGAAGGAAATTCCTTTATTGAAGCTTCGTGCTATGAAAAAACACCACTCTACAGTATAGTGATTGCATATCCTACAAGAAATTCATTGAAAATTTCCAATAGAGATTATGCCTACGCAAAAAGCAGAAGATCGACGCTTTTTCCTTAATTTGTTGTTAGTTTTCAGGATTTACTGTAAACGAGAGGAGAAACTTACCTTGACTTCTTGTGATCTGAATTCATAGTCGAAAGGAGTTCCTAGTTTAGGTCCTTGGGCCTACTGTTTACCTTAAATTTACCTTAAAGCGCTTCTGCCTCAAGGGTGCGCTGCTCCCTCGAAGTCCGCTCAGCACCTCCTGAGGCGGGGCCACGACGGGGTCGCCACCCCTCTTTTCTCTCGCTCCTGCCATACGATTTGGTCCCCTATTGAATTTGTGGGTGCTGGTCTGGCAGAGGAATACCCTGACACTGTGGGTTGGTCGGGTATTTGGCTAAAAACATGTCCAAGTGTTTTTTAAAAGTATCTACTGGGACTGCACTTATGTCTCTAAGGTACTGAGGCAAGGAGTTAAACAGGCGAGAACCCTGCCTAGAGATACTATTATATTGAAGGGTTTGAATCCTTCTCAGACTGTTTGGTGGGAGGTGATGTTTTTTACACATTCTTCCAGTTCTTGTTAAGGTGGGCACAATTGGTTCAGTATTGGGGGCAACTAAAAGCCCTTCTAGAATTTTCCAGGTGTAGATTAGGATGTATCTCTCAAACCTTCTCTCTATGGAATAAAGGTTGAGGCCTCTGAGCCTATCCCAGTAGTTTAATTTGTTTTTACTCACCTGTTGCCCATCAGGTTGTTTAATATACGAGGTAAAGGTTCTTTGTAGGCCCTCAATTTTTTGCAATTCATTTTGTTTGTTGGGAAACCATAATTGAGAGCAGTAGTCAATGCGTGGAAGGACAAGTGATTTCCACAGGGTAAGCATGGTCATACTGTCCCTAGTTCTGAATGTCCTCAGTATATATCCTATTAGTTGTTTGCATGATGAGGTTACTTTGTCAATGTGCCTGTTGAATGTTGCATCTTCAGATAATATAATCCCTAGATCCCTGACATGGTCAGTTTGTACAATATCTTTTCCTGTGGGTCCAGTGTAGTTGAATTGTTCTTTCAGGTATTTATTTGGTCCATACTTAATTAGTTCAAATTTGTCTTCATTGAAGGCCATATTGTTTGCATCTGCCCATGCATATATAGTTTGTAGCTCTTTTTGTAGCTCTACACAGTCTTCTTTTTCTGTAATTGGTCTTAGTATTCTGGTATCATCTGCGAATGACAGGAGAGAGCTTCCTAGGTTACAGTTTATATTGTTTAGCATTATAATGAATAGAATTGGTCCTAGTACTGTGCCTTGCGGCACTCCACTAATCACTCTTTTTCTATAGTCTTGCTCCATTTACAATTGCTATTTGTTTTCTGTCAGAGAGAAAGACATGGATCCATTTTCCTATTTTTCCACAAATACCAAGTTCTTTTAGTTTATGGAATAATATACCATGGTCAACCTTGTCAAAAACTTTTGCAAAGTCTAGATAGATGACATCAACATTGTGGTTTTCTCCCAAATATTGTAGGATTGTATTGCAATGGTCTATAAGTTCAGTAAGGCAGGATCTCTTGTATCTGAAGCCATGTTGAAAGTCTTCTAAGAGATGTTCATTTTCTATAAAACTGACAATGTGCCTTTTCAGGACTTTCTCAAATATTTTAATAATATGGGAAGTCAAAGATATGGGTCTATAGTTCTTGGCTTCCTTTCTTTTGCCTCCTTTGTAGATTGGGGTAATATTTGCTTGTTTCATGATTGGTGGTATTCTACTGGTGTCTAGTGAGGATCTCCACAGGATTTTCAAAGGCAGAGATAAAGTATGTTTGCATTCCTTAAGAATCTTGGCTCCAATTCCATCTGGACCAGGGGCTGAACTCCCCGGTAGCTCTGTTATTGCCTGTTGTATATCTCTAGTGGTTATTTGTATATCTTCCAATAATGGTCTGTCTTGGTCATTTTCTTCTCTATCAAAAAATGCTGTAGTTTTTATTTTCTTTGCTACTACAGGGGTACTCCAGCTTAAAGCATATTGAGATTGTAGAATGTTTGCCATTTCCTGTGTATTAGATGTGAGAGTTAGTCCATCTTTAGCAAGCAATGGGCCAATGCTCGTTTTGATAACTGCTTTGCGTTTAGCATAGCTAAAGAAGAATTTGCTATTTTCCTTTATAGTGCCAATAGCTTTGTGTTCATTATCAATATTCTCTCTTATGGTTGACTCCTTTATTTTAAGTTCTAACATCAGTGTAATACTAACAGAGTGTAATACTAATGTTCATAATATTACATAACTCAGAATCTAAAATCTCGAAGATAACAACTCTTAATGCTTTGAGAAACATAAAAGAAGCTCATATCCCATTATTTGAGGATGAGTATCCCCCAAAAAGTCGGCTGAACACGAGTAGAAACAGGGAGAGTGGTCGGCGAACTCCATGCGAATCCAGAGCAGCTGAGAACGAGCTAGATTCTCAACGCCCAGACCCCAAAACTGGAACAAATGCGCTATCTGACGCTAATAACCTGAGAAACAAAAGAAAAATTAAATATTTTAAAGAAGGGAGTTGGTCATAACAAAAGTAGGTATAAAAGTTCAAAAATTCTTTCGAAGCATAAAGACGTAACTAAAAGTATGAATCTAAAATGTGTATTCATATATACTACTCAAAAGAAGTTAAGGGTCAAAAATATTTGTGCATATAAATATAAGCTAACGAGCTAAAATGGTGACGACTAATGACAAAATAATTCTTTGATGGCTCAAGAACGGAAAACACAAACCAAAAACTTTTGATTAGACACTAGTTTATTACCCTGATGAAAAAAAGTCATGCACCCCCCAAAATGATGTTCACACAAGTCGCAGAAGCTTCAGTAACTGGTGTAGCCACCGTTAGCATTCACACATTCTTGACAACGTTGGCGCATGCTGTTCATCAGGCGTTGGAAATAACGTTGAGGGATCGCTTGCCATTCTGCGACTAATCGCTGAGCCAGTTGCCGGAGGTTGACGGCAGGGACGTGATGTGATCGAACTCGCCGCCCTAGTTCATCCCACGCATGCTCAATGGGTGACAAGTAGGGTGAATATGCAGGCCAATCCATGTGCTGAACGTTCTGCTCCTGCAGGAAGTCGGTCACCACCGTGGCACGATGAGGTCTTGCGTTGTCGTCCTGGAACCAAGCTCCTGGTCCAATCCGCTGCAGAAGTGGAATTACCAGAGGTTGGACAATCTCGTTGAGATAACGCTGACCAGTCAAATTTCCGTTGACGACGTACAGAGGGGTTCTGTGGTTCATGGATACAGAGCTGGGCACTTGCGGCATATTGCGGTACTGCGGTACTGCTGCACTACCAAACCGGTACCAAACCGGTACGCGGAAATTTGAATGCGGTAGCGGTACTGCGGTACTTTCAGCGATCCTTTGCGGTACTGCGTTATGGGGGCCCGGGGTGGTAGTGCGGTGGTACCGCAAGTACCGCAGTACCGCAAAATATGCCGCAAATGCCCAGCTCTGCATGGATATCCCCGCCCACACCATCACACTTCCTCCTCCAAATGGTAGACGTTGAGCAACGTTGACATCAGCAGATCTCTCTCCTTGACGACGATAAACACGAGCCCGGCCATCATTGAACTGGAGCGAGAAGCGTGACTCATCTGTGAACATTGTCTCTGCCCACTGACCACGGTTCCACCGGATAGATATGACGTCTGCACCAATCTCGGCGAGCCCTTCTGTGACGCTCAAGTAGCGGTGGTCGGACTGCAGGACGCCGGCATCGCAAACCTCGGTCTCGCAGACGATTCTTAATGGTCTGGTCGGACACGTTGGTACCTCTGGCAGCTCTGAGTTGATCCCGAAGATGCCGTGCGGTCACAAAGCGCTGTCGCAACGCCGTTATCATCAGGAAGCGGTCTTCTCGTGCTGTTGTTGATCGGGGTCTTGTATATTTTGTCAAAAAATTTTAATAACATTTGAGGAACTTATAAAATATAACATATATTCTTTAAATACCTTTTTTCTTTTAATCAGTGCTTGTTAATTTATCGCTAATTCCTCCCCTCACACACACACATATATATATATATATATATATATATATATATATAAAGATCTGTGAGGGATATCTCCAACAGGTACCGCAATTCAAATTAAAAAAAAGAAATTAAAAAATTTATACCTCAAAACATTTAGTGTCAATAAACCCAAAGATTTATGCACAAACACACACACACACACGAACTCTCTCTCTCTCTCTCTCTCTCTCTCTCTCTCTCTCTCTCTTTATACCCCTTCGTATGTGTAATTTTTGAACCGGATTTTAATTTTGACGTGGCAATCTATTCTTTTAATCCTAAAAAAGGTAACAGTATGATCATGGAAGGAACAAAACTAAATTTTAGACAGATCAAGAATTTCTGCCAATCTTTTATTATTATTATTAATATTTTTATTATTATTATTATTAATTTTAATTTCATTTTTATCTTTCCATATATATACATATATGCGCCTCGGTGGTATAGTGGTTAGTGTCGCTGATTACGAATCCATCGGCCCCGGGTTCGAGACCCGACGGCAGCCGGCGCGCAGCAAAACCCAAATGTTCATCCTTCCACACAATAAAGAAAGTGGTTGGTAGATAAATGGGTACCCTAAGTGGCCTAGTGGTTAAGATGCTGGGCTGCTGATGGGGCTTGGTTCGGATTCCACGTTAAACTGTAGGTCTAAGGTGGAGTGAAAAGCTTGACTTTCGTCAAAATGAACAATTCGGGCGGAAGCTAACAAAGGTTAAAAGTTTTATATATATATATTTGCCTTTGGGAGAGATATCAGCGATATTAGGTACCGCAATTCGAAATAATAAATGAAACCTTCAAATTATTCAGTGTCAATAAACTTTGTTTGTCTCTCTCTCTCTCTCTCTCTCTCTCTCTCTCTCTCTCTCTCTCTCCTTAATATATACAATAAATATATATTTTTCTGTATGCAAGAAGGAGAGACCAAGGGCAAACGTCCTCAAAAACCGTCGCTCTATAGAAGAAGAAGAGAGCCAAAATGAAGGTCCTGGGTTTTCGAGATGCCGAGACATTCTCCGTTTGAAAGATTGGAGGTCACAGACAGGGGGAAAGATGGATTGAGGAAGATTATTTCAGAGTTCACCAGTTGAGTAGATGAAAGACTGAAAATATCGATTAAACACGGCGTTAGAGAGTTGTTCAGAAAAGGAATGAGAATGTGTAGAAACTTTGGTGTTGCGCGCTCTCCTTAAAGGAGGAAGCATGCAATTAGAAAGTTGAGAAGAGTAGTATCCATTGTAATAGTGATAGTAAAGAGAGAGTGAGACAATATTTCGGCGAAGAGAGGAACATTGAAGACAGTCAGTAAGAGGTGGGAATTGATGAAACGAAAAGCCTTTCGTTCCACCCGGTGAAGTAGGGCTGTTTGAGTTGAGCCACTCCTCATATGAAAAGCGTACTCCACACAGGGGCGGACAAGGCCCATGTACAAAGATAGCATTACAGCAACTAAGAGGGGGTGAAGAAACTGCGGAGCCGGTACAGCACACCTAACCTCTTGGAAGCTGTTTTGGAAAGAGAGTATATGTCTTCTTTCCAGGAAAGATCACGAGAAAAGAAAACGCCAAGAATGTTAAGAGAAGAGGAAGGATCGAGTTGTGTATTGTTGAAGGTAAAGGGATAGTCGTGTGGAAGATTGTGACGAGTAGACAAATAGAGGAAATGAGGTATTGAAACATTGAAAGCCACAAGGTTTTCTCTTCCCCAATCTGAGATGGCAGAAAGATCAGAGGTCAGATGTACCATAGCTGCAATACGCGAGGCATGGAGTGACTTGAGAAGTACGCTTTGGGAAGCGGGTACAGAATGAAGCGTGGAATCAAAGCAATTGGACGATAGTTGGAGGGTTGCGAGCGGTTGCCCTGCTTTGATACATGCTGAATGAAAGCGAATTCCAGCAGGAAAGAAAAGTACCACATGAAAGAGAAAGGCGAAAAAGTTTGCGTACTCAGGGTGTCAGCAGAGAAGCAAAGTTTTTGAGAACAACAGAAGGAACACCATCAGGACCGTACGCCTTCCTAGAGATGAGCCCAGATAGGGCAGAAAGAACATCTTTGGAAGGGATTCTAATTTCAAACATAATAAAGTCAGAAGGAGGAGGAGATGAAGGAACAGCACCGTAATTATCCCTGGATGAGTTAGAGGCGAAAATTTGAGCGAAGATTTCAGCTTTGTCAGGAGAAGAGACGGCAACTCAGGCGTTGGAATGGAAAAGATAAGGGAAAGAAGAGGAAGTAAAGTTGTTGGAGAGGTGTTTAGCTCGATCCCAGAGCGAGAAGAATTAGAATTATTGTCGGATGAGGGAATTTTTGCGATTCGAAGAACAGATTTTGCACGATTCCGGATATAAATATAAGGTAAGGGTTGTATACCGGTAGGGCGAAGTCAGTTTGAGCGAAGTCAGTTTGAGCGCTACCAATTGAGCGAAGATCATTTTGAGCGAAACATTAACAGCGAATGATATTTCAGCGAAGTTATAACCAGTTCATTTTAAACGAAACATTGAAAGAGAGAGACAACTTTCTTTTACAACCAACTAACAATTTGGGAGTAATACATACTAATTTATGACCAATTACTTCTAACAACTATCTTTTACAACCAACTAACTTATAGCGCATCTACTTCAAAAAATGAAGCATCTCTTAACTCAGTTCGTAACATTTATTTACCGTGTGTGGTCGTTTGAGCGCTTAATTTACATTTCAGTATAAACCATCATGGAAATTATTTTGTCGAAACGTGGCCAAAACAAAGTAGCGTATAATGGATATATCTATAGAAAGGACAAAGCCACACAAAGTACGATCACATGGCGCTGCGAGATGAAGGCTTGCAAAGGACGTTTGAGAACATCATTAGATTACGAAAACGATAGAAACTGTATGGAAAAAGGAGAGCATTCGCATGCTCCCGATCCTGTGAAAGCCGACATGGAAAGAGTGAAAGAAACAGTCCGCCATGCAGCTGAAACAACGCACGACCCACCGCGACGCATACTCCAGGATGCAGTTGTTGGTTTATCCGATGAACTTGCACCAAGGATTGGATCAGGAATAAATTTGAAGCGCGCCGTGTCTAGGAAGCGAAAGGCTATAGGGAACTACCCTCCACCTCCTCGGACAGCTGCGGACATTGTCATTCCAGAATCCCTGCGCCTCACTTCTACCGGTGCAAATTTTGTACTGCATGACAGTGGAGTAGAAGACGTTAATCGACTGATCATTTTCGGCACTAATGAAAGTCTTCACTGGCTGCGAGATAATCGTCACTGGATGGCTGACGGAACTTTTAAAACTGCTCCGACTATTTTCCTACAGGTTTTTACAGTGCATGCAGTGATACAGGAAAGTGTTCTTCCTTGCGTGTACGTATTAATGAGAAATAAAATTGAGGCAACATACACTGAAGTGTTTTCAAAACTGAAGGAATTGGAACCTATGTTAGATCCTGTCTCCGTCCTAACAGACTTTGAAATAGCATCTCGCAACGCCATAACACGCGCATTCCCCGACACAGAAAGAGCAGGATGTTTCTTCCACTTGGGACAGAGCGTTTGGAGAAAGGTTAACAACGAAGGCCTGCGGGGAAAATATATTGAAGATGAAAATTTTCGAATACTTCTGAAAATGATGACCTGTACAGCAGAGCTGGGCAATTGCGGCATATTTTGCGGTACTGCGGTACTGCGGTACTACCGCAAACCGCAAACCGGTACCGCATAACGCAGTACCGCAAAGGATCGCTGAAAATACCGCAGTACCGCTACCGCATTCAAATTTCCGCGTACCGGTTTGGTACCGGTTTGGTAGTTTGGTAGTACCGCAGTACCGCAGTACCGCAAAATATGCCGCAATTGCCCAGCTCTGCTGTACAGCATTCCTTCCAGTAGACGACGTCATAGCCGGTTTCCAAGCCGTACGAGAGATGGAGAACTACGATGATGCGCTTGACGTTATCTTTGATTATTTCGAGGACAATTATATCGGTCGTCCATTAGCAAATAATCGTAGAAGACAACCGAGATTTCCGATACCATCATGGAACGCGTTTAACAGATTACAAGCAAGTGCCCCGCGCACAAACAATGCCGTCGAGGGGTGGCACACAGCCTTCCAAGGGGCTTTATCAAGCAGTCATCCAACAGTTTGGCTCCTCATAGAGGCTCTCAGACGGGAAGAGTCTCTGCAAAGGGCGAGGTACTTGGGAATAATGGCAGGAGAGCCTCAACGAAAGACGAGGAAGTATGTAGATCTGGAGCGCAGAATTAGAACAATCGTGGAATCCAGAGAAGATCGGAATGTTACAGAGTATATCAGAGGCCTCGCATATAACATCAACCTGTGATATAGCATTTTGTTTTATCATAAAAAATAAACAACCCATATATATGTATAATAATTTTTTTATAAAAAATAAATTTCAGTTTTATCATTTCGTTTTATAATATTGTGTTATCATGAAAAATGTTTTTTATATATTTACTCTTCAAAAAAAACCCAACAGCAGCGCTGAAACTTCGCTGAAATATCATTCGCTGTAATGTTACCCTCAAAATGATCTTCGCTCGATTGGTAGTGCTCAAATTGACTTCGCTCAAACTGTCTTCGCTCAAACGACCGCACACGATATATATACACACACTCGTATATACATATACCTTTAGATACCTTTAGATGTTTTACAAGACGAAATAGGATCGACCTGCGGTCGACCCCTTTGCAGCATCCCGCCTCATTTGCTGGATTTTGTATAGGAGGGAATTGGTTTCCGCTCTTCTGTCCTCGTAGTCAGCCACGCGTCACAATTTGCTTAAGAACCTGTCCAGTTGGTTCTTGAAATTATTCAGGTTAGTGTGCTGGAGGTTCCTCAGTTCTTTTGACAGGATGTTAAAAAGTTCGAGCCTCATATTAGGAGAGTAATTTCCACCTTCGTTTTCATGACCTCCTGTTCCAATGCAGCTTGGACAATACAGAATCTGACTCTTCTCTCGTTCCATTGTGTTTTTATTTGATTTTAAGGTGAGTGACACAACCCTCGAGTATTTTTCATTAGTATATTATTGTGTACCGCTCACGCCTTCTTTCCAGAGAGTACAGTTTCAGGGATTATAGTCGAAACCAGTAGTCTTCACCTTTCGTTTCCTCTATATTCGACGTAAAAGTCCTTTGTATGGCTCCTATATTTGCATTGTCTCGTTTTCTATATGGGCTTGTGGGTACTGAACAATACTCAATTATTGGTAAGATTAAACTCTTACATAATTTTAACATGATGTTTGCGTTTCTTCTGTGAAAGCTCCTCCAGATAATTCCTATTATTTTTTTAGATGTTGTGATTTTAATATTATAGTGATCTCTGAATTCTACAACCAATAATATTATTACTCCAAGATCCCTGACCTGTAAGTTTGGTGTTACTGTTTGGCTTGCAGTGTTCTGTAGCCTTTACTTTGTAGTACGTTGTTGTTACTATATCTTATAAGTTGGAATTTTTCTTCGTTGTGCTTCATATGTTGTCATCCGCCCACTTCAGTAATGTTTTGTGACTTTTCTATGTCACTTTCGTTTGATGTTTCCTCGCATATCTTTCAGTCATCCGTGAAGCACGATACGATACTGTCATTAATATCTGCATCAATGTCCGCAGTCAGTATTATACAACAAAGGAGCTAATACTGTACCTTGTGGGACAAGGCTGACGACTTCTAAGACTTCAGATTTGACTCTATTTACTACCCATCTTCGTGTTCTTTTGGTCAGGAAATTAAATACCTTTCGTCCCAACTTTCCAGTAATTCCTATATTCTTTGTTTGCTATAATTCCATGACGACATTCATCAAAGACTTTAACAAAATCTGTATATACGACGTGTCCCAAAAAATACCCCTATTTCTAAATATATGTTCCAAGCTAAAAAAAAAAAAGGAACCTAAACACAGAGACAAAATCAATAGGTACGTACAACATAGGAGTTTATTAACCTTAACTAAACATGTTCATTGTGATTTCTCCTAACACAATAGACTTTGGTCTTTATGTCTTCAAGTGTTTTAGGTTTGGTAAAATATAGCCTTTTTTTATGTAACTCCACAAAAAAAGTCAGAGGGTATGAAGTCAGGTGAGTATGGGGACGTGTTGTACAGTTCTTGTGGATCTTCGCCTTTCTAACAATTCGTGATATTCCAATACTCCGCAAAAGTTCCTCTGTACCTGCGTCACAGAATTTGTCACATGAAGCACTCAACGATCTTGATTTTCTGTTCCAGTTGCAAACGCTGCATCACTGTTTGAAGGTTCAGACCTATTGTTCCTTGTAGACGAGGTCCTTAAGGAGGCTTAATCAAGAATTAGCTTTCCTTAAAGACTGTAGCTTTGCAAGGTTTTTTATAGCCTTACTGGAATATATTTTCATTGGTAGCGGTATCGTCTTTTCCTAATTTCTTAGAAATTAGGAAACATTATTGCTTTAAGTATGAAATGGTACTTTGGTGTTGCTTTGGTGTTGCTATTAAGTATTGGTTTGGTATTGGTATACTACAGTCCCGTAGCCAGGACTTCCCAAGGGGGGTGGGGGTTGAAATTGTAGAAAGGCAGACCTTTTGATGCAACGACCTAGTCACTGCGGAGGGGGTTTAGAGTAGTTAAATTTAGAGTAGTTTAGAGTAGTTTGTGAAGTTTAAAAAAAAACGCGTGTTTATTTACTAAATAATGTTATATAGTGTAATATCACATCATAAGTTATAACTATGGTTACAAAAGTGGACCTTTCCTGTCAAAGGAGGGGGGGGGGTCCTTCGGCCCCGACACCCCTGGCTATGGGCCTGTACTATTTGTATGAAGTGTTACTTTTAAGTATGGTATTGATATTGGTATACTATTGGTATTAAGTATGAAATGGTACTTTGGTATTGCTTTAGGTATGAAATGAGCTTTAGCGAAATCAAAGGCTTTTCGTCTCATCAATTCCCCGTCTCTTACTGACTGTATTCATTCCCTCTCTTTTCATCGCAATGTTGCCTCACTCTCTTTATACTATCGCTATTACAACGGACGGGCTCTTCTGAACATATTAACTGCATGCCTCCTCCCTTAATGAGAGCTTGCAGTGCCAGAATTTCGACACATTCTCATCCCTTTTCTGTCCAACTCTCTAATGCAAGAGTTAATCGGTATTCTCAATCTTTCATCTACTGAACCGGTCAACTCTGGAACAATCTTCCTCACTCCATCTTTTCCTCTATTTATGATCTTCAATCTTTCAAACCCAGAGTATCCAGGCATCTCGAAGACCCTGGACATTGATTTTGCTTCTCTCCTTCTCTTTTGGGGCTGGCATTTTTGCAGGACCCTCTCTCCTGCATAAAAACAAATACAAAATTTCTCTACCAATATTCGAACTCATCACCTCTTGTTTAGAAAATGAAGGCGCTAGCCACTATTTTGCGACTGAGTAAACGTTGCATCAGATAATATGTATGAAATGCTGGTGATTAGTTCAAGTGCGGCAAGGTGAATACGTGAAACGTCTCCGGGTGCGAAAGTCCATTAAAAATAAAAATAAACTAAAATTTTGCATTATATATATATATATATATATATATAATATATATATATTGTGTATGTGTGTGTGTGTGTGTCACAAACATGTGAGCTACCATTCCCATGTTCATACTGTATTCATGTTTGTGCCATGAGAAGTTTCCTCCCGAATGTCCTTTAATTTATTTCTTTGAAGTAGATCTAGGAAATATCATTAGTTTAGAATTTAGATTGTTTTAGGTTTTCATTGGAATAGTTTCCATATCCCCATTTCTCATTTGTTCCGAATCAATTATGATTAATTGTAATTATCTTATCTCCAACCCTCCATTTATTAATTCCATTATATCATGCATGCACGTTGGCTGCAATAATATTAAATCCCACAGTTGTCCTTCGAAAAAATACATCTATTACCATATATGCCGTATTTCTAAATAATGTACCATATATATATCGTACAATTATGACACTAACTCGTGAGTTCCGATTTCACCCATTCTGTCATGTATTATATCTGTCCAATGTCTATGAACTTTTCCTTATTGTAATTACTGCATCCCTCTGAATCAATTGTCTTCTATTTCCTTCTTATATTATAATGATTTATATGCCCAAATTAAGTTAACATTATAACTTGAGGAACTGAACACATTTTTAATACATTCAGTACTAAATCTTCACACTGAGATGATTGGTATTCAGTGTATGGTAACTCTCCCCATATATTATTATTATTTTATATATAGTTGTGTCTCGTATATTTTGTCTCTTTTAGTAAACACTTATTAATTCATATTATTCATTTATCTATTGTTTACCTATGTCCTATGAACCTATCAGTCCATATATACACGTTTGCCCTTACATGTGATTACGTTAATATGTAACCTTGGTTAACGTTGGTTTTGCTTCCGCCCGAATTGTTTATTTTGACGAAGATCAAGCTTGTCACTCCACCTCAGACCTACAGTACCTACAGTACCCAGAGTACCCATTTATCCATTTATCTCCCAACTAATTTCTTTTTTATTGTGTGGAAGGATGAACAGCTCGATTTTGATGCGTGCCGACATCGAGTCTCGATCCTGGATTCGTAGTCAGCGACGCTAAACACTATATAACTATTATATTGTTCGACCATTTCTTCTCAGGCGTTTACCCCTGCCCTCTCACAAGATTCTCTTTGCTGCTGACACAAATATCCAAATTCAGCTTTTTCAGCGGCAACGCTATTTTATCCATGTCAACTCGCCAACTAAGAATATTTCATTGGAATGTCTTAAAAAACTCCTCTCGCTTCTGCTAGAAATTCATAACATTAAGATGTTATGCTATGTTATAATATATTGTGATCGTCCTATGTCACTGGTTCGTTATCTGTCTATGCCACACGTCATCTATATTCTCATTAATTGTACTTATTATTTCTATCTAACTGTCATTCAAATTCCATGTTACTTGTGTGTTACGTGACCATAAATGTCCGAGTAATTTCAGTGGAAAGTACATTAATGTATCCTTCTTCCGCTTACCTCGTTTTTAGCTACTTAGGCTTTCGAACCATGATAAATAGTCATTTTCTAATAATATCTGATATAAATGGGTCTTATAATAATTATAATAATAATTAAATAATATAAAATTGTTCAATCAAAACTATATTGAATTATATAACATCGAATCATATAAATCTTAAACAATATAAATACGAAACACGCTGTCAAATGTTTAATAAAATATAGTACTGAGTATGTACTTAATGTAATTCAATGCAATGTACCACCCCGACATTAGGTTGCCATATAAGAATGTACACTCCGAAAAATCATTATCTTTTTTATGTAATTGTTTTTGTTTAATTTGAAATCCTGTTGTCTTGATTAAGTTTAGCTTGCAGTCACTAAGATTCTTTAGATCTCCAGCTAAAGGGAGAACCAACCCTTCAATTGCACTCCCCCCCAAATTTACACTTATTTATTTATTTGCATTGTAAATTAATTATTCCTGCCTGATACTAAGACAAAGGAGATCGAACCTCTTTCCCTGTAAATTCCTGCCTGAACCTTAGACCAAGGAGGTTGAACCTCCCCCTTCTCAATTCCTGACCAAGATCTGACCATCAGCGTTAAAAAGGGGCTGTAAATTTTGTCTTTCACTTTCCTGCTTCTTTCTGTAGGAAATTGTCCACTAAACGTCCTGAAGAGTGAAACGAGACTCGTATGGGAAAAAAACTTTGTTTTCCTTCAGTCCCACTTATAAATTGATTTATTTGAGTAATTTCGTGTGTCACATTATATTTTCTACACTCGAACGTCTTCCAGCAAAGACCGTGTCCATCCATTGAGGACCACACCAGAATTCTCTCTCGACCAAAATACTACGCTATATATATATATATATATATATATATATATATATATATATATATATATATATATATATATATATATATAGTTTGCTTGTACCTTGTGGGGAATGGACGTGCTGTGTCTCTCAGTATTAACACCCAAATAAGAATAGAATAAACTACTCGGCGGTTTATTCTGTTTACACCCGAAAGTGTATAAAATATCAAGTGAATCCGTGCATATAATTTATAAAGTGAAATTCATTAAAATTAAGAAAGTGCAATACAGTTTACATAAATTATCACCAGTTTTAACGTATATATTTAAAACGTAATACGGTTGGCATTCGAGAAATTTTAAAACAAGGCAGGAAAAAGGTCATAAAACGCAAAGGTCAGAAAACCCTCGACCATCGAAAGGAAAGAAAATAGAAAGAAAGGAAAAAAATAAATAAAGAATTTGTGTGGGTATTTCTTTTTACTCTAATTTAGTGGTACTCATTGCCCGACTCGGGAGCCAAATGCGCTATATATATTTGGCTCGCGAGCCGCCCAATGAGTACCACTGCGCTAATTAATGAATAGCATGGCCATGGGTCCAAATCCTCACTTAATCTGCAATTTGTGTAATCTGGAAACAACTGAAAAAGCTGCGACACGATGCAGTTTCTGTCAAAAACTGCAAGACTTTATCTGCATGAATTGGGATGATAGGGAAATAACTCTTGTCTCGAATGCGAAAAAGATCGTGAGGATCAATTTTCTGTGTGGCGCATGTACACAGACGGTAAACTCATTCGCGGTATTTAAAGAAATGGAGACAGCAGACTCGAGTGTTACAAAAAAGAATGAAATAATGGGGACACAAGAGTCCGGAAGTGTCCCAACGAAAAACCGGGTGGATGAGAGAGAGGACGAAATAACGAAGAACGGTATAATAACGAATAACAATATAATAACAAATAACAATATAAACAATATAATGCGGAATGAAGACATAGATGAAAGAAAAGAAATAAGTAAAAGTTGCGAGGTAGTAAAACTGTCCTACGAGCGAAATGATAAAAAGATAATAACTAAAAACGCAGGAAATAATCAGCCAAAGAAAAATAATGATAATACCAAAATTAAGAACTTTGAAAATAATAAGAAAACAAGAAGTAGAAGCGTAGAAAATACCGTATGTAAATACTACGCAAAAGGGAACTGCAGATATTGGGTTGAGCAGTGCATATATGCACATCCCACATTATGCAACACACAGAACTCAAGTGGATATTGCAAATTTGATAAGAAGTGCAAGTTCCACCATCTTACGGTCTGCAACACCTATGCAAGATATGGGAGGTGCAAATATGGACAAAAATGCCATTACCACCACCCTCAAAGGAACGCAACGGGTGAACATGAAAAACGAACATCAAAGAAGCCAACACAATTCAGCTGCTAAATACTATCCAGCAAATACAAAGTCAGCTGACAAATATAGGAATCCGAGAGCCGGACAGAAGCATGCACAAAGACACTTCATGCGTTATCGGGACAAATATAAAAAGAGGCAAATTCTCGGAGGACCACAAGGCAACGAAACCGGCACCACCATTGGAAAACGAATCTGACCACCTGTATGCGAAAACGATAGAGAAAAAATAAAAATAATCCTAGCCAACATTCAGGGCCTTAAATCAAATCATCCCCCAAGGCAAAGTTTTATACTTGAAAGGAGTCATGCAACAAGCCGGTGCAGACTTTGCATGCCTCACGGAAACTCATCTAAAGGAGTGCCAGGCGAACTGTGAAAACTATGAGTCCTGTGTTGACAAAAAAGAAATACAAATTGACAACTATAACATCCTCCGAGCTGACAGAACAGTGAGACGTAAAGGAGGATGTGCGAAAGGCATGTGGCAGAAATGACTATAGGTACCTCAAACAGCTACGTAGAATGTGTAGCAGCAAAAGTTGAACAATTAAATACGGTACTAATTGTAATGTACAGACCCCCAAACACGCCAACCTCAAAATTTTCAGATTCCATTATAGCGGTAAGAAACTGGGTAAAAGATCTACACTCTCCAACCCCGAATATTTTTCTCTTTGGTGATTTTAATTTCCCATTCATGAAATATAAAAGGATAGGAAAAAATGTATGTATACATCAGGACAAGGGGGAGTACACGGGAAGACCAGGAGCAGGTAAAAATGCTACTGGCTCTAGCTGATGAATTTATGTTAACGCAAGAAATAACAGAAAACAAGAAAAAAACTGCCAGATTTGGTATTCACAAACAACAGCAACCTAATTGATAATGTAGAAATATCCCCAACTATAATATCGGACCACAACATCATTGAAATAACAACCAATATAAAAGCAACAGGAAAGGAAAGAACAGGAACAACAGAAAGAAGCAAATTCGAAATTTTTTATTTTCACTCCAAAGCTATAAACTGGGAAGATGTTGCATCCAGCATGGAAGTAATAGATTGGAAAACGATTTTCGAGGCCAAGACAACGAAGGAGATGCTAATGATTTTAGAGGAGAAGACGTTAGAAATTGTGGAAAGACATGTCCCAAAAATACAACATAGCGGAAAGAGAAGTAGGTTCGAGGAAAAAAAAAGAGGTCAATGTTCCGAAAGAGAAAAAGAGTGACTGCAAAATTAAGTAACTGTAAAGATAACAACATCAGAAAAACATTAAATGATAAACTGCAGCGTATCGATGACGTCATACAGGAACTAATTGAGAAGCACACAGAAAAAGAAGAAGACGAAGCTATAGAAGCGATAAAGGTTAACTCAAAGTACTTCTATAATTTCGCAAAAAGAAAGTCGAAAAACCATGCAACTATCGGACCTTTGAAAAACGAGAACAGTGCTTTATCTGAAGATCTAACAGAAGTAACTGAAATATTAAGAACTCAGTACGAATCATCTTTCAGTATCCAAAAAACTGATAAACTGATATGCGATAGAAACACGTTCTTTGAAGAACTACAAGGGGGAAGTATAACGGACTTCGACTTTACGACAGATGATATTACACAAACTATAGGGAAACTAAAATCACACTCAGCGGTAGGACCGGATAAATGGAATGCCACACTGATCAAAAACTACAAGAATGCAATCGCTGATCCCCTATATTGGGTATGGAGACGATCACTAGACACGGGAGAAATACCGGGCATCCTGAAGAGCGCGAACAGAGTCCCAGTATATAAAGGAGGAGATCGATCAGAGGCCAAAAACTATAGGCCAGTGTCGCTTACATCTCATCTCACTAAAATATTTGAAAGAATAGTTAGACAGAAAATCTATGACTTTTTGGAAACTCAGAAAAAATTTAATGATAACCAACATGGGCTTCTGTCAGGCAGATCATGCCTATCACAACTGATGGAACACTACAACAACATTATTGATGCAATTGAAAGTAATGAAAACAATGATGTAATATACACAGACTTTGCTAAAGCGTTCGACAAGTGTGACCATGGAATCATAATAAATAAACTGAAATATATGGGAATAACAGGTAAAGTAGGGTAATGGATATCTAATTTCGTTAGTGAGCAGCGGCAAGTCGTTACAATACAAGGAGCATCTTCATCAGAATCAGAGGTCCTCAGCTCAGTACCACAAGGAACAGTATTAGCTCCACTACTCTTCATAATCATGCTAACTGACATAGATGAGGACGTTATCAGAGACAGCACAGTAACATCCTTTGCCGATGATACAAAGATCAGTAAAAAAATTAAGAAACCCAGAAGATATAGGATCTCTACAAACCGACATGAACAGAATCTACAAGTGGACGGAAGAAAACAATATGAAGTTTAACACCGAGAAATTTCAGCTGTTACGGTACGGAAAAAGAGAAGACCTACAGTAAAATCCATGGAATATTATACCCAAATGGACAGGAAATTCAGAGGAATTCTAGAGCAAAAGATTTAGTGGTTGTAATGACTGATGATGCGAAATTTGAAACACAAAATAAGATAGCAGTAAACAGAGCAAAGAGAATAACGGGGTAGATATTGAGAACCTTTAAACGAAGGGATAGAATGTAATGATTCCTCTACTGAAAACACTGAGCATACCCAAATTGGAATACTGCTCGGTCATAACATCCCCATAAAAAAAGAAGACATTAGACAGCTAGAAGGGATTCAGAGAAGCTTCACAGCCAAGATCAAGGGGTGCAAAGAACTAAATTACTGCGAAAGGTTACGCGAAGTAAACCTATATTCACTGGAAAGGAGAAGAGAGAGATACACCATCATTTACATTTGGAAAATAATGGAAAAACTAGTCCCTAATCTTACACTGAACCCTGTAACTCCCAAAACAACGGTGGAAAGTAGAAAAGGAAGACTGTGTCGTGTTCCCAAATTAAAGGCGAGACAGGGAAAATCCTAAACCCTGAAAGAAAATAGTTTTGCTGTGAGAGGACCAAAACTATTTAATCAGCTGCCCAAAGACCTAAGGAACACGAATGGTGTTGCAGTAGACATCTTCAAAAGAAGATTAGACGCCTGACTCAGAACAATCCCCGATGAGCCGGGCGTACCTGGTTATGTGAGGTGGAGCGTAAAAGAAACCAACTCACTACTTAACCAGGCAAACTCAAGAGGAGGGGCGACAAGCTTGACCTTCGTGAAATGAGGAATCATCGCGCGGAACCTTTGAAAGGTTGAAAGGAATAGTATATATATATATATATATATATATTATAGAGAGAGAGAGAGAGAGAGAGAGAGAGAGAGTTAGTTAGTTATTTAGTTAGTTTGTTAGCTACGTGACAGGCTTCATCTCCACTTTCATGCACCATAAAATGCGCAGTTGGTAAGGAACGGTCATAGAGTATAGATAACTGTGTGTTTTATATATGGGACTCACGTTGTACACTCTAAAACCCGTCCTCTGTGTGTGCCTTAGATCTAAGCGGTAAAAGAAAACTAAGCATACTCTGTAAAATATAAAGTGCTTCAAGTGTACATATATAGTAGGTCGATAGTAGATGGAGAGTAGCTGAAACGGTTATCTTCTAGACAAGCGGTGTCATCTGAAACTAAGTGAAAAATACAAGAAGGACATTTCCACGGATTAAAGAAAACCTCTTAGTGTACTCTCTGTGTACCTTCCGTGGTACACTGGCAACACTGGCAAGCAAACAGTGGCGTGCACCATAACTGAGAGGAAGTTGGAAAAGAATCTCTCTATCCTTGTACCTTGGCTCGTTCACTGGCTCTTCAAGCGATTCCGGGAGCGATGGGTTTCTATCGACTGGTCAGACTACCAACCGCGTGATGATGAGGTGCTATCATATCCTCTGCTGCACAAGCTGAAGCAAGCATCCAGCTCCTCGGTGGAATTCTTCCTCGTGGTATGAGGTTTATGGCTTCCGGAATCTACCATTAGGCCCGGTGCAGGGTGAAGATGATCTATTCTATCAAGGTTTACCTGTTTCAAAGCCAGTTCTCTCTCATTCAGCGTGAGAATAGGCCTTCTGGACTTTCGCATCTTCTCTACTCTAGTTTACATGAAAGCATGGACTTATTTGAGTTACCGAGGACGCTCTGCACCACGATCTTCTGCTCTTGAAGACATTGGCGGAGTTTGGGTAGATGGGCCATCAGATCGCCGAGGCGGCTTCCAACGCCCTGAAGAGACACCTCTGGTATCTAGGAAATGAACTACAGGCATGGCCTTCTTCTCTGATGAGATACCCTAGCTCCTAAGGCCCAGATAGTTAAGTATCTGAAGAAAGAAGGTGGATGAAACGTCAAGCGCTTCGAGGAGAAACTAGCCCAGTCTGCGGCACTGTACTCGATTCCTTAGTGACATTCAGATTGTGTGAGTTTCACTGTTTCGGTGATGAGTGTCCCCTTCCTGGAAGAGGATCCTGCCGAAGCCAGACAACAATAAGCAACTGTTGACATGTCGTGAGATCCCACCTTTTGAGGGGATAATACGTTCCTTTTAGTAGGAGTAATCTGGGAGCCTGAGCGCATGGTTGGGGGGGCCCTCAATTTTTGAACCACACTAATATATATATATATATATATATATATATATATGTAGAAAGAGAGAGAGAGAGAGAGAGAGACAGACAGACAGAGAGACAGACAGACAGACAGAGAGAGGTAGGACCACCAACTTTACCTTCGTATGAAGCGATACCAGCGAACGGAACTGCTACGTGGTTACAAGGTGTGTGTATATATATATATATATATAATTTAGTGGTGGACCGGATATCCGCATCATTTTTAACATCCGCATCCGCACTTCTGACTGCGGATGTTATGCGGATATTACCTCTAATAAATTATGCAATTTACAATTAAATTAGCTTATAAAGTAGCTTCTTTCGAACAAGATTATTGTAAATAAATACAAAAAATAGTAAATTCTTTAGCAAAAATAAAAATGTTAATTTTTCCATAGCAAACACAATGCAAAATTTGCACAGTTTCTAAAATTAGCAATTGAAAATTGAATGAAACTTGTTTCATTGAATTTTCTGTGGCTGAAACTCTTGAGAAAGTTATTATTTTTATCATAATGAAAACATTAATATTAATTTTAATTCTTATGCATTCCTGCCATAATAGTAATATCACGACGTTTGAAAAATTATGTCATATATTCATAATTCTACATTATATTGATAGATTAACTAAAAATCCGCATCCGCATCCGCGGATATTGAAATTAAAAATCCGCATCCGCATCCGCAGATGTTGAAAAACTGACATCCGGTCCACCACTAATATATAACTAGTATATATATATATATATATATATATATATAATATATTATATATAAGTATTTTTGTCAGAAACTGGCTACACTTCATTAACTATAAATAGTGTACATCATTTTCTTTTACTTGAATGATGAGGACATGGTTATTACTGCTATAAGTCACAGTTATCAATATGAAAGCATGAATATTTATTGCACGACAATCAAGGAAGGCTTCATTTTCAATTCTACTGTAAATATTGCACATTAAAATCACTTGAAGGGGCAAAAAAAATTACTTTTTATAGTTACGAAATTGCATTCATTTACAGTGAAAGAAATCTGTTGCATTAATGTTGATTTATAGCTTTAATTTGTTAATAAATGGATAAATATACCCTGTATTAAGAAATATAACGATGGATGAAAGAAATTTGTTTTAAAAAGAAATCATGTTAAAGTATAACCATTATAGAAATAAAAATTAACCTTGTTATTATTTTCCAAACTATTCAGAAACTTGCTGACTTACGGAAAGAATTTCGTCGATGATCAAAAGAACTCAAAGAATGGTAGTAACTGGAGTTGAACCTAAAGCAGTGGTACTCAATGCGCCGCTCGCGAGCCAAATGCGCTATATATATTTGGCTCGCGAGCAGCCCAATGAGTACCACTGACCTAAAGTCTCAGAAGTCGTCAGCTCTCTCCCACAAGGTACTTATTAGCTCCCTTGCTGTTTATAATAATGTACGGTTTTGATACTACAGTGTTATTTAGTTTGAAATAAAACAGAAAAAAATTTTCTTTGCTGTAAATACCTCTTTTAACTACAATTTTACAAACGTACCTCTTTTTGCCCTACCAGTGGGGTAAAATGGGTATGTCTGTCTTCTCTGGGAAAAACAAATTTACAGTTAGCAATGAAAAACAATTAACCATAATAATTTGAAATGAACACCATAAATGTGTCACTATAATGTATATATGATGTTATAATGTTATAATGTTTCAGTCCAACAAAGACCCTAGGATCCACTCATGGCTGGTCTACCTAACTGTGTTCGTAATTGTGTATTGTGCATGTCCTCCGTGGTGGCGGAGGGGACCTACAATTTTACGTGAGTTCCGAACCACAAAGCCTTAATTTTACTACCTTAAACTATACCCTTTCTATCAACATATGCGTCTAATCGAATTTTAAACATGTTTATAGACGTGCTACTAATTACTTCTACCGGCAAACTATTCCACTTATTTACTATTCTATGCGTAAAAAAGATTTTGGCAACTGCTGTCTCGACCCTTCTACTTGTCAACTTACACCCGTTATTTCTAATCCTATTATATTGAGATATTTCGAAAAAGCTATCTGTATCTACGTTATCGAACACATTCATAATTTTGAAAACCTGGATTAGATCACCCATTAGCCTCCTAGTCTCGAGCGTAGTCAATTTTAACTCCTTAAGCCTATCCTCGTACGACTTCGACCTAAGGGACGGAATCATCTTAGTTGCTCGTCTTTGAACTCTTTCGATTTTGTCTATATCTTTGCGCATATGCGGATTCCAAAATTGGATCGCGTACTCCAAATGGGGTCTAACTAATAATTTATAAAGAGGAACAATAATATCGTGCGATTTGTACTCAAAATTCCGAGCTATAAAACCTAACACTTTGTTCGCCTTATTGACCACTGCTATACTTTGTTTCGCTACTTTTAAATCACCAGTGACTATAACTCCTAAATCTTTTTCCTGCTCTACGCTTGTTAACTCTTTCCCTGACATACTATACGCAAAATTACCGTTACGCGAACCTATATGCAAAATTTTGCACTTATCAACGTTAAATCTCATTTGCCATGTGACTGACCAATCAACGATTTTATTCAGAACTTCCTGGATTTTACCTCTATATTCGTCATTAATCGCCCTACCACCCAGCTTCGTGTCATCCGCAAACTTTGAAACTGTACTGACTAGGCCGACATCTAAATCGTTAATATATATATGAAAGAGCAAGGGGCCCAATACAGGACCCTGAGGAACGCCACTCGCTACATTAGCCCAACACGACTCCGCTCCATCAACGACCACCCTCTGTTTCCTACCTCGCAACCACTCTTCTATCCAATTTATTACTACACCCCTGATTCCATGAGCCTTAGTTTTTTTAGATGAGTCTTTTGTGCGCGGTAGAGTGTCAAACGCTTTTTGAAAATCTAAATACACTACATCAACCGCCCGATGACTAAACGATTAGTTAAGCAAGATTTGTTTCTCCTAAAACCGTGCTGCTTATTTCTAATCAAGTTATGCAATTCTAAGTGTTCGACTATACGATCCCTAGTTATTGATTCCAGTAGCTTATCTACAACAGACGTTAAACTGATTGGCCTATAATTTCCCGCCGCACCTTTATAGCCTTTCTTAAAGATAGGTGTTACATTTGCTAACTTGAAATTATCTGGTAGCACCCCTCAGAAATAGACGCATTAAAAATCTTTGTTAGCGGCACAACATTGCTATTTTTTTAATTCTTTTAGTTGTAGGGGATATACGGAATTCGGTCCCGGTGATTTACGCATTTTCATTTTATCAATATAGCGCATTACCTCCCCTTCACTAACCACAATATTATCCAAAATATTACTATTATCAAAAGGTATATCTATGACCGTAGGGATATTCGTTACATCTTCTATCGTTAAAACTGACGTAAAAAATTCGTTTAGCAAGGTAGCCATTTCTTTGTTTTCAAAAACTAGCTCTCTGTTAACACACACACACACACACACACACACACACACACACACATATATATATATATATAAGTTATATATATATAAAATAATGCTTCTCAGCAAATGTAATCCTTTTAGCAGTTTTAACGTTAAAAACTTCCTTCAGAGAAAAAAGTACAATAATAATCAATCAGGAAGGCCAGTGCTGAGGCCAATTAACGGATAACATTGCACTATCTCATGGATTATTATTACCACCATGATCGGGGTTCGAACCAACGACCTCAGTATCTTCACTTCGCTTATAGGGAGACGGTATTACCCACTGAGCTACCGACGCTGGCTGAAGTACGATACTACTTCACTTTAAAAACAAAATGGGGTAAAAATAATTCTTTGATTTGCCTTACAATTTAATTACGAATATATATATAGACTTAATAGAAATATCCTGGGAATCTTTATTTAAATTATAGCTGCAAATATTTATTCTATCAACTGTTTGTTTTCTGGACAGTAATTCGTTTTAAACAGTGATTCATACGAAGAGGATCAAATATATGAAAAACAGATGATCATAAAATAGTTAGAAAAAAATTTCTTTTACAAAACGTGCCAAAAGAAATATTTTTTCAACCGCTCCTATTTGAAATTGTTGTAGATAAATAGACAGACAGACAGACAGATAGATAGAAAGATAGGTAGATAGATAGATAGATAGATATTTCACATCAGATTATATAATCCTTAAAATTAATTTTTAATCTTTCTTTTTAACTGGTCACCGTATAAAAAGAATTAAATTACGTCTTTAATATTACATTCATTACATTATCCGAGACATTATTTCCTGATACTATACAGTGTATACACGAGTTGGGGGCTCATATGAATCGCCGCAAGAACAGGCTACAGCCGCCTCATATATCCAGCTTTCGCTTTCACATAAAGAGGCAGCAATTTCCCTCACGAGTCGCTAAACAATCCTAACCCACCATACACCCACCTTCTCGAGCCATTCCTTTCTCCCATCTTTCTCATAGCCTCTTATCCACTCCATAATAACTTATTTCACGTCGTCAGTTAACCGTTTACGTAGTCTCTTTTTCATACTCCTACCTTGTTATTACGTCTTGTTTGCATATTTTCGCCATGCAAACTCTCCTCACACATCCTATCCACATGACTACACCACTTCAACAAACTCTCATTCGTTCTCTCATCCAAAGACTGTCATACTACACCTCCTCACCTCTTCTCGAGTTTTTAAAAAAAATGTCATTTGGTAACATGTGCACAACCTTTCAATAATGTTTTAAAATGTTATGTGCTACATTTTAATAATGTTGTTAAAATGTTTGAAATGTTTGTCAGAACATTTTAATAATGTTGTTAAAATGTTTGAAATGTTTGTCAGAACATTTTAAAAACGTCATCATCACATTTTTGTATTACCTGGGCTCCCTATTCTGAGCCTCTATGTGGGAATTAAAAATCCGTCTGAACACCCTAACATTGTGGCACAATACGTCGTCAAAGTCTATGCACTGGTCTGGTTCGCTATTAAAACCAGGCGGCCGACGGCGCTCGTCATCTCTGAAAACTGATATCATTCTCCAGATACTTGCAAACCCAAATGCTGGAAATCATCGACAAGGTGATCATGTGCAACAGCGACTTCGCTTTTCAAGAGAATCTGTTGTTCGTCATGCTGGTCGACGAGCGTCCACACATCTCTGAGCTGCCAGGTCGAAAGTGCGAAGGATCATTGTCGCCAGATGTCAAGCAGATCAACAACCAGGTCTCTGGAATTTCACCATTCTGAAGATAAATTTACAAGCAGCCGACTACATCCACATGATAAGTTGGAAGATGCGTCTCTGATGGAACCTCCGATTACAAATCACCCCGAAGAATAATAACTACAGTATTCCAACGGATGTGATGCATCTTGAGTTTCCGCTATTTCCTTGCCACAAACAAGCAGTGGAACATGGTGTCAAGCTGGTAACGGAAACATCAGCTGCAATTTACGGTACCGAGCGAAGGCATGGCTTCATCAAATCAAAAATTACATTGCGTGTAATCATGAAGTCACTCAACACCAAAGCAGACTATCAAGCTATTTGATGCATTGCCGCTAGTCGGACCTAGTGTGCGTCGACATCATTAAGTGTCCACATTCTGGTTGGGTAGGTTGGTTGGCCAGGGGTAAAACTCGACGTTTAGCCACCTACCTTGTGGTGAGTCTTGGGTGATTTGAGCTAAACAAACGCTTAAATTAGCAGAGCTGCACATAATTTTTCTCACACAGGCTGTAATTTACTTTACTTTACTGTAATTTACTTTAGATTACTGTGGGTGAAATTGAGAAAAATTTCAATGTCGATGAGGCAGGTAAAGATGAATCTCTAAGAAGCTACTTTTTCCACAGTTTCTTATTGCTATCAAGTGGCAACTTTTGCAAACCCTACAAATTGAAATGCGAAACCTGTCCAAATGCCTCTATTCACTCTATCATACCCTTTATCCAGATCCATCAATGTCACAAACAGTTTATCATTATACTTACATACTTTCTCCATTAACTGTCCTACTACAAGCCACTGATCCATACGTCCTCTTTATTTTTTTAAACCTCCCTGTTCGTCCCCGATCATACCCTCAGTCACCCTTCTTACTCTCTCAATCACTATCCGTCCACACACTTTACCCGATAAACTCAGTAAACTTATATCCATATTATTCTTACACTCACTCTTCTCACCTTTATTCTTATATGAAGTCCTCAGTAAATATTTCCCCTTCTCACGCCATTCTATCTATCTCTGTCCTCCGCTTTACAACCATTTTTCCACCATATTTCAACATCTCTCCGTAAACATCATCCTCACACTCTGCCTTACCAATTTACAACTTTCTTATCACTCTTCCAACTTCCCCTTCTGAAATCTTCTCCCACTACATATCATTACTTCTCACCCTTACTATTCCAGTGATCTCAGCCACTGTTAATTTTTTCTTAACAACTCAAAAATATTTACGTTACATTTCCCGAACATCTATCTCATCCATCTAAATTCATCCTTAATTGATTAGAATCACTAGGGAACACAACCTTTGGTGACTTAGATGTTAGACCTGTTTCTGGGTATATTGAGGTCGCTGATTCTAAAAATGACATTAGTTTTTCTCCATATGCTCTGCTTATCAAGATATGATATATATCTATATATATTTCTATATAATGTATATAATAAAGGGTGATCCAGAGAAATGGGACCCAAAAGAAACCCCTGTAACTCTTAAAGTATAAGTCCTTTTATAAAATCATACGCATCATTCGAAAGAGGATAGTTACAAGTTTGTAAAGGATTGTATAGGCTTTGACAATACAAGACAAGATAAGATACAAAACAAAATAAAAGTGTTAGTTAAAACTAACCCTTCAAGATGACTGCATGGACTGTGGAACAGCTGCGTTTCATAACTGAGCAATATTATGAGCATGGAAGAAGTGTAGTTTCAGCTCAAAGATCTTTCAAGACAAATTTTCAGATGTCAAAATCACCTAAGAAAGTAATCCGTCGGTGTGTCAGAAATTTTACCCTAACTGGCAGCATTGGAAAAAGAAAACCAACTGGAAGAGTGCGCACAGCAAGGATAGACGAGATCATTAACAGAACTCATGAAATTGTACAGGATAATCCTAACATAAGCATCAGACGTGCTTCTCAGCTGTTAGGAGTTGGATATGGAACAACACACCGTATATTCAAGCAAAATTTAATGCTCTTTCCATATAAAATTCAAACAGTGCAACAACTAAACGATGGAGATTTCGCACGAAGACGACAATTCTGTCAATGGATCCAACAGAAGGTAAATGACCACCAATTTCTGACACACCGACGGATTACTTTCTTAGAAAGAGATTTTGACATCTGAAAATTTGTCTTGAAAGATCTTTGAGCTGAAACTACACTTCTTCCATGCTCATAATATTGCTCAGTTATGAAACGCAGCTGTTCCACAGTCCATGCAGTCATCTTGAAGGGTTAGTTTTAACTAACACATTTATTTTGTTTTGTATCTTATCTTGTCTTGTATTGTCAAAACCTATACAATCCTGTACAAACTTGTAACTATCCTCTTTCGAATGATGCGTATGATTTTATAAAAGGACTTATACTTTAAGAGTTACAGGGGTTTCTTTTGGGTCCCATTTCTCTGGATCACCCTTTATTATATAATTGCTGACTGGCAATCACTGTTTTTGTCAATTGAATACAAAAGTATGATGAATGTCAGCAAAAATAGTGTATTAACATCAAACAAGCATAAGGTACGAAAAATATTTATTAAATTCAAACAAGCTTGAGACTCGAACGGCAAAAATAGTTCTTTCATTGAGACATCTCACATAAACCGCGTTTCTGAGATTTCTTGCGATGAGATGTGCCAGGACATTCGCGTTGGATGCTCCAGCAGTAATCTGCCATCATGTGAGTATCCCATCGTCCGCGGTACCGTTCTTCCATGGTCCTTAGTTCTTGGTGAAATCGTTCACCCTGTTCTCGCTTAGATCACCGAGGTTATCTGGGAAACGATCCAAATGACTGTGGAGGTAATGCAGTTTGATGCTCATTTTACAGCCAAGTTTACAAAAAGAGAGAGCATATTCTCCACTAGTTCACCGTAGTTATCGGCCTTATAGTTCCCAAGGAAATTCTTCACAACCATACTAAACGATGACCACGCACGTGCCTCAATGTTGTCCATTGAATCTTGGAAACGCGGGTCTTTCATGAGTTCCCGGATTTGCGGTCCATCGAAAATACCTGCCTTCAGCTTTTCCATGCTCAGCGCAGGAAATTTTCTACATATGTAGCCAAAACACGTCCCATCTCTGTTCAAAGCCTTTATAAATTGTTTCATCAAACCTAGTTTGATGTGCAGTGGTGGCAATATGATCCTTTCTCTGTCAACCAAAGCTTCTTTGATATTTTTTTCTCCAACCACCATGTTTTCTCTCAGAGGCCACTGTCTTCTCACCCAGTGTTCATCTTTAGCTCTACTGTCCCAGAGACATAATAAAGCACGGGTACTTGGTGTACCCGCTCTGCTGGCCCAGGAGAAAATTCACCATCTTCAGATCCACACAGATCACCCATTGGTGGTCTCGGTATGATATATTTTCTAGGACTAGGGCGATTGTCCCGTGCTCTTCTCTCATACCGACTGAGTGACCAATTGGGATTGATCTGTATCTGTTGCCGTTGTGTAGAAGAACACATTTTAGGCTCCGTTTGGAGCTATCTATGAATAACCGCCATTCACTTGGTGTGTATTCCGATATGCCCCATTTTCATCAGCAATCCGCCACATTGTTGCAGAAAACTAAATCGTTCTCTTTTGAGAAGAAGGGCAGTAAATCCTTTTCTCTGCCGCGATATAACGTGATTTTGGTTCCCGGCAGCAGTAAATTTTTTCTCCCAGCCTGGAAGCTAACAATTCAGACGATTTCTTCGAAAGACTTAAGTCCCTTATGAGGTCGTTTAATTCGTGTTGACTAAAACCTTCTGCAACTGATGACGGTCCTTCGAAATCACTGTCATTTTTGCCCACATATGCTTTCTTTGTCAGTAGCAGATTCATCATCTTCTTGAGGGAGCTCTGGAAGATGGCTGAATGATGGGACAGGTATCTCATCTGAATGTGAAACAGGCCGTCTAGCTGAGTCTATGTCAGGATACGCTCCATTTACTCCGGTTACGTCCATTGATGCCCTTTATATTCACCAAACAAAAGTAACAGTCATCACTGTGGTTTCTCTGTTCTCTCCATACCATTGGTATACCAAATTTCAGGCACCTCCTCTTTCCGTTGGTCCATTGCCGCAAATGCTCCGTACACGTTTTACACACAACATGAGGAGCCTATGGCTTATCTTGGTCCCCTAGTTGTACTTTGAAATAGGCAAAATAAGCTTTTTTCACAAAATCAGTAATAGTTTTTCTCTGTTCAATGAACGTGTACTCTCCGCAGATAAAACAAAAAACACATCTGGATGATTTAAACACTTTCTTCGTGATGAAGCCATGTCAACACCTGTAACAGGAAAGAATTCACGTTAGTACATGTACAATACACATGCAAAACAGCAACATCAGCAAAATCATAAACTGCAATTTAATTATACAGATGCATTTAGATTTACGAGCAACTCATAATACCGTTCCAGAAGGGTAATAAAGTAGGTAATGACGTATGCAATATCTCAAAAACTAGAGCTGCTAGAAACAAAATGGATAATATTTTCTGAATCAGTGGCATGAAAAATCCAGAATAAGGTCTAAAATCTCAGGCACCAAGAAAACACCTCCTGTTATCAACAAAAGCGTCACTCATCGTTAGTTTAGTATTTCTCTTCACTCATCTTTAGTCCGTATTTCTCTCCACGTTTTGTTTATTATTCTCTATTCCCCTATTCATCTTTTCTTTATGCATTATTTAATCATTCATAAGGATCTGAAAAAAAAGGCGTTTTACAACCAGGCAAGTAACACCACTCTGCATCGTCAATAAATAAACAACTTGTTAAGCCCAACAAAACATTTAACAGATTGTGAAATACGATCTTCAGCTTGTTAACTTCGTCATAAATTACTTAACATAAATTCGTTGCTCGGAGGGTAACATCGTTTACCTATAAGTGAAGTGGAGACAATGAGGTCAGGGGTTCGACTCCCAATGGTGCTAGTAATAATAATTAGCGCAGTGAGCTGCATTAGTTTAGCCTGAACACTCTGAAATTTTCTACCCCTCCTCACTGATTATCGTTATTTCCCAAAGTGATTGATTTAACATACATTTTACGACTGAAGTTTAAAATCATGGTTTCTAATACTATGCATTATCAACTTTCACAGCATTTTATTTATGACATTTACTACTTTTTCAATGAGGAAGTTTTTCATTGAAATTATTTTTATGTTCATTTGCCAGAATTAACTGAAACGAACAATAAATTTTTGTACTGTACATGCCTAAAATTTTCATGCATGACCTCCGTAAAATAAGCTTATAACCATTTGCTGAATGTAGAGTGTTTTTGTCCCTTTGAGGTTTGTGAAAAACGAAAAATAATAATTTCTACAATTAAATTAAAAACTGATAAGACGATGCCGGCAAGGAGCAACTGAAGCACGAAATAAATGCTTCTGAGGGGCAATGATTTGCCCTTGCTTTCTGCTGCAGAACAGAATAAAGCGGATTCATAAGCTTGTTTTATTCTAAATCCTTCCACTGCCCGATCGTAGGTTCCACTCTCAAGAATTCGTCTCACACTGCAAAACAATGAATTAAATAATAGGGTCAGTCTACAGAGGGTTGACAAAAAAAAATAGACACCTTTGTTTTTCTACCAATTATTTTTTATTTGATTATAAAAGGTTAATAAATAATAAATTTATTGAATCAGTAAATGCAAAGGGGAAAGGAACACAATTTTAAATATATTGATCCAATTAATTTCTCATTACTTATTACCGTTTATAATTTAGTCAAAAAATTCTTTAATAAATCCCATTAAATTCGCTAATAATTCTAAACGTCTATTTACTTTTGTGATGCGTACATAACCTCAGAAAACCCAAACTTTGAAATTAAGGTGTGAATCAAATAAGTTAAATCATCATGGTTGGCATAACGATGGATGGGTTGGATGAGTATAACCACTATTTTTTGTCATTTGATGTAATTTTCCTTATTAGTATGGTACTCTTTTATCTCTTCTTTCGATGGTATTAAATTTGGAAACCAAGCGTACCTGCACGTTTGAAAACGCACCAACACTGAAATTGTTGGTGCATCTCCTTTCACACTTAAAATAACTGGGACTGATAGATGAAATGATTCAGTTTCCTTAAAGATGCTACAGAAAGTCTATTGCTTCTATTTTCTTATTGTAAATTTACTAGGTATATGAAGACACATTTACTAAGAAGTAATAAAATATCAGTTAATTTATCGCCCGTTCATCTTTTTCAGATATTCTTGAAAAATGTCTGATAAAAACGTATCTAAAGGAGCGATTCAAAGAACCCTATCTACAGCGGTCTAAACTAATTTTTGCAAGACAGGTTCGCATCATGCAAAGATTCTCTTTACGATATTGATTTAGGAGAGCTCCAGAAATATACTCAACCATATATATTCACTGTGAAAAGGAAAATTCAAGAATGTGGGCTGCGAGGAAAAGCCGCATATACTGTATACTGTATCTGTGATATGAAGAAAAAAAATGGGGATACAGAAATATGAATAAAATATATTTATTTGGTATCAAATACTTACTTGTAATTTAATATGCTCTTCAATGGACTCTGTTTCTGGATTGCATACCCTTCAAAAGTTGTTATGGGGACCGAATTTTGATAAATAGTACACTTCAAGTCTTTCATTACTGCATCAGGATCACTGACTATGGATGCATATTTTCCTTTATTTATAAGCGAGCGAAGTTCTTCGTCATTTGTTGGAAACTCACTCTGGTATTTCTTCATCTCCTCCCAAATACTTTTGTAGAGAGGGATGGTAGCAGTCTGAAACACGGTTAAATAACTAAAAGGTTTTATATTTATATATATATAATATATTATATATATATATATGGGAATGAACTCAGAATGGTCCCCTGAGTTTTGTATGATACACACAGACAGTGCATGGAACAAGGAACTCTTCTGGGATAATTAAATCCACTATAGTCCGAATAAGTAATGGTAAATGACAAATACCATAGTTTTTCTTTTTCATGATGCTAGCCCGACGCGGGCAACGGGTCACTCGCAAAGAGGTCCCATAAATATAGCTTCCCTCACCAGCTATCTGCAAAGCAGACAGGATCCAGCAGGGCTAGGCTGCTTTAAACCCTAGATCCATGTCCCAAAGCTGGATCCTGTCTGCTTTGCAGATAGATGGTGAGGGAAGCTATATTTATGGGACCTCTTTGCGAGTGACCCGTTGCCCGCGTCGGGCTAGCATCATGAAAAAGAAAAACTATGGTATTTGTTATTTACCATTACTTATTCGGACTATAGTGGATTTAATTATCCCAGAAGAGTTCCTTGTTCCATGCACTGTCTGTGTGTATCATATATATATATATATATATATATATATATATATATATAATCATCAATGTATTCATAGTTTAAGTGGAAGTATGAAGAGTTAAACATCTTTTTACATAGAGCACCATTCCGCTCATACGCCCATTTCAGGGTACGAACAGCTCGCAACAGCATTGCCAAGCAAATTGGGAGGTCAAATTACTGACGAGGTTTTCGTACGTGGTTTATCACCACTGAAAGCAACACTGCTCTGTATTAGTCTAGTCCAAAGAACACTAGTATTCAACTGATTGCAATTTTCGTTAGTTTGTGTTGCAGATGCCCCCAGTTATACTTATACTATACTACATTATATATATTTATATATATATATATATATATATATATATATATATATATATATATATATATATATATATGAAAATTATTTCACGAAAGTAACACGTGAAAAATATTTATGATGAATAAACCACGAAGGAAAGGAAACACAAAATGGTGCTCAAGCGCTTTCGTCTAATGACATCCTCAGGAACACTGAAGTACATAAAAGGGTTACAGCCTATATATAGGTTACAGAAAGAAAAAAAGAAAAATAAATAACATACATATATATATATATATATATATATATATATATATATATATATATATATATACATATCTATATATATATATATATATATATATATATATATATATATATATATATATATGCAATAAACGGAGAAGTAAAAATAAAAATTAAAAATTAAAGGATTATCAGATTTGTAAGGAAAAATATCGATTTTTAGCACAAGATCAAATTAATTATAAAAATATAAATTTATACTGGAAATCTGCCAGGGTTTTAACACTTTGCCTTTTATGGTCAAGTTTCGATATATATAAAAATAAAATGAAAATTAAAAGTTAATAAAGTAGCATACAAGTTTACCAATGATTTAGCGTTCTACCCTTCTTATCTAAATCTGTTTTGAAGGAATTCAAAACAACAGGATCGAGTTGAAAAAGACCTTTGCTTATGTTGAAGTTATTTGAAAGTTGGATAATGGCAGACTCAAGAATATTTCTATTAACAATGTTGCTAGAGTGGAATAAAACAAGCATTATTCCAATCAATACAGTGGGATAACTCTGACAAATGGACAAAAAGGGCACTGGACAACTGTCCTGTTCTAACGGAATATTGATGCTGTTTTATACGTGTGTGCAAGTCCTTTCCCGTCAGACTCGATCCTGTTGTTTTGAATTCCTTCAAAACAGATTTAGATAAGAAGGGTAGAACGCTAAATCTTTGGTAAACTTGTATGCTACTTTACTAACTTTTAATTTTCATTTTATTTTTATATATCGAAACTTGACCATAAAAGGCAAAGTGTTAAAACCCGGGCAGATTTCCAGTATAAATTTGTATTTTATATTTAATTTGATCTTGTCCTAAAAATCGATATTTTTCCTTACAAATCTGATAATCCTTTAATTTTTAATTTTTATTTTTACTTCTCCGTTTATTGCATATATATATATATATATATATATATATATATATATATATATATGTATATATATATATATATATATATATATATATATATATATATATATATATATATGTATGTATGTATGTATGTTATTTATTTTTATTTTTTTCTTTCTGTAATCTATATATAGGCTCTAACCCTTTCATGTACTTCAGTGTTCCTGAGGATGTCATTAGACGAAAGCGATTGAGCACCATTTTGTGTTTCCTTTCCTTCGTGGTTTTATTCAGCATATATATATATATATATATATATATATATATATATATATACGTAATATATATATATATATATATATATATATATATATATATATATATATATATATATGGGAATGAACTCAGAATGGTTCCCTGAGGTTTTTCATGATACACACAGACCGTGCATGGAACAAGGAACTCTTCTGGGAAAATTAAATCCACTATAGTCCGAATAAGTAATGGTAAATGACAAACACTATAGTTTTTTCTTTTTTCTTGATGTTAGCCCGACGTGGGCAACGGGTCACTCGCAAATAAGTCCCAAAAATACAGCTTCCCTCACCAGCTATCTGCAAAGCAGATAGGATCCAGCTAGAGAGATCCTGTCCCAAAGCTGGATCCTATCTGCTTTGTAGATAGTTGGTGAGGGAAGCTATATTTTTGGGACCTCTTTGCGTGTGACCCGTTGCCCACGTCGGGCTAACATCAAGAAAAAAGAAAAAACTATAGTGTTTGTCATTTACAATTACTTATTCGGACTACAGTGGATTTAATTTTCCCAGAAGAGTTCCTTGTTCCATGCACGGTCTGTGTGTATCATATATATATATAATATATATATAGATAGATAGATAGATAGATAGATTGTTTCTTTTTTTTGCCAATTGCTTATACTGTAGTAATAATTTTTTTCATTTCCTTTTCAATCTTGAAACTTAGCACAAATAGAAAAAATTCCTTCTCATCTGATTCATTGTCATACTATGTCAGGTGAAGCATTGAAAAAGACCTACTTTATAAAACCTAAAGGTTATGGCTTCACTCTAACTTGGATAACGTCACTTAAGGACGAAAGTATAGCAGCTCTACTTGTAAATTAATATAAGCTTTCAAATATTGGAAATGAGTTGCATGGGAATGCCTTTTACGCAAGCAACGTACCCTAAAATGCTCCACATAACTTGTTTTGGCCTGCACAACAAATCTATAATCCGATTTGTAGAGGCCATCAAATGTACTGAATGGAGGCTTGTAAATTTCAACAGTCAAGAAGGAGATTAGAGAGCTTGTGTAATGGACGTATAGAACATAAGCACTGAACAGTAAAGTTATGAAGAATATTCTTCCCGAGTAACTTCTGAATTGATTTTCTGAACCTGGAAAATAGAAATAATATAATATATTAATCCTGAATTATTTGAAAGTTGAAAATAAAGCTGTGGAATATTTTTTGGATCACCTGAACATAAGGGCCCCCAGCCTTCTTTAGTTAGCCTTATAAGGCTAACTAATGAAAATATCACGACCTAACCTAACCAATCGTTAGGTCAACTGTACGCCCATGACGATTGGTTAGGTTCGGTCGTTATATTTTCTTTAGTTAGCTTTATGAAGCTAACTAAAGAAGGCTGGGGGCCTTGATCTTCAGGTGATCCTATTTTTTTAATAATTCTAAACGTTAAAAATGGAATTCGTTGAATATGTTTACTTCCCTCTGCATTTAGGCCAATATTTCTCCTATAAAAGCGGTTCGCTGTAGCAACCGATCACATGACACTATCACAATTTTAATATAAAACTTTGTCGTTCGTCGATTTTTTTAAAATTACAGTGTTAAAAAAATTATCTCTGCTTTAACAAGAGTGCTGCTAAAGTGTTCCGTCCATGTTTTGGGTATAGACCCGTTTGAAATAGGCTTTATACTTTTTGTCTACCCTTCATAAACATCTTACATACAAGCACAGTCGATTACAAAGATTAAACTACCCTGGACCGCAGGGTAGTTGTGGTCTAGTGTATCCCGACTTTGATAACTGACAGTTCATTATTGATTTATTCAAACTCTGCTTGATATTTATCAGGTAATTAAAATTTGTAAAAAGTATTTATATCTCATTGTTTCCATTCTTATGCTAACTTTTCTATTAACACAAGTAAAATAATAGGTGTACAACTTACAATGTAAAGTCAACTATTCCAGGTAAAAAATTATAGATTTCATGCGTTGCCTCCTCCTATGTAAATATTTACAAATCCACAACAGGGATACTCTTTGTAAATGGATTTTACCGGAGAAAATAGAATATGTGAACAAATTCAAAAATCGAAGTCAGATTTCTCAAAATGCAGTTTGGCCTAATAGTAAAACAATGTCTGAAAAGAAACTAACCTATATTTGAAAATACCGCAACCAAAGTTATAAAACCATCACTTATCGAATAATTTTTCTCCAAAGGATTCATCTTTGCTATGACTAAAAATACCGCAATAAAAGACACAAAAACAATTCCAATAACAAGCCAAGCGACTGAAGTGAATTCGTCCACGTATCTCTTCCATGAATCGGCGTCATTGCCAAATGGTTTTTTGTAAAAGAGTTTCTTCCTGAAAGGGAACGAGTTACATTTAGGCAGTCTAAAGCAAAGGGATAACAAAATAATATTTAAGGTAAAAGTATGAGAGAAAAAAGCACTAGATGCATTTGTTATTTCATTAGTATTTTTAGGAATATTCTTTAAAACCAATGTATATTGTTTATTATAGTAAGATAACTTATAATTTGTATACCTTTCATTATTCTATTTATTACTCTTTTCATATGAATTATGGGTTAGGTAATCTACAGGTGTTCGAAAAGTCCCTTCACCCTACAAAATGTACATATTTTAATATCAATTTTATTTTTGTGTGATTAATTGTGTTTATATGTGGTAGGTGTAATTTAAGAAACAAGTCACTAGCAACAATTACTTTAATTACAGTAAATACAGTTACTAATTACAGTTACTAATGAAGAACATCGTCTCTGCGTGTCTGTATCGCTTAATTCATTAACAAATGACGGGCGGTATGGTTTACTGCCGAGATCTTTTGTCAGGTGATCTCTCATTGTGGACATGGGGACTGCAAGTTCTTGTGATCGTTTCCGAAGTGATTTTTTTCGGTGAATGAGCGACCGATGCAATCACACCTTCACATTGTTCTGCTCGCGTTGTTGGTCTTCCCGACCGTGGTCTGTCCTTGATGGAGCCAGTTTTCAAACAGCTTTTTCTCCCTGAGTAATACCGTCTTGTTTGGTGGTGCAACCTTATTGAATCTTGTGTTGAAATCATTCTGGTATGCATCATTTTGCCAGTACATGACTTTTCATGAGCCCATGTGCTCATTATCCTTTCCCCAGAGTGTAAGTGGACTGGTCTGCCATTGTTCACACAACTCTAATACCTGGAAAAGAAAAAAGTCAATGAATCACATATAAATTCAAATAATCACAACAAAAATAAAATTGGTATTACAATATGTACATTTTGTAGTGGGTGACGGGACTGTTCGAACACCCTATATATATGTATGACTTTCCACTGCATCACTATATCTGATGCAAATCAACCGAATTTACATTGGCCTTAAATTATAGCAGATGAAGCTTTGTATGTATATTTTAATTTAACTTACGTTTGTACGCCTTAAAGGATGTAAAAAATCTATAACTTGGGCCCTAGAGGAGACAAACTCTAGAACAGCAATAGCTATGTCCTGCCTTATCGTCCATCAGTTCCTTAACAAGTCCATTCCCCGACTGCTTCTCTTCATCATAGGAACCATAAACATCATTTAGCATTCGTTTACATTCATAGCTGGAAAAAGACAACCCAAAATACATAGTTTACGCCATAGTTAAAAGTGGTATGAACCCTTCTTATTGAGCACCACTGTCTGATAGTACCTCACATTTATTCCAGTTCCTTAAATGTTCTCCGCAATGTTTATATCCTCAAAACTGTAAACGATGACGGGAGGAATTGAAAAAAGCGTTAGAGAAATATTTTATTTTTTACATAAATGAAGTCACTTTACCTAAAATTCAGGATTTTGTGTAGATTATTCCAAGCTGTTCCGAAAAATCTTTCAACCTCAAAGTTCCCTCCAGATTTCTTTCGTAATCCCAGGTAAGGCCAATTCTGTCTCATAAAATATAATACTGTATGAGTAACAAGGAATGTCAACAAAGTTTTTCCAAAACATATGAAAAATGTCATACGGATTACATTTTTTAAGATAAGAGAAATCAAATAGGTTCACTTCAGTAGTATGGGTGCAAAATGGACTAGTGAAAGAATATTGCAATGTTGCAATGCACAGTTGACCAATGTTGCAAGATGTTGCGAAGGGTTTATGCAATAAAGGGGGTGGGATTATGCAATGAAGAGGGAGGGGGAATGTTGAAAGAGCAACAAGCGGTTTATGCAACTTGGAGGCGGAGTTATCCCCCAAGAGAAAGAAAGGAGAAGGAGACAGAGGAAGAGAGGTTTTCGCCTGGCAGGAGCCAAGCGCATATTAAGACATCATCTGAGCGCCAGCTGTCTTATAAGGTGTAAATCCGCCAGTTGGCTTAGAAGGCGTAAATGGCTTCTACAGGTTGTGTTGCCAGATTGCGCTATTTATTTAATTAAAGCATATATTATTGACAGTTGGTTTAGAAATCCGTCATTTGGCTTAGAAGGCGTAAATGGCTTGTTCAGGTGTACAGGTTGAGTTACCAGAATGCACTATTTATTTAACTAAAGCATATATTCTTGATGGTTGGCTTAGAAATTCGTCAGTCGGTTTAGAAGGCGTAACCAGCCATTTGGTATAATTAAATAATAATATCTTTACAACCAAAAGAATTAAATAAAACACCATTACATCATTCTGTTTATTTAGACGAATTATTGGAATCAGAAATATATAGAAAATAAATATGCATTCAAACGATGGAATGATAAAAAAATAAAATAAAAATAAAAATAGTATAAGAAATATGAACGAGGAATATGTATATAATAAAAAGAAAATATAACCATCAATATAACAGTACACAAGAAATATATATATACACACAATTATGTTAAATAATTAAATATATTGAAAATAAATGCATACACTTTATCTTCTACTGCACAAAATCAAAAAAATTAAAACTAAGAAATACAAAACGATGGAGTATAACCATCAATATAGCAGTACAGGAGAAATATATATATATATATATATATACACACGCACACAATTATGTTAAATAATTAAATATATTGAAAATTCATCAAAATACATTCACTTTGTTCTACTGCGCAAAACACTAAACTCACACGTAATCGAGTCTACAATTACATTATTATTGCTTTGCACTACACAGTAAACGCGGCTTAATATTATTTAACCGTTCAAGTTATAGGGAAACCTATACTCTATATAAATGGCCCTCATATCGTTCAGTACTACTTTTGTGCCCACTTTACATCAGGTTGGCAAGTTATCTTTAAATACGTCTAGAATACAATCAAAAGCACGCACAAAGAGGTCATCGTTAACCACAACGTCATTATTAAATACAAGTTTATAAACACTCCTTTCCAATCGAGGATTTATTTTTACCAACCCGAGCTTTTCAATCGTGAACTCTTCACACTGCATAGCGGCAGTTGAAATAATCTTCTAAGTCGTTACGACAGCTGCTCATTATATAAAGAAATAGTTCTTCAGGGTGTACGGTATAGGTGAGCTCAGCCCTGTACCGCTCAAGTGCTTTGTACCAAAGTTCATGATATTTCAAAGAGTCTAAACCTTTTAAATAAGAATCCAGCTCTACACCATTCTCGCCTTGTTCAGTCCTACGCTCGGCAAACCCATAGAGCAGAGCGGTGTATGCGTACTCAAGAACCGTATCAAAATAAAGCATATCCGTAACACGCGCGTCTAATATAGGCTTCAGCTTGCGGAATCCGACGATTTCAAACATTCTGTCGAGGATGAAACGGTTTCGCGTAGGGACAAGAGCGTTATTATCAGAAGCATTCTTTCACATCAGCCGTATATCAATGCATGGCCGATCGTTATTTATACACAACGTACAAACAACGACATATGAGGGGGTGTCACTAATCTGCTCTCTTCTTGTACCTATACCTGCAGGAATTTTATAACGATCCTCACTCCACTTCTCAACTACCACGAAGATTCTATTCATCTCCTCAACACTTAAACTACATTCCGTTTGTTTGTTTGTCTACAAGTCGTTTCCAGTACATAGTTAATGGCACCTGTTTTACGGACACATCGTATACGGCGTTGAGAATGCTGCTCAAAGGAAGTTTCACCGTATTTCATCACTCATCAACAAGACTCACTATCCATATCCGTTGCTTCTCTTCTGCACGTGTTGTTTCTTCTACTTCACGATATATGTAAGCTTTTATAAAGTTTAGTCCTACAACATAGTTCAATACATCACTTGTACCACGAAATCCTACAATGCTCTCGCCAGAATAGCCGTAGAGTATTTGTACCTCTTGCTCCTTCACAGATTCAGTGTTGAGCGGGAGTTTTTCAGTATCCACCACATCTTGGCACTTTGTCGAATACCACTTCATAAACGTCGAACACGCAATATTAAAGGTAGCCATTACTATTTTCTGTCTACGCGGGAGAATACACGTCTGAGATCCAGGGCTTACTGCGATCAACTGAGCACGTAGGGAAGAGATATGCGCGGTAGTAGCAGGAGTCACGTGATCAATCTTACAGTGGGCGGAGCTTAGAACTTTCTTCTGTACACACGCTGGGCGGAGCTTAGAATTTTCTCCTGTGTACACACACACACACACACACACACACACAAAGGAGAAAGTGAAACGCTAATTGAAACATGATTTATTTAATAAACGAAATATTCAAGGTATATATAATATATATATATATATATATATATATATTTACAAATACGTGTAATAAATAAGTTAACAATAGGCATATCAAAGATTATGGTATCCAAAGGGTACGGTATCATAGGTACCAGGCACCTGGTAACGTTTCCTATAGGTGTTACGGCACACCTTTGTACCCCTAAGTTCCTTCACGCCCCCCAGCTTCTGCGCCCGAAAATTGTGAGTACCTACAGTTAGTTGGGGCGGCCGGTCGCCCTCATCATCATCCAAGCACACTAGATCCTTCAACGAATCAAAGTTAACGACCCGCCGATTCGCCTGGTTGAGCGTGATACCTTTAGCCTTCACGATATATTTCATATCCTCCCCCACCCTCACCCGTACCCCATACGTTTTTGGCCCTGTTGAGACAAAAGAGTCGGCGTATGCGATGTCTCCATACTCATCCTTGATCTCATCAGTCAACTCTTCGAGGAATTCACTAATAGGAGGCATGTATTCACCCTCCCTCTCTGTGAATATCACACTATCTGTATCGGCGTACAAAACCCTCCGCGCAAGAGAATACAATAGGCCCCAAAGTTTGATGCGTGCGTAGGCCGTTGTGAAGCTGGCTACAGGTATGTTTGTAACCCGTGAGGTATCTGTGGCCAATTCAGTATTGTTGTACTTTATGATGTAAGTATTATTACCTACATCACGATCTCCATGACCTCTTTATCGGGAGAATTGGCAAAATCCCAGACTTCACTATAACTTTGTGCCAAATGAACGTTCCCTTTGCCAGTATTCTGTGTAAATTTTCCCCAAAGACTGTTTAGACACAACTTTACACTAAAGCGCTTGCCTGGGTTATTTACAATTTGGGAACGGTCAAGCTGTATATCGTTGAATATAAGCCGATTTTTCATCTTCGGTATCAACTCGCGGATACCCTGATGCTTCGACCTTATCTTTCAAAAAAGCGTTTATATATGGCGTGAAAAGGTTGGGTAGCTTCTGAAACCTCACAGCTCGTGTATCTTCAATATTCTGTAGCCATGGCGAACAGCTAGATCCAGCTCTGGACTTGTATATACACCTCTGATCTTACACTGGTTGGCTGTATGATTACTTTCCCCATTGTTCTCCTCTGCGCACTTCACGCACAAGGGAAACATGAGCTTGTGGTCGATAACGACGGGTAAGATCGGCATCCAAAAATCGCGTGGGGAAGCACATCTAAGAAAGAAAGGCCGAAATAGTACCCGTTCAAATTTGTTGAGAACACCTCGATGGTGGGCAGATCAGGTCCCACCAGTTTCTCAGGTGCACCCACGGGGTACGGTTTGTTCTTCATCACGTAGGGATATAAAGAACAGAAGTCGTAGTAATGGAGTTTCACGCTTTCCGTAGGCGGAAAGTATAGCTTGAAGGGTACGCACTCCGAACAAGCTATCACCGCATTTGAGAGGATCCAGCACCATTGAACGTTTGATAGTGTTTATTTCTTCACGATACTGTCCATCTGTTTCCATCCGTTCATCATACTCATGCTCCCACAAAACTTTGTGAGTGAACTGGGAGCCTATAAGTTGATCGCGGGTGCGGGTCCACGCAAGACTGTCGGCAGGAGATCTACCGTGGATATCTCCTACGATTCCACACTCAGGACGGGGGTATCCGTGCCACCAGCAACCGTTAAAGGAGTACACAGTCTTCTCACCAGTGGCACTTAGACTATCAACCCAAAACACACGACCATTAACCTTAATGGGTACTTCCCCCGTGTTGCGGGCATGCTTTATGTATACACCTGTTTGCTGCTGTAGGTGTATGAGCCAGTAAATAGCCTTGTGCCCATAACTGCGGGATTGTTTCTGTGGATAACGGCTAAGGTGTCTTTAGGCATGAAGTTATTCTTGAACACCGTAAAACATAATGAGGCGATGGTGGTTGCGACTTGCAACGGATCGCATTTGAAACGGCCTATGTACAATTTAGGGTGGATCACTTTTCACTTTTTTAAAAATTATAGCTGGTCAAACTTTTTCCCATGATTGGTTCAGTGGAAGTACACTGACACCATTTTTACCAAAATCGATCAATATTTAGGGGTCGCGCATCGACCTTGAAAATTTCAATTTTGGAAATTTGGCCAAATTGACAATTTTTTACTGAATAAAGATAAATCATCAAATGACCATATTTTCTGAATCCTCTCAGTGAAAGAAATCCTCTCAGATACTTACCAAGTTGATCGGACAAGTGGTTTAGAAGTTACACTCACCTAGAAATAACATTAAAATTTAAAATACCGTATTTGTCCCCCGTTATGGACGTAATCATAGCATCAGTAGCTGGCGCATCCTAAAATCCCAATTACACACACACGCTATGTCTATGACCAATATTTTTACTAATCACAGTTTGCTTTTTACAGATCAACTGTGTCAATTGATTCTTGTTTGATAAGTCTAGACTTTAGTACAATGGATAAACTGTTAACAACCAGGAGTGGGAAGACTCTGAAAGTTACTTATTCTGAAAAGAGAAAGCAGCAACAACAGCACCACCTTCTCTAAGGTCAGCCACGGACGTCTTCTTAATTGGTCAGCCATCTTCCTCGATCGGTGGTGCCAAATTGCCAACCACCCATCAAGTTCTCCAGTACTTCTTCTATGCCAAGCAGGAAACTACTGACAGGAAGGCCGCCGTAAAAGACACGGTGGCCAATGTTCTGGCATTTTGGAACATGGCACGTATAAAGACGATCACGAGGCGTAACTGCGAAAGAAAACTGGAGTTACTGTGGGAAGAGTGGCGCTCGCTGCAGAAGAGCAAGATGAGAGACAGTGACGCGGGAAAAGGCAGGGAGAAGTTTTCAGAAAATCTGAACAAGCTCTGGGACATCGGAGCTCCCGATGCTATTGAAGAGATACAGAAAAGTCGACTGCTCAGACAGCAACAAACAAGAAGATATTAAATTTTATGAGGATCAACGGGGCCTGCGCCAGGCAACAATGAGTGGGAATGATAAAGTGTTCGTTGTCAAGAGAAAACGGCAACTCTCAAGACAACAATCTCGTGATGAGCCAGGCACCTCAAAAACGAAATTAGGAACCGAAGCTGAGAGCGACGATGAATCTATAGAAAGCAGATCATCGAGCAACTCCGAATCACAGCTAGAACCACCATACCGACAGCCGAGAGAATCAACTGTATCAATCAGCCTTCCTCACCGCATCCTCAATGCACCGGCTGTTATTGAAGTGGCTGATCGCTTCCGGATGTCCAATAATCAGGTGTGTATATATCAGTAATGATCTTTCCTTGACAAAGATATAATAGACGTAACGACGGAAAATTTAGTGATTATTTTGTCACATAAAAACCATACGCATCCTTGTCAATTTCCTTTCAATTTCGCACATAGGTGGCAAGTGTCGTGGCGGCAGTCCTACGTTCGGCAGATCCGCCCGCAGACCTGGACAAATTCAGTATCTCGAAGGACACGTCTCGCCGTGGAAGAGTGGCACATCGTTGTGAAGTGTCGACAGCTGTGCAGAAATCCTTCGTATCTCCGAGGCATGCTGTCGTCCACTGGGACGGTAAAGTAATCAAGGTCAGTTTTGCCCTCACCGTGGACGACAGTGAATTAACATGTTCCAGTGACGACAGTGGATTGACATATTCCAGTGGACGATAATGGATTGGCATGTATGACATACGTTTCAGGACTCTCTTGGATCATTGGAGCACCGCCAGGCGATTCTCATCTCCGGAGCTCCCCAATGCACAGAAGGAAAGTTGCTGGCCGTTCCGACTGTTGCTGACGGCACCGGTCTGTCCCAGGCCCAGGCGACCTTTCGTGCTCTCAAAGACTGGGGATGCGAGAACAACGTGATTGGACTGTGCTTCGACACAACTTCCTCCAATACGGGGAGGGTGCAGGGTGCGGTGGTCCGGCTGGAGAACATGCTTGGTAAACCGCTCTTCCAGCTGGGCTGTCGCCATCACGTTATGGAGCTCATCGTGGGGGCAGTGGTCATCACCGCGTTTGGAAGAACCACAGCACCAACTGAACCTTTGTTCCAGTATCTGAGGAGAAGGTGAATTTCAAGTCTAAGGCGCATTTGTTTTCTCCAATGATTTTTTGCCTTCAGAGCAATTGAGATATCAGCGTCCTTCTACTAATGATGTTAATAGCAGTCGAAAAGGGAAACTTCAGTCGTTTTCATGCAATATTTTCATAACTCCCCTTTCAGGTGGGACAAGCTCGACCTCTCGACTTATCGCGAGCTGGAGATCGAGCATTTGGCGGAGGTGACGTGGCTGATGGAGCTCCGAGATGAGGCAGTCAAGTTCCTCGGCACCGCTTCTGGTCTTGTCAGAGAAGACTACCGAGAAGTGGCGGAGATTACACTCCTGGTACTCGGGGCCCAGCCACGTCGTGGCACACACTTCATGCGCCCAGGAGCCTACCATCATGCGAGGTGGATGGCCAAGGTTGGTATTTTGAATTAGAAGTTAAATATTGTATTGCCTTCTGCAAACAGCCATTTGAAGTCCCTACCAGAAAAAAATAAGATAAATAATTTACCATTAAACAAACTTATATGGAGTGGTATCGGTATTTATACATCACAGTGCGTATTCGTTTCAGATCATCTACTACACGAAGCTCCTGATGTTCAGCGGTCAGCTGGAGTTCGACGACGAGCTGGTACAGAAACTTCAGAGAGTGGTACTATTTACTGCACTCCTCTACGCACCTGCCTGGCTGGCGGCTCCTGTCGCAGCTGATGCCCCGCTGAATGACCTTGTGTTGTACCAGCGTCTTCTGCAGTACAGGGCTGTGGATCGCGAGATTGCAGAGGCTTCACTGGCAGTGATCAGGCGGCACTTGTGGTATCTGAGGCCTCAGACCGTCGTTTTCGCCCTCTGCAGTGACAAAGTGGAAGACACTGTGAAGCACGAGATGGCAAAGAAGCTGTGCCGCCTCGCTGTGCCCGAGGACTTCACGTATGACAACGTCTCGGTTGATGACACGACGCGCCTTCCGGACCTGATCGATGAGTCATCGTGGTTCGTGTTCACAGGCCTGCAGGTGTGCGCGTCTACGTGGCTCACTCTGCCGGTGAATAAGTGGGATCAAGATAAGAACTACTGTGATCTGAAGAATGTCATCTCGCATCTGAAAGTTACCAACGACGTGGCAGAGAGAGGGATAAAACTGATAGAAGATTACGCGAACACTGTCACAAAAGACGAGTCACAGCTGCAGGGTCTTCTTCAGCTCGTGGAAAAGAGCCGGAAAGAACTCGGTGACTTCAAGAAGTCGTCACTTGCCAAGATGACGTAGCGCAGAGGGAAAGGGAGTTAGCAGAGAGAGTACATGGCGCACGCCTTAAGATGACGTGTGTTCTAACCACGATTCGTACAGTTTTTGAACCTAGTTAGTGATATCGGTAAACCGTTTTAATACAAAATACATTTGATCTTTCCTTATTCGTTTTATCTTATCCTAAAAAGCAGACAATGGCAGACAGCATATGGAGGTACGGGGACAAATACGGTATTTTAAATTTTAATGCTATCTCAAGGTGAGTATAACTTCTAAACCACTTGTCCTATCAACTTGGTAAGTATCTGAGAGGATTTCTTTCACTGAGAGGATTCAGAAAATATGGTCATTTGATGATTTATCTTTATTCAGTAAAAAATTGTCAATTTGGCCAAATTTCCAAAATTGAAATTTTCAAGGTCGATGCGCGACCCCTAAATATTGATCGATTTTGGTAAAAATGGTGTCAGTGTACTTCCACTGAACCAAATCATGGGAAACACTTTGACCAGCTATAATTTTTTTAAAAAAGTGAAAAGTGATCCACCCTAATGTACATCCTTCTGAAGGCCTGGAAACATACTTTAAGCACACGCACATCATTCACGCAATAACGCTCACATTCATCAGCTATATTATAAGATTACATTCATTAAAACTGTTGTAGTATTGGTCAAAATCTTCACGTTCATCTGTACTCATACATTCATAGTTAAAGTAATGTTTGGGTGGAGGTAGTCCTACGTAATTTAAAGTTTCGCTAGTGAGGGACGTATAAGGGAAATATCCTTTTGAAACTTCAGCGGCTTCGCCCATCACCTTGGGTAGCTTTGCTAATTTACAAGGTGTGAATAATAGTGTCTTTAAACTGTACATTACCTCTTATTTGCATCTGTATTAGTTTGTTGCCTTTTTTCAAGGGATCACCTGTAACTATCTCAGAAGACTCGTACTCAAGCAACTCCTTATAAAGGAACTGTGTGTTAAATTTTGCCCCGTTATGGCCGAGAATATAGTCATTTTTTTTTAACTTGTCCGCTATCCTGACAATACAATATAGGACACAAAGAGTTTCACAGGGCTATCGTGGGCATTCGTTTTAAAAACGTTTGTCCGTTTACCACATTTGTGACATTCATCACACTCGATCTCCATACACTCATCACAGATAGTCTGGCTTACAAGTAAGTGTGGAATAACCTCTTTGGTTTCAGCATTCGTATATGTTTCTATATCGTAGTACACAGTTATGCAAGGTCTATTTTTAGGCTTGGCGTTTTTCACATAACATACATGCTTTACTCCAACCGCCTTATATTTCTTATGGCATGTAGAACAGTGAATTTCATCACATTTATGCTTGAAATTCCCCCATTTATCCATCATATGAAACATACCACATTCACAGATTCTCATTTTCCTGCACGTGCCAATTGATTTCTGGAATTGAAAACAGTTATTATTGAAAAATGTGAGTCTACACACAATCACAATCCCTCTTCTCAGTTTCAACTACACGGCTTTCACATTTGGAGCTTTTACACTGCTCACATACCATGTGGCAATCTTTACAATGTTTCACTGTATCATCCGCAAACTCGATACATCCCTTACACAAATCATGATGTCGTCCATATTTTCGACTTTTATCATAACTCGCTAAAGGTCCCTTATATTACGGATGGGTAGATATGTTGTTCCTGACAGCCCTAAAATAAGTAGGGGTCTTGTACGATCTTTCACACTGCTTTTGAAAACATACACAGTCCTACGACGATCATCCATTCCAAATACAACTATACGAGCATTCATTTCCTGTTCTACCCTTCTCAGCTCTACAGGACCCATATTACAATCAAATTCAAGTTTACAGTCTACAGCTAGTTTACGGGCACGCTCCACTACCATAGGCAACCAAATGTTTTTGACCCGTGTATTTAGTACAGTAAACATCGGCCAAGACTACTGCTATAAAGCCGCAACCACGATCGGCGTTTATATGCCGTCTATAAATAGCCTGAGAATTGAAGTTAAGAGTATAAGGTGTGGCACTATGACCCGCAACACGGAATACACGGTCAATATTTACCGTGAAGTTGTCCATATTGAAGGCTATACTACTTTGAGAGGCCTGCATTATACGGCCTAATATATACTCTATATCTTCAGCTGCCAAGCTTCTGAACGGTATTACTACCCAAAAATCATCTACATCTCCGTCATCTGACCCGAATCCGAAGGACAGCATCGTCCTGACTTCACGTTCATCGCGGTTCTGAAGGGCAAACTCTACAATACGTTCAACTATGCGTCGTAGTCCGTGTTCAACACCATTGTTATACATGGATCTAGGATCAACCCTTACTATATACCGATTTCTAGTCAAGGGTGGGGTGGGGATAGCGGTGCGCACCAACTCGAATGTTATGCCATCCTCATCAGAACAAGAAGCTGCTGTGGAGGATGTACCCGGAATTGAACAGGAATAAAGGGGTATATTTTAGGAAGGTACTATTGTGGACGTTCTGTCGTAAGACGTAGAGGGTTGAGGCTCTATTACTGGGGGTCTAACAACCGGCGCAATACTGGCGCGCTTTATACCTGACGTCGTGGGCTTTTCATCATGCCGCCGCTTTGATTGGCGCGTGCTACAGGTATCGCTGGTGGGGGTTCGTCAGCGGGGATGGATTCTGTGATCACAACTACACTGTCGTCGGAGTCATCTGTAATATCGATGATGGGGTGCTGTACCTCATCGTCATTCACGGTTCTGTGGGAGAAGAGAAAAGCAAGACTGTAGAATATAAGGGTCATCTCTTAAATATTTATTATATTTTGTGACGTGTTACGTGTTAGAAATGGATTCTGTACAAAAATTCAGGTTCACGAGCCTATCCACATGTACGTATCATATCTGGACCTACAGGATGTGGTAAAACTGTGTTTATGCTTAAAATCATTAAAGAAAAGGGAGAGATGTTCTCAAAATTTGTGCATAAAGTTATATGGTGCTATTTGACGTATCAATCAGTATTCAACGAGTACCAAGATGATATTTTGTTCCACAATGGTGTATATGACGTTAATTCGTTAAAGGGAAATGAACACACAGTCATTGTAATTGACGATCTCATGTTGGAGATGGATAAAACGTTTGCCGAGACATTTACAGTATCAGTATTCTCCCACCATCTTAACATAAGCGTGTTCTTCATCAATCAGAATCTATTTTTCAAAAATAGATACATGCGCGATGTGTCGTTAAATACACAATATCTAGTCTTATTCGCGCAACGTAGAGATTTATCACAAATTGGTGTATTAGTCAATCAAATGTTCGCGAATCAGCGTGAGGAATTTTTGGAAGTTTATAAAGAAGCTACAAGCACGCGTTACGGATATTTGCTTTGCGACCTTCATCCGCGAAACACGTTTAGGGTGCTTCTAAGAACGAATATATTTCCAAACGAGCCTGAAACGGTGTATATTCCAGAATGACAAAGACGCTAAAGAAATACCATGAATTAATAAAAATCTATCATCGACTACCCCGGGCAATGCAGCAGATGTTTGCTAAAAATATCGACTACGACTTTTTAAAATGCATCTGTCTTAACGTTATAAATTGCAATGTATCAATGAAACCCCCTCAGAAGGTTCGCCTACGCCGTTACAAGAACATAATACGTACACTCGCTCGTAAAAGTCAAACTGTAGGGAAGAAAAAACGAATTATTGTACAAAGAGGAGGGTCATTCCTCCCCATCTTATTTTCAGTTTTGGGTCCTTTACTGACTAGATTAATATAATGAAGAAAGTAGTAGCGATTGCACACGAGGTGTATGCTTCACTGCAAAGCTCAAAGAATCCAGACACGGATCTAGATCCCCGTAAGAGCAGGCTTAAAAGAATGGAAACCGAATTGCTAACCCTATTAAACAGTGAAAAAACACCTATTGAGAAAAGAATCTTATACCAAGAAGCTATGCAGAAATTTCTTCACCAGTACGAAAATTATAAGAACCCGACAGAGATTCCCATGGTTATTAGGCACAGCACGGGGAACGATGGACATGGTGACATAGGACCTGTGTCCGACGATAGAGCTGACCAACCAAAGATTAATGGTCGGCCACACAACATATCGAGCATGTATTAAACAGCACCCTCCCACATACATTGAGGAATAAAGGTTTAAGTCTTTATAATCTATTGAATGAGGATCCCGCCATACAATGGACCGGTACAAGTGAGATCATTGTGGAAGGAGCAAAGGTACAGTGATCGAATATCGTAGACATCGTCCATGATCTGGTGAGAAAGTGGGATAGGCCCTCACCATCAGGATGGAAGCATATTAAAGCAAGACTACAACAAATAAATGTCCCTAAAACAATGATAGGAAATCTGAACAGGTTAAAAGACTTGGAACATGCGTCGCACGTGACACAATTGAAGACGCCATCACCCCAGGCGGTAACGCCTCTGAAGAGGAGAAAGAAGAGGTTAAAGAACGGTCAACCCTACCAACGTGCCTCTAAAATACGCAAATGGCTAACATATTAAGAAGACGTTATTATGACATTTCTTACTCAGCCTCCTACGGAGGCGTAGATAGACTGTACAGAAGTGTTTACGGAGTAGGGGAAAAAAGATGTCGAGAGATTTTTGCGGGAGCAGGACGCTTATACACTTCATAAGCCTGTGAGAAAAAGGTTTAAAACAACCAAGACAACAGCTGCTTCGATTGACTCTATTTGGCAAGCAGATTTAAAAGACATGCAAAGATACGCAGTGTATAACGATGGTTACCGCTACATTCTATTCATAATATCATAATAGATGTATTCTCTAGATATCTGTGGCTAATTCCTCTGAAAAATAAATCACCTGAAACAGTTGCTAAAGCCACCAAAACGCTGATGTTGAAAGAAAACAGGGTTCCTTGGCTATTTTTGTACGGATATGGGGAAGGAATTTATAGGCCGTGCTTTTCAGAACATGTTGACGGAGTTTAATATCAGATATTACACTACCAATTCTATACATAAGGCTTCTTTAGCCGAAAGAGTTCAACGTACCATAAAGGAACGCATGCACCGCCATTTTACACATAAAAACACACAGATTTCTAGACATTCTGGAATCATTGGCCTCATCCTACAACCGCTCACACCATCGCACGACTGGGACAACACCTAATGAAGTTTTAGAAAGAGGTACGCGCCCAGAGGTGAGAAGAGATGGAACACCCCCACCACCACACTCTGCGCGTTTCAAACTCAATGATTATGTAAGGTTGTCGCGTTCGGGAAATAAATTCGTGAAGGGATTTGAGCAAGGATGGACACGAGAGATTTTTAAAGTTAGGGCTATGAGACCTAAAGGTGAGATAATGATGTATTATGTTGAAGATTTGAATGAAGAAGAAATCGCTGGAGGCTTTTACCGCGAGGAGTTGCAGAAAGTGACATTTAATTTAGGAAAAACTGTGTTTAAAATTTAGAAAATTTTAGGAAGCAAAGGTTCAGGAAAGAGAAAATGTACTTGATGAAATGGCTAGGGTACCCAGAAAGCTTCAACACCTGTATAAAAGCTGATGCAATAATGAAGCTTAAATAGTATGCAACATGGCTCGTAACCATTTCTACGTCACACTCCCGTCCTCCTCGTCCCTGTCTGTACATCCTAACAACACACTAGCCAACTTTGTAACAGAACTCCATGGACCCATTGAATTGGGTCGTGATTCGTATGAGGTGGGGATATGTGAAATTCAGCTGGACACCCTCTTTTTAAACATCGATTATAAAGTTACCATTTTTACTATTCTTAGAGACATTGATGAGTGTGAAAAAGCCGGGGTAACTCGGGATGAAACTATACGTATCGCCCGGAGTGAGGTTGCATGGTATCACAGTACAGTAGTAACACTAGGTCCGGGCCGTTATGGTTCGGCTGAGGATGTTGTGAGAGACTTAAACGTAAGTTTAAAAAACTCAAATCTTACGACTGATTTAGTATACGAAATCTTAAACAAAGGAAACCTTCACATACTCTAATCCTAAAATCAAAGGCTAACAGAAAATATTAAAGACCAAGGT
>JAJOZX010004388.1:305000-339520 GCA_023014485.1 Bathynomus jamesi | reverse complement strand
AGTTCTTCAGCATCTGAGATTTTCTCTGCAATGTTAGGGTCATCTGTTGCTGTTTGGTAATTGTTCTTGTCACTTTTCCACCCACTTTGCTTTGAATCTCTAAACAGTTGTATGTCAGGGCCACTAGAAGATGGCAAGGAGACAGAAACTGCAGCTTCTAACACTATTCGAAAATATGATGTCGGCAAGCCAGCCACAGCATATCTTTATCCAATCTTTGCTCTAGTAACATACAAGCACCACTCTTAACCTGTGTTGGAGGCAGTGGTGTCAAAACACATGCCCTTCACTTGGTCAGATATATTCCACTCCCAATACTAACTGATGGACAGCATCTGCAATGTTTTGACCAGTTCCTCTGGCAAGTTTGGAATACCAAGAAGCTGATCAACTCCTTGGCCGGAAATTAGAAACTGGCAGTCGATCAACATTTTCATGAACCAGTAATATCTTCCAGTAGTTTGCCGTCCCAATGTATTTGGAGAGGGCAATTTGTTTCGAAATCCTGCTTCAAATTTTCTGCCATTGTCTTGCGGTTCCTTTGTCTTGCTCTCCGTATCGATGAATAGCTAACACTGTATTCTTCAGGGTTTTGCCCAAGAGCATTGATTGTTGGGATCAAGATTCCGAAGCAGCTCTATCACTTACTTTTGCAGCATCAAGAGATACAAGCATTGAAGAATCCATAAGCTTTGCACTCTTAGACTTTGATCTACTTTGTCTCGAAGTTGATGGCTGCTGAGGGTCAGCAACAAATTCTTCTTCTGATTTTGAACTATCTTCATTCAAACTTTGAAGGACTTGAACTTGAAGCACTGCTGCTTCGAAAACGGCTGTTTCCCTCTTTCTTTTCTTTTCAAGCAATGTTTCCTTTTCTCAGCAATCTCTTCCATTTGTGAAAAAACTTTATCCACTCCAGACATTTTGCCTTTTCTTCCTTTTTGTCGTTGCAGCATCAAAAACTCACGAGCTTCATCTAGCTTTATCATGTCAGAGCACTTGCATGTGCAATGTCAAACAGATCTTGCAAGTCATTTTGCCAGCTCTCTTGTTTTTGAATAGTGCAGGTGATTGCTTCTTCTTATTATTCTGTTCTTCTTTAGTTTCTCCCACTCGTTGAAAAGTTTCTTTACTCTCTCCACGACATGACATTTCAACACTGTTGGGATGCGTGCCTTTTCCCACACATCCATAACATCTCTAGCAGTCACAAAGCCGCTGTTTTCACCTGTTGCTTTTTATTGATCTTGTAGTTCATAAACAATGCTAATGTTTCCCTTTTAGATGGAAGCTGGGTTTCTGTGAAGGACTCTATAGGATGTCCTATGAGCCAAACAACTGTTTTTGACGCGTATGCCGCTCCATGAGTGCAACTCAGCAACTGCTATACAACCACTCTCAGCGAAGGCAGCAAAGATACTGAGTCAGTGACGCCGCACTTACACTGACGCGGCCGCCACAGTGACGTCACAGCAAAGAAATGATTCTAGAATGTTCGGCCACGGCGTCTATAGCAATGAAAGGGATGAGAAGGTTTACGGAAAGAGGTTCAGAGTCTGTTATGACTGCTATATGTTGCTGACTACCATTTTTTATGAAATCTGCAAAATAAATAAATGTACAATAAATACAAACTGAAAAATAACAAATACAAAATGTTCAATGGATGGTAGCAACCTCTAAAATGTCTTCAATTGTGCTGAAATTTTGCATGTTCAGTTTTTACACTAAATTAAATAAAATTAGAGGGTGTCTTCAAGTTTCTGAATGATAAGTTATTTTGCATCACCCTAATATATATATATATATATTATTATATATAATATATATATATATTATATATATATTATAATATATATATATATATTATTATATTATATATTATATATATATATATATATATATATATATATATATATATATATATATATATATATATATATATATATATATATTATGATATATATATATATATAGATATATGTGTGTTTTGCTGTTGTGGCGGTTACACGTGTTTCGATCGAAGTCCGAATAAAAGCGATATTACAGTAAAAATCCTGCAGTTAATCAGTTTTAAACGGTGCCGATATTGTGAGTTAATTGAGTGCATAGCGGTATTTCTTTTTAAAAAAGTAAAAATCGCGGCGTATACCAAAAAAGTGAATAAAATCAAAGTGAATTAATATATACAGCATTTGTTTTTGTTATTTTTCCGAGTCTCTTTGTGAGGAAAGTTTTGTTTTTGAAGTGCCCGCAAATATCCCTCCATTATCCCCCGCAGCCACGGTCGAGAGGACCAATCAGTGAGAAGTATACAGCGTGCCACATCCCCTACCCTGGAGTAACGGAAAATTCTTTCCCTCACACAGCTTGAGTCATCCCCCACCCAATACCTCCCATAATACCCCCTTTTTGAGTCACTTCACCAACATGGAAATTAATGCATACATGCAACTCTGTGGAATTTGTACAACTGCAACAGCTGAGACAGAGGCGATCAGGTGCGATTTTTGTCAGCTACTTTTTGATTTTAAATGCCTAGAATGGGGAGATGAAAAAATCTCCCTTATAACGAACGCAAAGCAGTTTAATGGAATAAAATTTTTCTGCGAGAACTGCTTGACCGAATTAAACTCTTTTACGGTGTAAAGACAACACACAGCATAAGGGCAACGAAGGACACAAACACAACTAGCACAAATAGCACAAATAGGACAAGACAAGAGGGCAGTCAAGTAAACGAAGTAAAACTGTCCCCCAATAAGGAGGAAAAAACAAAAGCCAAGAGTAAATATGGGGAAGGAATTATATGCAGGTATTATATAAAAGAAAATTGCAGATTTAAAAGAGGACAATGTATATATGAACATCCCCCAATATGCAATTTCTTCTATAATAATGGTCGTTGTAAATTTGGAGACGGATGTAAATTCTACCACCCGGACATTTGCAGAACTTACGCAAAATACGGAACCTGCAAATTCGGGAATAAATAATACTATCAACATCTCCCGACGGACTCAACGAACAAAGGAAAAAGTTTAAATGACAATAGGAATAAAAATAACAATAGGAACAACAATCGGAACACAATAAGCGAACAAGAAAATTTTTTCAACATCTCAGACACCTTACGAATGCTAAATGTCATCCACATGCAGTTGACACAGCTGGAAACCCCCGAGCCAAATCGCTACCGGGCAAGAAGCTACCAATACAAGTAGGAGGAAACGGATCTCTTTCGGAGGATCATAGAGCAACGAATCAAGCGATATCGAAGGAAAACGAACTTGAAGTGCACAAGGGGCAACGAAAAACAGAGAACATAAAAATTGTCCTGGCTAATATTCAAGGAATAAGACCAAACCAATCACTCAATAAGGTTTCGTACCTGAAAGGATTTATGGACGAAACAAGGGCGGACATCGCATGCCTCACAGAAACTCATCTTAAAGATTGCCAAGGAAATTGTGAAAACTGCGAACATTGTATTGATAAGAAAGAGATAAATATAGAGGGCTTCAACTTACTAAGAGCGGATAGAACGACGAGACGGAAAGGTGGCTGTGCTATATATGTACAGGAAGGTCATATGACAGAGACGATAATAAGTAAATCAAACAGCTATGTGGAACTCCTAGCAGTGAAAATAGAAAAACTAAACTTGATAGTAATAGTCATCTATAGACCTCCAAGCACCCCAACCGAAAAATTCTCGGAGGCCATTGATGACATTAGAAAGCTAATAAAGGCCATAAACCCTCCATCCCCCAATATAATGATCTGCGGAGACTTTAACTTCCCATTTATAAAATACAAAAAGGTGAATAGGAATATATATTTCACCAGGACAAGGGGGGCACAAGAGAAGATCAGGAACAAGCAAAAATGTTGATGGCTCTTACAAACGAGTTTATGCTGACACAGGAGATAACAGAAAATACCAGAAAAAATAACTGCCTGGATCTGGTATTCACGAATAACACGAACTTGATTGCTGATATAAAAATAACCCCAACCATTATCTCAGACCACAACTTAATCGAGATATCAACAAATATGATGGCAGCATTAGAAGACAATACACATATTGTGGAAAGAAGTAAATTCGGGGCCTTTAACTTAAACTCGAAGACTATAAATTGGGAAGCAATCAGATCGCACATGGCCCAAATAGAATGGAGAACAATTTTCGAGAATAAAACAATGGAAGAAATGCTAACAACTTTGGAGGAAAAACGCTGAGAATTTTAGAAAAATATGCTCCGAAATCACAGCCAAAAGGAAAGAGGAGCTGGCTAGAAAGGCAAAAGAGAAGACTATTCCGCAAAAGAGAGTGGAGGCGAAGTTAGGAAACTGCGGAGATAATGGCAGGAAAATAATAAAAGAAAAACTGGAGGGTATCGATAGGGAAATACAAGCCCTGATTAAGGACCATACCGAGAGGGAAGAGGAAAAGGCGGTAGAAGCAATAAAGGAAAATCCAAAATACTTCTATAGCTATGCAAAAAGGAAAACAAAAACGCGCGCCGCTATTGGGCCCTTAAGGACGGGAAATAATGAACTAACCGACGATCCAAAAGAAATATCTGATACATTGAGAGCTCAATATGAATCAGTTTTCAGTACCCCAAAAAGTGACAAAGCGATACCTGACATAAATGCATTCTTTGAAGAGGAATTGCAAGGAGAGTATATAACAGACTTTGAGTTTACACCAGAAGATGTAGCGAGAGCTATAGAACAAATGAAACTACATTCAGCTGCAGGTCCGGACAATTGGAACGCATTATTGATTAAAAACTGTAAAAATGAAATAGCTACACCTTTATACTGGATATGGAGAAGATCCCTAGACACTGGGGAAATACCGAGCATCTTGAAAAGAGCAAACATTGTCCCTATATATAAAGGAGGGGACAGATCTCAAGCAAAGAACTATAGACCAGTGTCATTGACGTCCCACCTCACCAAAGTATTTGAAAGAATAGTTAGACAGAAAATTTATGATTTCCTGGAGACACGGGAAAGATTCAACGAAAATCAGCATGGATTCCGATCAGGTAGATCATGCCTATCAAAAACTAATAGAGCACTACAACAATATCCTAGATGCATTGGAAGGCAATGACAACTACGATGTTATATACACAGATTTTGCTAAAGCTTTCGATAAATGTGACCATGGTATAATAGGACATAAAATTAAAGACATGGGAATAACAGGCAAAGTGGGAAAATGGATCTACAACTTCCTTAGTGATCGTCTGCAGGTCGTCATAATTCAAGGTATATCATCATCAGAATCGGAAGTACGCAGCTCAGTACCACAAGGGACAGTACTGGCCCCACTCCTGTTCATTATCATGCTAACAGACATAGACAGCGGAGTAAACAGCAATAGTATAGTAACATCCTTTGCAGACGATACAAAGATCAGCAGAAAAATCAGCGATGTACATGACGTGGAGGCCTTGCAGAGGGACACGAACAAAATATACAAATGGTCAGAAGACAACATGTCATTCAACGCCGAGAAATTTCAGCTCTTGAGATATGTAGAAAAGAAGAACTTAAACAGACTGCATATTATGCTCCAGATAGACAGGAAATTCAGAGAAGCATGAAAGCGATTGATCTCGGGATAATAATGACAGATGATGCGAAATTCGAAACACAAAATCAGATAGCGATAAATAAAGCAAAAAGAGTCGCCGGACAGGTTCTAAGAACGTTCAAGAGAAGGGACAGGACAGTAATGATTCCCCTGCTAAAAACACTGATTATACCAAAACTTGAATACTGCTCAGTTTTGACGTCCCCATATAAAAAGGAAGAAACTAATAAACTAGAAGAAACGCAAAGGCATTTCACAGCCAAGATTGATGGCTGCAAAGAACTCAACTACTGGGAAAGACTACGTAAACTAAATCTGTACTCACTGGAAAGAAGAAGAGAGAGGTACATCATAATCTACATATGGAAAATGATCGAAAAACTGGTACCAAACCTAAAACTAAACCCAATTACCATTCAAACAACACTGGAAAATAGGAAAGGCAGAATGTGTAGTGTTCCCAAATTAAAGGCCCGACAAGGGACCTCCTCAACCCTGAAGGAAAATAGCTTGGTTGTCAGGGGGCCAAGACTTTTCAACCAGCTTCCTAAGGACCTCAGAAACGTAACGGGGGTCAAAGTTGAAGTCTTCAAGAAAAGACTGGATGCCTGGCTCAGGACAGTACCAGATGAGCCGGGCGTGCCTGGCTATGTACGGTGGAGAGCGCAAGAAAGTAACTCGCTCCTCCACCAGGCCAGACCTAGAGGCGGGGCCACCAGCTTGACCTCCGTGTGAAGAGAGACCAACACACGAAACAACATAAGGATTAAGTCAGTAAACAGTGACCAGATAAGTTTCATTTAATACTTTTTCTTTAACATTTCTTTCGTCGGTAGCTTAATTCTATATTAATTTAGTAATAATTCTATATTAATTTAGTAATAAATTTGTGTTACAAGAACCTGTTTCTGCGTTTCAAGAACGCGGTAGACCTACGTCGTAATTTATTAATTTCCAAACGCTCGGTTTTTTTTTTTTTTTTTTTTGTTTAACTAATTAAAAGCATGGCACCTCCGTCAAGTACTTGCAGTCGCTGTGAAGGGAAATTTGCTGCTTACGCGTTTACAATGGCTAATAATAATGATCAGTTAGTTTGCAGGTGGTGCTCAAGCATGGAAGTGCTGAGGAACGAGTTAGAACGTGAGAGGGAGGCCAGGGTGAGACTTGAAGAAAGCGTGATGCTCCTGACGGCAAAATTAGAATCCCTTGAGACTCCAGTTACGACCCCTCCTGCCTCAGTTTCTATTAATAATATAAATAGTACTAATAGCCCTCTCTCTTCCCCTAGTTCCCAACCCTTCGTTCGAGTGCGAAATGATGGAGCCCCATTGAGAAAAGCAAAGACTTGTCTACCAGTAATAACAAGCAATAAGTTTTCTGTTTTAGGGTTCGAAGATACTGATGAACCGGAAATACGACTCGTTGGTGATTCCATTGTTCGAGGGCAGCTCGAGGAATTCTGTGGGAGAAACCCTCGTCGTAGGCGCCGTTACTGCTACCCTGGTGCAAGGGTGGAGGATATAACTAATAATGTTGACCATTTTACAGACAGTACCGCCGAGGACACAACGTATGTTATTCATGTCGGTACTAATAACGTTTTAAATTCTAGATCGGAAGAACTGCTGGCTCGGTACAGGGACTCATTAGAGCGACTAAAGGAGAAAACTAATAAGATTGTTTTAACAGGTATACTTCCTCGAATTATCCAACGTAACGATTTCTACAGCAAGGCGACCTATATTAACAATAACCTAAAGTCTCTTTGCCAACAGGAAGGAGTGCATTTTGCAAATTTTTGGAACAGTTTCTACGGCAGGAGGGACTTGTTCCTCGAAGATGGACTTCATCTTAATGACGTTGGAGCTGCCCGTTTAGGAAGACTATTTCATAATACTGTCTCTTCTTTTCAGGCTGCCGTAACTCGAACGGTCCCAGCGTAAATTCCACTTATTTCCCCTGCGCTCGCGAAGGTGTCGTAATTACAAACAATTTGAAGGTTCTATCCTTAAATGCTCGTAGCCTACGAAATAAAATAAATGAATTTTTTTCTTTAATTGCTTGTAAAGACTATGACTTAATTGCGATAAACGAATCGTGGCTTAGCACTGAAACACGTGACTTTGTAGGGGAGTATCAAATTAAAGGTTATAGACTTTTTGTTAAAAACAGAATAGGTAGGCGAGGAGGCGGTGTTATGTTGTATATCAAAGATAATATTGCGAACGTTATAGAAGTAAAGCACTCAATTCCAGAACCGATAGATTCGACTATAGCAGAACTTAAATTAAACGACTTCAAACTTCTTGTTGCGGTTATATATAGGCCCCCTAATCAAACAGCTGATACGGACGAAGCGTTATATCGTGAACTAAAGAGAATAATCGGTAGTGAGCAGGCTTTAGTTATGGGTGACTTTAATTGCGCCAACGTGAATTACGATACAATGCAGGGAGACGCGGAAGGTAATCGTTTAGTTAATTTTCTCGAGGATAGCTTTCTTACTCAAAAGGTTGGGGAACCTACGAGGTTGGACAGTATTTTAGATTTAGTAATAACTACGGATGATAGGCTAATTACTGATCTTCAAGTAATAGAACCGTTAAGCAATAGCGATCACAATATGGTAGAGTTTGTCCTCTCAGTAAGTCACTCGAAACCAACTAACTCGACTAAAATTCCTAACTTCCAGCACGCAGACTTTTGTAAATTTCGAAAAAATTGTCACACGTCAATTGGGAAACGTGATGGGGAACTCCAACGCAAAACTAATGTGGGAATCGTTCGAAACAGTATTTAGAACTATAAATGAGGAATGTGTACCGTACAAAATTAAGCGTGCGAAAGTAAACAACAAGCCCTTGTGGTTTACTTCTAGAGTACGAAACATTATAAAGAGTAGATATAGGGCTTATAGGCAACATAAGTGCGATAAAGACAATTTGTTGTTACGAAACAACTACATATCTCTGAGGCGTGAAGCGAAAAGTGTAATAAAAAAGTCCAAGCGCGAATTTGAAATCTCCATAGCTCGTGACGGTAAAGAAAACCCCAAGCGATTCTTTCAATACGTCAATAATATAAATCCAGTAAAAAGTGTCTTGGGTCCATTGAAAAATGTAAATGGAGATCTAGTCTCTGAAAACAAGGAAATGGCTACCTTGCTAAACGAATTTTTTACGTCAGTTTTTACTATAGAAGATGTAACGAATATCCCTACGGTCATAGACATAATACCTTTTGATAATGGTAATATTTTGGATAATATTGTCGTTAGTGAAGGGGAAGTAATGCGCTATATTGATAAAATGAAAACGCGTAAATCACCGGGTCCGGATTCCAAATATCCCATACAACTAAAAGAAGTAAAATATAGCATTGTTGTGCCGCTAACAAAGATTTTTAATGCGTCTATTTCTGAGGGGTGCGTACCAGATAATTTCAAGTTAGCAAACGTAACACCTATCTTTAAGAAAGGCGATAAAGGTGCGGCGGGAAATTATAGGCCAATCAGTTTAACGTCTGTTGTAGGTAAGCTACTTGAATCAATAATTAGGGATCGTATAGTCGAACACTTAGAAATGCATAATCTGGTTAGAAACACGCAGCACGGTTTTAGGCAAAACAAATCTTGCTTAACTAATCTTTTAGAATTTTTCCAAAGCGTGGTTGACGTTTACGATAGACATCGGGCGGTTGATGTAGTGTACTTAGATTTTCAAAAAGCGTTTGACACCGTGCCGCACAAAAGACTGATTGAAAAAAATAAGGCTCATGGAATCAGGGGTGTAGTAATAAATTGGCTAGAAGAGTGGTTGCGAGGCAGGAAACAGAGGGTGGTCGTTGATGGAGCGGAGTCGTGTTGGGCTAATGTAGCGAGTAGCGTTCCTCAGGGTTCTGTATTGGGCCCCTTGCTTTTTCTTATATATATTAACGATTTAGATGTCGGCCTAGTCAGTACAGTTTCAAAGTTTGCGGATGACACGAAGCTGGGTGGTAGGGCGATTAATGACGAAGATAGAGGTAAAATTCAGGAAGATCTGAATAAAATCGTTGATTGGTCAGTCACATGGCAAATGAGATTTAACGTGGATAAGTGCAAAATTTTACATATAGGTTCGCGTAACGGTAATTTTGCGTATAGTATGTCAGGGAAAGATTTAACAAGCGTAGAGCAGGAAAAAGATTTAGGAGTTATAGTCACTGGTGATTTAGAAGTAGCGAAACAAAGTACAGCAGCGGTCAAAAAGGCGAACAAAGTGTTAGGTTTTATAGCTCGAAATTTTGAGTACAAATCGCGCGATATTATAGTTCCTCTTTATAAATCATTAGTTAGACCCCATTTGGAGTACGCGGTCCAATTTTGGAATCCGCATATGCGCAAAGATATAGACAAAATCGAAAGAGTTCAAAGACGAGCAACTAAGATGATTCCGTCTCTTAGGTCAAAGTCGTACGAGGATAGGCTTAAGGAGTTAAAATTGACTACACTCGAGACTAGGAGGTTAAGGGGTGATCTAATCCAGGTTTTCAAAATTATGAATGGGTTTGATAACGTAGATAGAGATAGCTTTTTCGAAATATCTCAATATAATAGGACTAGAAATAACGGGTGTAAGTCGACAAGTAGAAGGTTCGAGACAGCAGTTGCGAAAAACTTTTTTACGCATAGAATAGTAAATTGGTGGAATAGTTTGCCGGTAGAAGTAATTAGTAGCACGTCTATAAACATGTTTAAAAATCGATTAGACGCGCATGTTGATAGAAAGGGTATAGTTTAAGGTAGTAAAATTAAGCCTTTGTGGGGATAGATCCCACAGCTCAACACAAGTGTTGTGGGATATAGGGAGGCAGCGTCTTGGGTTAGGGGATACTCTCTGTCCTTACACACCCCATTTAAAGAGATTCCTCTGCCGAGCGGTGCCCCCCATAGTACTGTGAGGTATTGAAAAACTCATGATCTTCACTTGCCCCACAAACACCTTTAAATGGGAGACCCATAATGGGTGCACACACATTTCTACATTCCTGTACAGTCTTTACAGCCACAACTACACTTTTCCTCGTAAGTGTATATATTGTAATGTATATGGTTGTAAATTTTGACTTGGTCCGCAATCGATATGGACCGTGACTTGATCGATACCGTAATGAAATTGACTGGATTCTTTGGATCTGATATATTTGCATGTCCGTTATAAATAGATATAGAGTGTAACATATTTATGGATGGTAGTTTATTATGACTTGATCCTCTGGATCGAGAGATTCTATCCTTAGTTTTAAATCGATAATTAATTATTTTTAAATTGATAATTATTTAGTTTCGTAAAAATTGGTCGTTGCCATTTACCGGCAGTTTTACATGAATTTCTTATGTTCTTGTGGTTCGGAACCCACGTAAAATTGTAGGTCCCCTCCGCCACCACGGAGGACATACACAATACACGATTACGAACACAGTTAGGTAGACCAGCCATGAGTGGATCCTAGGGTCTTTGTTGGTCTGAAACATTATAACATTATTATATATATATATATATATATTATGATATATATATATATATATATATATATATATATATATAATATATATATATATATTATGATATATATATATATATTATGATATATATGCATATATATATATATATATATATATGTAAAAAGTGAACAATGAACAATTCCTACACCATCATTATATGGATTCATTGACTTCATGCAGAACTTATGTTCGTATAGTTTTATGTTGAATGTTCATTTTTACATAAGAAACCAAAATCGCCTAAGCGAGTTTTTGGATAGAATTTCGATTTATACTTCTTTATTCATTACTGTATTTCCCTAATTCATCTTAATTCATGTTCTTTCTTGACCGCTATCCTTTATTAATTTTATTACTTATTCATTCATCTACCTATTGTCTACTTATGCCCTATCAACTTATCAGTCTATTTTAACTCGTGTCAATCTATGAAACGCAAAACTTTTGCCTTCGTTCGAAAACGTTCTCGTATTATATTTTTTTTCATTTTTATTTTTAAGTGCGTTCATCCCTAAAGATATTCATAAATGCTTGGTAAGTTATTCTCGAATTCAGCTGACAGACAGACTCGAGCGCTTCAAAGATAAAATACCTCCGATAGCATATTATTTCGTAAATAAATTATCTCGTAAGTGCAATGTACTTTGTTATATTTCTAAACATCTTAATTGTCTATTAATATGAAACACTGTAAAAACAAAAAGTTATAGTAACTGTTTAATTATAATTAACTGTAATACTTTTAATTTAATATAATGTAATGTACTTTAATGAAACTACTTAATGATGTAATGTACTAAATGACGTAGTCAATGTACTTTAATGAAATTGCAGTTAACGATAATAAATGAATTGGTAATTATAATCATAGTTACAGTAGACCAAAATTACAATATACTCAATGTCTGACCCGACATTATGCCGCCATAAGGAATGTAGAATCGGCGATACTGTGTTATGTATTTTTATTTATTATTTTTCCGTTGTGATAAATTTTGATGTGCTTTCTACTTTGCCAAATAATTGATGACCTGTTGTTTTTAAAATCTTATAATCATTTTTTTAGATTTAGCTTAATAATGAATCCTGAGTAACTTTAGCCATGTCATGCTTTGTATACATTCTTACTTCGTTATAAAAGATGAAGTCATCTCTTGCCTAAGCATTTAATTGTAAATCTTAAACCTTAATTTTTACTCATATGCACATTTTAGATAAAGATGCATAGTTCAATTTCCACTTTTAGTTAACTTGGCAGATCATGATAACCAGATCTGAAAATATGCAAGTTAAGATGAAAATATGGCTTCATCTTCAAATATCTTGTTTATTCGTTTAAACCTTACCACAGCTAAAAGATTTACTTTATTTTTAAATATTGTGCAAAAATAATGCAGCCTCTTCAACATTTAATAATGATGATGTTAGTAGAATTGGGGTATATAAAGCCCACCAATTTCTTCCATGTTTGTTCTGATTCCAACTACGAGGCTGAGCATTACCTGTAACAGTTTAGGAGTAAAACACAGTAAGAAAAAGTCTTTATCTTCTCCTTCGAGCCGGCTCTCTTCAGAAAACTTAGTCATTAGAATCTCCCGATAAGTTACAAGAAGAATCGGGGAGAAACCCAAAGAATTTAATAAGCCTCTCAGAATCCTCCGAGCCACTAAAGAAGAACTCGGAGAGTAGTATAGAAGAAACTACTGCAAGTAACAGATCCGTTGCTGCCTCCTAACCAGAACCCCGTCGACTCCGAACCACCCCAGGGGCCATAGACGGAGGGGTTAACATTGTGGCGACCCTTTACCAGGATAAGAAAAGATTTTTAGAAGAAGATTTTAAAAGAAGATTTTAACAAGAAGATTTTAAGAAGAGGCCACTCTTTGGCCAAGATAGAAATTACCTGCATCAGGATAAACACATAGAAGAAGAGATCTTAACAAATGGCGACCCTTAACCAGGATCTTCACGACTCCAGGATTCTTCCAGTCTTCCAGACCCTGGAACCAGAACCAACACCCAGTTGACCGGTGCGTCACGACTTCTAGTTCGTCACATCCACCCAGTGACCGGTGCGTCACGACTTCTAGTTCGTCACATCCACCCAGTTGACCGGTGCGTCACGACTTCTAGTTCGTCACATCCACCCAGTTGACCGGTGCGTCACAACTTCTAGTTCGTCACATCCACCCAGTTGACCGTGCGTCACGACTTCTAGTTCGTCACATCCACCCAGTTGACCGGTGCGTCACGACTTCTAGTTCGTCATATCCACCCAGTTGACCGGCGTGTCACGACTTCTAGTTCGTCACATCCACCCTTGAACCGGTGCGTCACGACTCCAAGTTCTGCACGCCTAGTTTTCATCCAGGAACAAGTGGCCAGCAAGACACGTCTTCAGGACACGTCTCTAAGGATTTCGCCGTAGGAATCTTGTTAAGTACAAAACTCTTTTTTAAAAATTTCTAAACATTTGAAAAGTCATTATTATTAACAGTTAATATTTAATATTGAGCCAGAATTAACACAAAACACAGTGAACACTTCAGACACCAGTGATACATTTTTGTTTTATTGAAAACAATATTGTCACAGAATTATTTTCACAGTTATTTTCAGTTATTTTTACTATTCTAGTTAGTATAGTATAATTTTATTTTATGTATCAAACATAATAGTATCGTACCTTCGTGTACATTCGAGTGAAATGTTGTTTACATTTTATATTTTGTTTGCAATTTTTTTCAAATTATTGAATTGAATTGACTTGCAAATTAAGAAAGAGTGTTATAGAGAGTTTATAGTGTTAGAGAGTTACTTGAAGCATTTCAAGTTAGTTTCAGAATACTTGATAAGAGTTCAAGTTAGTTTCAGAATACTTAATAAGAGTTCAAGTTAGTTTCAGAATACTTGATAAGAGGTCAAGTCAAAGGTTGCATCTAAGAGGGACAACCGCCCCAGAGATTTCAGTTATATTCGAAGTCAGAGTTAGATTCGAAGTCAGAGTTAGATTCGAAGTCAGAGTTAGATTCGAAGTCAGAGTTTATTTCAAGTCAGAGTTTTACTTGAAGTCAGAGAGATTTATTCCAAGTCATTTTTATTCCGAGTCCCAAGTTAGTTTTCAATGCAGTCAATTGAATTCAACTTTTCCTTTGTAATTTAAGAAAATGTAATTTAAGAATTTAATTCAACCTTTTTTTGTTTGTGAGAAGAAAATTGACCTATCTGTCTTTTCTTTTCATGCCATTGTTACGTATATAGATAATAGTTATGTAATTCATTAATTGTAACCAAAATAGTTTTTACAATTGTTTGTAACGATTTTGGTAATTATTGTAATGTATACGTGATAATAATAGTTGTGTAACAATTAATCGATCATGTACCTAATTTATCCTGCTCTGTACGATAGGGAAATTTACCCGTATGACCGCACATATCCTAAATTTCAGTCATTTAATTTTTAATAAAACTTCTACGCAATAAAACAGATGTATTTGTCTATATGCAAACAAGTTTTCAGACTAAAATATCAAATAATTCAAATTCTATCAACATTCAACGAAAAAGTATAATTTTTCTACTTAACAGGCAAAAAATTATTAAACCTTTTTAATATTTTTTTTTATTATATAAAAATAATTTTTAATATAAAATTCAATTGAAATTATTAAAAGAAAAGATTGTTCGAAATGCTTCCCTTTCATTTCAATAACTTTTTTATTCTTGATCGAAATTTATCTATGATTCGATTTACTTTTATTTTTTTAGAATATTATAAAATTGTATTTAGCTCGTGGAAATGCATAATTGATTCATATTTTTAATTTGTATTTTTTATTTTTCTTTTGCTCAATTAATCATGAGTAACTGTCCTTAAATTGTTATTGTACCATTTGTAAAGTATCAAACGAAAATTATAGTCAAATTGACATACTATACAGTATATGGTTGTGAATTTCAGTAGTCGAATTTAATCTGTCTCGATTTGTACCTACAACAGTCAATAAAAATGCATGCACACTATATATATACTATATATATATACAAACCTGATGCTAAAATCATTGAATATCACAAAAAAAACTATTTCATACGTAAGTGCAACTTATGCTATTTAGTCTTAATCATTTTTGCTTACTATATATAAATTCTCGCTCATGCATTTATACAGTTAATTTAACAATCTGTCTCGAAATTATCAGCTACACACTGTATACCTTTGGTTAGCTTCCGCCTGAATTGTTCATTCTGACGAATGTCAAGCTTTTCACTCCACCTTAGACCTACAGTTTAACGTGGAATCCGAACCACGCCCCATCAGCAGCCCAGCGTCTTAACCACTAGGCCACCTAGGGTACCCATTTATCTACCAACCACTCTTTTTATTGTGTGGAAGGATGAACAGCTGGGTTTTGCTGCGCGCCGGCTGCCATCGGGTCTCGAACCCGGGGCCGATGGATTCGTAGTCAAAAAATACACACTAGACCACAGGTCTATACATCATCCATTACGTAATTCTATTTTTACCTACACTAGTCAATAAAAATTAGCTTATAGCTTGTATGATTTATATTTTTCCCTCTTACCTATTCATTATGAATATAATTTATCCCACAGAAGAAAAAAAATAAAATTTTGTAAATTTTTTTTAACCATATCATTGTTTGTCTAACTTAATTGGTTGTCTAAATTAATGTATTAATCCTATTAAATGTTTGTCTAAACTAAAGTATTATTCTTTGAATTCCTTTATATTATATAATAACTCACTTGTTCTGTATAAAACTTGTAATGTAAAGAAAAATTCGTCACCTAACTTGAATTAGTTAGGATGTTATTTTCTCATTTGTATTGTATTAATGGTACCCTATTAAATTGTATAAATATCATTTTAAAAGGGGAGAGTAATGTAAAAAGTGAACAATGAACAATAGTTTTATGTTCGAATGTCCATTTTTACATTAGAAGCCAAAATCGCAGAAGCGAGTTTTGGGTAAAATTTCGATTTGTAATAATGACTTATACACTATGACGTCACAAAATAACTTTATTCCCTTTACGTTCCACTCTGTGTCTCTAATTCGTTCTTGTAAATCTTCCTAACAATGATTCGTACTATACGTACAAATTCAATAACTATGACGTCACATTTTCCCGTCATTAATTTCCCTTCATCATATCTCTAGTATTCAATGTATGAAAATTTATATATCATCATAATAAAAACTGTACACCCTATAGAAGTCATTATTTATGTTATGTAGTATAAATATAACTATTATTCGACCATATCTCCGCCCCCATACGTCCATATTTTAGCTTGACCATTATCGTATGTAATTTTTATAAAATAATCATCTTTACTCGTGTCAGTCATGAAATGCAAAAAACTTTCGCATTTCGTTCGGGAACGCGAAAAAACGTTCTCGTATTATTTTTTTCATTTTTACTTTCAAGTGCGTTCAACCCTCGCAAGATATTCATAAATGCTTAGTAAGTTATTATCAGAAATTCCACTCATCACAGCATAATTTGAACGCTTCTAAGATAAAAAAGGTCTCCTTTCGCTCTGATTCGAATTTATAACATTATAGCATATTATTTCAGTAGTAGATATGTCAATTAACAATTTGCTAAAATTGTAATTAAATGTAATCCTTTAATATAATGTAATTGATGTAACGTACTTTAATGGAATTGTAATTAAAACAATAATAAGTGAATATGAATTAATTGGTAGTTGTAATCCATAATTGTAATCGTAATTGTAATGAACAAAAATTAATACGTACTCAGTCATGTACTCAAAATTGTGCTTATGGCTATTACGAAATGATATTGCCGTCAAAAATGTAGAATCGGCGATTTGTTATTTTTATATTTTTTATTCTTTTTAGTTGAAATCATGTGTTTAAAAAAAGGGGGAAACTTAACCTTCGATTGTATCCCCCAAACATTAGACTATATTATACTTTACTTATAAAATTACTAGCACTTCATTTAAGGCACTTCATTATTAGACTTCTTCAATTAGCGCTTCGATTAGAGACTTCATTATTAGACTTCTTCATATTAGCACCTCATTAGGAGGGGCAGAGGCCCCTTGCCTCCTTAATATATTTTTAGATTCCGGCCTGAGCCATGGTCGAAAGAGGTCGAACCTCTACCCTTGTAAATTCAGAGAAGTACCTGTATATTTTTAAGAAGTAAACCACACTTTAAGAAGTTTTTATCTTTTTCCTTCGAGCCGTGCTCTCTGCAGGAACTCAGTCAGTAAGTCGACAAGTTATAAAAGAAAAGTCGATAATTATAAAAAGAGAAGAATTAATAAGCGAGAGAAAAGAATTAGAAAGAATTATAGAAAAGTATAAAGAAGAAACATCCGTTGCAGCCTCCTAACTAGAACCCCCTTCGAATCCGAACCGACAAAGGGCCATAAAGGGGGGGTTAACATATATTATGATATATATATATATATATATATATATATATATATATATATATATATTATTATGATATATATATATATATATATATATATATATATATATATATATATATATATATATTATGATATATATATATATACAGGGTGGGCCGTAAGTTTCCATACATAGGAAAAATAAACATTTTTTTATGGACAACCATTTTTATTTATATAATATGCTCTACATGGTTGCCATTGTTTTGAAAACACATTTCAATACGTGTTCCCCACTGTTGATGAACACGCATTAGCACAGTTGACGTTATGCTTGTAATGGCGTTGGTGATACGTTCCTTTAGATGATTTATGTCTCGTATCTTTTCCTGATACACCATGGCCTTCAAGTGCCCCCAAAGATAGAAATCAAGGGGGGTGAGATCTGGGGATCTGGGAGGCCACTCCACAGGACCACGCCGACCAATCCAAGCATCCGGAAACTGCTGATCCAAATACCGACGCACGTGAAGACCATAATGAGGTGGAGCTCCATCTTGCTGGAAGTAAACTGGGAAGTTACCTTCCTCGTTTAGCAGGGATGGGAAAATCTCTTCTTGCAACATGTTACGATACCTTTCGGCATTAAGATTTCCACTGACAAAAATTGGTCCAATAATTCTGTCACCCCATATCCCGGCCCACACCATCACTTTACCGGCACCTTGCATCTTCGTCGGACTCAGCCAGTTAGGGTTAGCATTACTCCAATAACGTATGTTTTGCCGATTAACCTCTCCATTGACGTAAAAATTTGCTTCATCAGTAAACAAGATCTTAGTTGAAAAGTTTGCATCCTCGTTCACTGGTTAATGCCCATTCACAGAATTCCATCCGTCTATCCGGGTCGTCTTCACTCAAATGCTGTGCCATATGCAATTTGTATGGATGCCATTTGTTTGCTTTCAAAATGCGCCTGATACTCGATCTGCTGACACCACTTTCTGCAGACAACCGTCGTGTACTTTTTCTGGGACTCCGTGTAAGCGCTGTAAGTATCGTAGCTGTTGTGTCTTCATCGGTGGCTGTACGTCTACCACTTCGCGGTTGATCTGCAACATTTCCAGTTTTCTGAAACTTGTTAATAAGTTTTGCCACAGTGTCGTGTGTGATGTTCGTTCCATGTTGTCTGTTAAAGTTCATTGCAACCATGCGACTGCTTCCCGACCCAGCCATCAGTATGATTTCAATTCGTTGCTCTTTCGTCAAACGCATATTCTTAGGGTATCTGAAACATAAAAAAAACGTTTAATTTTTCCTATGTATGGAAACTTACGGCCCACCCTGTATATATATATTATGATATATATATATATATATATTATGATATATATATATATATATATATATAATTTATATATATTATATATATATATATATATATATATATATATATATATATAATATTATGATATATATATATATATATATGTTAACCCCCCTTTATGGCCCTGAGTCGGTTCGGATTCGACGGGGGGGTTCTGGTTAGGAGGCTGCAACGGATATTTCTTCTATATACTTTTCTTCTATAACTTTCTAATTCTTTTCTCTCGCTTTATGGGGTCGACACTGTTAATTCTTTTCTTTTTATAATTCTCTGATCCTTTCTCTTATACTAAAAATTATCGACTTTTCTTTTATAACTTGTCGACTTGACTAAGTTCTGAAGAGAGCACGGCTCGAAGGAAAAAGATAAAAACTTCTTTTACTGTGGTTTACTTCTTAAAAATTACAGGTATTGCTCTGAATTTACAAGGGTAGAGGTTCGACCTCTTTCGACCATGGCTCAGGCCGGAATCTAAAAATATATTAAGGAGGCAAGGGGCCTCTGCCCCCTCCTAATGAGGTGCTAATATGAAGTCTAATGCAGAAGAGCCTTAAAATGAAGTGGCTAAATGAAGTGGTGTATTTTTACAAATATACGTATAATATAACCTAAATTTTTGGGGGAGGACAGTTGAAGGTTAAATTTCCCCCCTTTTTAAACACATGATCAGATGTTTTAAAAGATTGCAAATTTCAAATTAAAAAATAAAATAAAAAATAATTTGTATTTTTTCGCCGAGTCTTCATTTATGAAGGCGATATCATTTCGTAATAGTACATAAGTACAATTTTGAGTACATGACTGAGTACGTATTAATTTTGGTTCATTACAATTACGATTACAATTATGGATTACAATTACCAATTAATTCATATTCACTCATTGTTTAATTACACTTCTATTAAAGTACATTCTTACATGATAAATTAAATCATTACATTTAATTACAGTTTCACTGAAGTACATTACAAGTTATTATTAATTACAGTGTTTTTATATATTTATATATGGTTATACTAGATGGTTATTAGTACAACACAAGTACATAAGACATGACACAAATGATATAACATAATATGTTATAAATGTTATAAATTTGAAATCAGAGCGAACGGAGGTATTTTTTATCTTTGAGGCGCTCGATTCTGTCGTCGTGAGTGGAATTTTATAACTTCTTAACTCAGCATTTTTGAGTTCAACTCGGGAGGTCATATAATTAAAAATAAAAATGAAACAAATAATACGAGAACGTTTTTTTCGCGTTCTCGAACGAACTGCGAAAGTTTTGCATTTCATGATTGACACGAGTAAACATAGACTGATAAGTTGATAGGGCATAAGTAGACAATAGGTAGATGAATGAATAAGTAATAAAATTAACAAAGGATAGCGGTCAAGAAAGAACATGAATGTAAGAATGAGTATGGTTCAATAATAATGTTTATGCTACATAACATATAAATAATGATTCCTATAGAGTGTTTCGTCCTTAGCATGATGTTAAAGAATTTTCATACATTGGATACTAGATATATGATGATGGGAAAATGTGACGTCATAGTTATTGAATTTTTACGTAAAGTACAAATCATTATTAGGAAGATTTACAAGAACAAATTAGAGACAGAGTGGGAAACGTAAAGAGAATAAAGTTATTTTATGCGTCATAGTGCATAAGTCATTATTACAAATCGAAATTCTATCCAAAACTCGCTTATGCGATTTTTGGTTTCTTATGTAAAAATGGACATTCGAACATAAAACTACACGAACATAAGTATTGCATGAAGACAATGAATTCATATAACGATGGTGTAGGAATTGTTCATTGTTCACTTTTTACATTGCTCTCCCCTTTTTTTTTAAAATGATATTTATACAATAATATAATAAAATTAATACAATACAATACAATTGAGAAAACAACATCGTAACTAATTCAAGTTAGGTGACGAATTTTTCTTTACATTACAAGTTTTATACAGAACAAGTGAGTTATTATATAATATAAAAGAATTCAAAGATTAATATTTTAATTTAGATAAACAATTAAGTTAGACAGACAAGGATATGGTTAAAAAAAATTTAGAATTTTTTTTTTTTCTGTGGGGAAAATTACATTCATAATGAATAGGAAAAAGGGAAAAATATAAATCGTACAATCTATAAGCTAATTTTTATTGACTAGTGTAGGTAAAAATAGAATTACGTAATGGATGATGTATAGACCTGTGGTCTAGTGTGTATTTATGTTTATTGGGTACAAAGTGTGTATTTTATAAGTTCGAGAGACAGATTAGTTGAGAGGATTGTTAAATTAACTATAAATGCATGAGCAAAAATTTATATATAGTAAGCAAAAATGATTAAGATCAAATTACGCGCAATGAAATAGTTTATCGTGATATCCAATGATTTTAGCATGAGGTTTGTATATATAGTATATATAGTGTGCATACATGCATTTTTATTGACTTGTAGGTACAAATCGAATTACGTAGTGGATGATGTATAGACCTGTGGTCAAATGTGTATTTGTGTGTATTAGGTACAAATTGTAGTGGTTGGTGATACGTCCAAAAGGAGAAAGGGGATTTATAGTTGAATAGTTGAAGTTGTACGTCAGTGTGCATATGTATCTATAAATATTGGTAAGAAGCATCTGTAGATGAGTGAGTCGGTACAATAGTATGTAGAATATGAGAGTAATTTGTTCATCCTGTGAAGAACTAGATCATTAGGGGTCATTGGTGGCTTAGGATTATATATATATATATTTACTTTAAGGAATAGATAAAACAACTTAATAAATGCATGAACGAGAATTTATATATAGTAAGCAAAAATTATTAAGATTATAACGATGATGTTTGCATACGAGTTTTAATGCAAAAGTGACTGAAGGGACGGAACGTAAATGAATTCGAATATGTGTCAAAAGGAATAAAATTCAATTAGGATTATAGATTTTACATAATTAATCAGTTACACGTAGAAGGTAATTAAAAAAAAAGAACTTAGAGGACTTACAATTAATTGAAAGTACATCTCACGGTTTTAAAATTGAATTTTGACACACAATTAATTTCAGGTCAATTTTATATTAAAAATTATTTTTAGATAATAAAAGAAAATATTAAAAAGGTTTAATAATTTTTGCAGGTTAAGTAGAAAAATCATACTCTTTCGTTGAATGTTGATAGAATTTTGAATTATTTGATATTTTAGTCTGAAAACTTGTTTGCATATAGACAAATACATCTGTTTTATTGCGTAGAAGTTTTATTAAAAATTAAATGACTGAAATTTAGGGTATGTGCGGTCATACGGGTAAATTTCCCGATCGTACAGAGCAGGATAAATTAGGTACATGATCGATTAATTGTTACGCTATTTCTGTCATCATATAATCAAATAATTATAAAACTCGTTAAAAACTTTTGTAAAAACGGTTTTGTTACAATTAATGAATTACATAACTATATATTTATATACATAACAATGCATGAAAAGGGAAGAAAGACAAATCAGTGAATTTCCGTCTTACAAACAAAGAAAAAAGGTTAAACTAAAGACGCAAATAGGTCAATTCAGGTTGAATTTAATTCTCTTTTACAACACAAAAAAAAGGTTGAATTAAATTCTTAACTTACATTTTTCTTAAATCAAATTCTCTTAAGTTACAAAGAAAAAGTTGAATTCAATTGACTGCATTGAAAACTTGGGACTTGAAAACTAACTTTTTTTTCAAAACTAACTTCTGTAATCTCTGGGGCGGTTGTCCCTCTTGGATGCAACCTATTGACTTGGCCTCTTATCAAGTATTCTGAACCTAACTTGAAATTAACTAAAAATGGAAAATGACTGCACTTGACCTCTATCAAGTGGAGACGATTAACCTCTGTTTGTTTGACCCTCTTGGTGCAACCTTCTGACTTGAAAACTGACTTCAAAAATGACTTCAAAAAATGACTTCAAAATTACTTCAAGTATCTCTCTAAATCTATAAACTCTCTGTAAACTCTCTCTCTCTCTTAATTTGCAAGTCAATTCAATTCAGTAATTGAAAAAGAATTTGCAAACAAAAAATAAAAAAAATGTAAACAATATTTCATTCTAATGTACACGAAGGTACGATACTATTATGTTTGATACATAAAATAAAATTATTCTATACTGAATATAACTGAAAATAACTCTCTGAAAATAACTCTCTGTTACAATTAACTCTCTGTTACAATTAACTCTGTGTTACAATTAACTCTGTTACAATTAACTCTGTGTTACAATTAACTCTGTGTTACAATTAACTCTGTTACAATTAACTCTCTTGAAATTAACTCTCTTTGAAATTAACTCTGTGACAATTAACTTCTCTTACATTTTAACTTCTGTGAAAATTAGTTTCACTAAAAAAAAAGTGTATCACTGGTGTCTGAAATGTTCACTGTGTTTCTTGTAAATTCTGACTTAATATTCATTATTAACTGTTAATAATAGTGACTTTTTCAAATGTTTATAAATTACTTAAGAAAAACAAAATGTACTTAACAACATTTCTACGGGCGAAATCCTCAGAGACGTGTCCTGAAGACGTCTTCCTGGCCACTTGTTCCTGGATGAAAACTAGACGTGGAGAACTTGGAGTCGTGTCACACCGATTCAAGGGTGGATGTTACGAACTAGAAGTCGTGACACGCCGGTCAAATGGTTTTATCCTGATGCAGGGTAATTTCTATCTTGGCCAAAGAGTGGCCTCTTCTTAGAATCATCTTCTTAAAATAATCTTCTCATCCTGATGCAGATGCAGGGTAATTTCTATCTTGGCCAAAGAGTGGCCTCTTCTTAAAATAATCTTCTTAAAATCTTCTTTTTATCCTGATGCAGGGTAATTTCTATCTTGGCCAAAGAGTGGCCTCTTCTTAAAATCTTCTTCTTAAAATAATCTTCTCATCCTGATGCAGGGTAATTTCTATTCTTGGCCAAAGAGTGGCCTCTTCTTAAAATAATCTTCTTAAAATCTTCTTTTTATCCTGATGCAGGGTAATTTCTATTCTTGGCCAAAGAGTGGCCACTTGTTAAAATCTTCTTGTTAAAATAATCTTCTCATCCTGATGCAGGGTAATTTCTATTCTTGGCCAAAGAGTGGCCTCTTCTTAAAGTAATCTTCTTCTTAAAGTAATCTTCTTCTTAAAGTAATCTTCTTAAAGTAATCTTCTTCTTAAAATCTGTTAAGATCCTGGCATGGGTCTGGGGTGTCCCGTATAGACGAGGCGTTCTTGGTTAAGGGGCAAGGGGGCTCTGCCCCCTCCCCCGCAGCGAGGCTGCAGTCCAAAGAAGAGTCTCGAATGAAGTGCTCTAATGAAGAAGTGCCTTAAATGAAGTAGCTTGATGAAGTTCTCTAATGAAGTGCTCTGATGAAGTGGCCAATGAAGTGGTGTATTTTTACAAATATACGTATAATATAACCTAAATTTTTGGGGGAGGACAGTTGAAGGTTAAATTTCCCCCCTTTTTAAACACATGATCAGATGTTTTAAAAGATTGCAAATTTCAAATTAAAAAATAAAATTACAAAAACTAATTTGTATTTTTTCGCCGAGTCTTCATTTATGAAGGCGATATTATTTCGTAATAGTACATAAGTACAATTTTGAGTACATGACTGAGTACGTATTAATTTTGGTTCATTACAATTACGATTACAATTATGGATTACAATTACCAATTAATTCATATTCACTCATTGTTTAATTACACTTCTATTAAAGTACATTCTTACATGATAAATTAAATCATTACATTTAATTACAGTTTCACTGAAGTACATTACAAGTTATTATTAATTACAGTGTTTTTATATATTTATATATGGTTATACTAGATGGTTATTAGTACAACACAAGTACATAAGACATGACACACATGATATAACATAATATGTTATAAATGTTATAAATTTGAAATCAGAGCGAACGGAGGTATTTTTTATCTTTGAGGCGCTCGATTCTGTCGTCGTGAGTGGAATTTTATAACTTCTTAACTCAGCATTTTTGAGTTCAACTCGGGAGGTCATATAATTAAAAATAAAAATAAAAAAATAATACGAGAACGTTTTTTCGCGTTCTCGAACGAACTGCGAAAGTTTTGCATTTCATGATTGACACGAGTAAACATAGACTGATAAGTTGATAGGGCATAAGTAGACAATAGGTAGATGAATGAATAAGTAATAAAATTAACAAAGGATAGCGGTCAAGAAAGAACATGAATGTAAGAATGAGTATGGTTCAATAATAATGTTTATGCTACATAACATATAAATAATGATTCCTATAGAGTGTTTCGTCCTTAGCATGATGTTAAAGAATTTTCATACATTGGATACTAGATATATGATGAAGGGAAAATGTGACGTCATAGTTATTGAATTTTTACGTAAAGTACAAATCATTATTAGGAAGATTTACAAGAACAAATTAGAGACAGAGTGGGAAACGTAAAGAGAATAAAGTTATTTTATGACGTCATAGTGCATAAGTCATTATTACAAATCGAAATTCTATCCAAAACTCGCTTATGCGATTTTTGGTTTCTTATGTAAAAATGGACATTCGAACATAAAACTACACGAACATAAGTATTGCATGAAGACAATGAATTCATATAATGATGGTGTAGGAATTGTTCATTGTTCACTTTTTACATATATACATATTATATATATGTATAGAAACGACGTAAGTATAGAGGAGTGTTCTGCACACGAGGAAGAGAAATAACAAACAAATGAAAAATAAGGCACCCGCTCATTTGTTTGTTATTTCTCTTCCTCGTGTGCAGAACACTCCTCTATACTTACGTCGTTTCTATACGTTAATATACTGCGCGGTCATTGCAGTTAAATGTATATATATATATTATATATAATATATATATATATATATATATATATATATATATATTATGATATATATAATATATATATATATTATGATATATATATATATATATATATATATATATATATATATATATATATATATATATATATTATTGTGATATATACAGGGTGGGCCGTAAGTTTCCATACATAGGAAAAATAAACACTTTTTTATGGACAACCATTTTTATTTATATAATATGCTCTACATGGTTGCCATTGTTTTGAAAACACATTTCAATACGTGTTCCCACTGTTGATGAACATGCATTAGCAAAGTTGACGTTATGCTTGTAATGGCGTTGGTGATACGTTCCTTTAGATGATTTATGTCTCGTATCTTTTCCTGATACACCATGGCCTTCAAGTGCCCCCAAAGATAGAAATCAAGGGGGGTGAGATCTGGGGATCTGGGAGGCCACTCCACAGGACCACGCCGACCAATCCAAGCATCCGGAAACTGCTGATCCAAATACCGACGCACGTGAAGGCCATAATGAGGTGGAGCTCCATCTTGCTGGAAGTAAACTGGGAAGTTACCTTCCTCGTTTAGCAGGGATGGGAAAATCTCTTCTTGCAACATGTTAAGATACCTTTCGGCATTAAGATTTCCACTGACAAAAATTGGTCCAATAATTCTGTCACCCCATATCCCGGCCCACACCATCACTTTACCGGCACCTTGCATCTTCGTCGGACTCAGCCAGTTAGGGTTAGCATTACTCCAATAACGTATGTTTTGCCGATTAACCTCTCCATTGACGTAAAAATTTGCTTCATCAGTAAACAAGATCTTACGTCAAACGCATATTCTTATGGTATCTGAAACATAAAAACAAACGTTTAATTTTTCCTATGTATGGAAACTTACGGCCCACCCTGTATATATTATATATATATATATATATATATATATATATATATATATATATATATATATATATATATATTATATATACTTTTACTTTTGTTGAGTTTGAACGACGGTTCAGGATCGACCTGCGGTCGACCCCTCTGCAGCATCCCGCCTCATTTGCGGGACTTGGTGAAGGAGGGAATTGCTCTCTGATCGCCTCCTGCCCTCGTAGCCAGCCACGCATGGCTGGTCAGGGACTTTGCACAAGAATCTGTCCAGCTGGTTCTTGAAGTTATTCAGGTTGGTGTGCTGGAGATTCCTCACTTCTTTTGGAAGGACATTGAAAAGCTTTGGGCCCCGTATTCTGAGGGTATTTTCCATCCTCGTTTTCATGGCTCCTTGTCCCACCGCAGCTGGGACCGTACAAAATCTGCCTCTTCTCTCATTCCAGTTTGTTTCTATTTCATTTCTGAGGTTAGGGACAGAGCCCTCAAGTATGTTCCATATGTATATTATTGTGTACCGCTCTCGCCTTCTTTCAAGAGAGTAGAGTTCCAGGGATTGTAGTCGAGACCAGTAGTCTTCACCTTCCGTTTCCTCTATCTTAGACGTAAAAGTCCTTTGTATAGCTTCAATGCTCGCAATGTCTCTTTTTGTGTGGGCTTGTGAGTACTGAGCAATACTCAATTATTGGTAGGACTAGACTCTTCCATAATTTGAGCATGATGTTTGCTTTTCTGCTGCGGAAGCTCCTCCAGATGATTCCCATTATTTTTCTAGCCGTTGTGATTTTGATTTTATAGTGCTCTCTGAATTCTGCATCCGACGACATTATTACTCCAAGATCCCTGACTTGTGGATTTGGTGTTATCTGTTTGGCTTGCGGAGTTTTGTACCCTTTTTTCTGTAGCTCTTTGTTATTACCATATCTTAGAAGTTGGAATTTTTCTTCGTTGAACTTCATATTGTTGTCTTCTGCCCACTGGAATAATGTTTCAATGTCGTTTTGTAGTTTTCTTATGTCATCTTCGTTCAATATTTCCTTACATATCTTCGTGTCATCTGCGAAGCATGATACAATACTGTCCTTAATATCTGCATCAATATCTGCAATCATTATTATGAACAGCAAGGGAGCTAATACTGTCCCTTGTGGGACAGAGCTCACGACTTCCGAGACTTCCGATTTAACTCCGTTTACCACCACTCTTTGCGTTCTTTGCGTCAAGAAATTAAATATCCACCTTCCTAGCTTTCCAGTAATTCCTGTATCCTTAAGTTTGTGTGCTATGATTCCATGGTCACATTTATCGAAGGCTTTAGCAAAATCAGTATATATTACATCAATGTTTTGTCCTCGACACAATGTTCCTAATATTTTCTCCTGGTGGTCTAGTAGCTGTGACAGGCATGATCTACCCGCCCTGAAGCCATGTTGATTTGGGTTGTATAAGTCTTTTTCTTGTAGGTAGTAGGTAATTTTGGCTCTAATTATGCGTTCAAAACACTTTATAAGGTGTGAGGTGAGAGCCACTGGCCGATAATTTTTGGGCATTGCTCTGTTACCACCTTTAAATAGGGGGGCAATATTCGCGTTCTTTAAGGGGAGTGGAATTTGTCCTGTGTCGAGTGATTTCCTCCATAGTAAGTATAGCGGTTTTGCAATACTCTCTTTGCATTTCTTCAGAAATGTGGCACTCCATGTGTCTGGCCCTGGCGCTGAATTGTCTCGCATCTGTGATAAGGCCGTAATTACATCTCCTTCCGTGAACTCGAAGTCCATTAATAGGTTTGTGCCGGGATTTGTTCTTGGTTGATCTGTTTCAATGTCGAAAAACTCGTCTGGGTTTTCCACTTCCATCTCGGACTTAGGGGTGCTAAACACAGATTTAAATTGTTCCCTAAGCAGTTCACTTATTTCTTTCGGGTCATTTGTGTATTCGGCCTCCCCGTCTATCAACGGTCCAATACTCTCTTTACACTGCATTTTCCTTTTCGCAAAAGTGTAGAAGTATTTTGGGTTATTTTTTATGTTTTCTGCTACCTTGTTTTCCTCCTCGTTTGTCTTATGTATGAATGTTTGCTTTAGGTCCATTTCTATTTCGCCAAGTTTCCTCTCTAGTTTGAGTCTCTTTGCATCAGTTCTGCATCTGTGGAGATGTTTTACGGTTTGTCTTCGTTGCCTGAATAGAGTCCTGATTTTCCTCTCGAGCTTGCTACGTTTTCTTTCCTGTCTCTCTGGAATATGTTTCAGTATTATAGGTTTGGTTTCCGTCTCTATTATACATAGTATTTCTTGTGGAGTCTTCTCGTGTAGTAGCAATTCCCAATTTACCTCCTTTAAATCTTTATTTACGTTTTCCCAATTTACTTTCTTTGAATTTATGTTTAAGCCTTCAAATATTCCATCTGCCTCTCTGGGATGCGTTTTCGGACCTCTGGGTGCTAACTTCAATTGTATATCGATGAGGTTATGGTCGGAGAACTTTGTGTGCGTTACTTTTTTATTTATTATTATCTCGTTGTTATTTGTCCACATTAAATCCAAAACGTTCTCCTTTCTCGTGGCTTCACAGATTTCCTGGGTAAGGGCGTAATGTTCCATAATATCTAAAGCATTGTTGCTTGGGTTCTGTCATCTTTAGTAATGTTGCCATGAAACTTCTCAACATATATAACTTCGTCATTTTTCTTCCATGATATGAATGGGAAATTAAAATCTCCGAAAATTAGAATATTTGTTGCTGGAGTTTCAAGTAATTTTAATATGTTTTCTATTTCATTTGTAGCAAATTGGAATTCACTTTTTGTGGTGTTTGGTGGTCTGTAGATGTTCATAATGGTTAGGTTCAGTTCTTTTACTTCTAATATAATAACTTCAACTGTGCTGTTTGATTTCTTTACCCTCACTTCACATGTGTAAGTGTTTTTCACGTAGATACAACACCCTCCTCCTCGTCTAGCCACTCTATCTGCTCTGTATATGTTGTAGTCCAGCAATGCTATTTCAGTATTCTCGATGCAGTTTTCACAGCCTTTTTCGCACTTATGTAAGTGTGTTTCCGTTAGGCATGATATCTATGCTGGTTTCCGTAGCTAAATTTTGCAAGTATTGTAATTTGCAGTCTGCATGGTCCGTATAGAGGCCTTGTATATTTGTGTATAATACATTTACCGGGTTTCTTCTAATCTTCGTGTTCGATTTCTTAAATGATGGTCGTTTCCTGGTCGATGTCGGTTCCTGTTTGGTGTTATTGGTTGGGCCGCTGCATTTGGGAGTATTGGGGTTGCGGCCCGTGATACCACTGTTGTTGTTGTATTATTGGTGGGTGGTGTTGAATAGGGGGGTGATGTGCGTAATGTTGTGGTGCATATGTTTGCGGCGTTCTCTCTCCTTGTTAGAAGGGCAAGCTGAGCTTTTATTATTCTCATTTCTTCTAAAAAATATGTTTCATTACTCTTGCTATTTCTTCTATGTCGAATATGATCTGTTCTTTCCCGTTCTCTTCTTTGCGTACCCTTTATGTGAAAAACGGGCACTCTATGTTCAGGCATTTTTTCTCAGTAATTGACTGTCTGCACATACGAGGGTGAAAAAAGTTGCAGTTTGGTCCGTACTTGCACTTCCCATTCCTCATCATATAGAAGCATTTTGTAGGGTGATTGTATATGCAGTTTGAGCCATATTTGCACGCACCTATTTTATAATATTCGCATATGGCCCGTCGTTTAAATTCCCTCTGTGTCTTATGTGATTCGATTTCCTTCTTCTGCTTCGCCACCACTTCTTCCCTACTCAGTGGGGTTGTTTTTTGGTGTGTATTTCGTATCTCCCTCTTCTGCCGTGGGTACCTCTTTTTCTGAGGCTGCTTTCGCCCCTCCCTGTAGTGTGTTTTCTTTTTCCTTCTCGGTTGTGTAGGCGTTTTCTGTTTCATGTTTTTCTGTCGGTAGAGCTGCTGTACTTGATTCTTCTATTTCAACATTTTGTGTTCCCCTCTGTACTAATTTTCTATTGTTTTCCATGCATTTGACGCATAAGAAACCACAAAGTCCTATGATTTTGTTATTTATTCTATTTACCATTTTCCTGTCTTTTCTATCTAAGTTCATGCATTCGTAGTGCTTAAAGGTATTGCACAGAATGCAGTTTAAGCCCGAGGTCTGGTCTGCTTCGTTTTTGCAATCGCAAAGTTGATATGCGGCACATTCCATTACACATAATCCGGCTTTATTCAATTTTCTGATTTTTCCGCAATTTACACATTTCTTCGAATGTTTGGCCATTTTCTCCTTTATTTTCCTCTTTATTTCCTCCTTTATTTTCCTTTTTTTTTTTTTTTCCTCGCTTCTCAAATTTCTTTCGATCACTCGACCTTCGTTTTTATGGCACTGACCTTTTTCCCTCTTAGGCCTAGTGTACAATCTCAGAGCTGTTTTTCCGTTCGAAGTGTTTTAAATTTATATTTCAATTTGATGTTTCTTCGTTGTGCAAGCTATATGCCACCGGCTTTCATTTAATAATTTATTATCGCGAATTCACTGGTATTAAATACACACACTGGTATAAGATAGAATTTACGGCTGAACTTATAAACACTAGTTATTTCGATATTACACAGAGCGGAAACAAAACGTCCGTACACCACGAGGTAGAAATAATATATATATATATATTATATATATATATATATATATATATATATATATAATATATTATATATATATATATATATATAATATATATATATATATATATTATATATATATATATATATATATATATATAATATATATACAGGGTGGGCGGAAAGTAGCTCCCTATTTTGGATTGGTAAAAAAATACGTATATTATCCATTTATTTCAGAAGAAATAATATGAAAAGGTAGGCATACATGGTAGGTTTTCTCTAAAATTCGATGTGGGCTCCAACTCTTTCCACCAGCTTCTGGAGCCGCCCAGGAATGGCGTCCACTGACTTTAGCAGGAACTCCGGCGGGATGGAGGACATGACTTCCCGAATTCGGTCCTCCAGTTCTTCCAATGTCCTCGGTTTGGTGCGGTAGACTTCTTCCTTTACCCACCCCAAAGAAAGAAGTCGCACGGTGTCAAGTCGGGGCTCCTGGCTGGCCATTGATGTGGACCACGACGACCCATCCAACGCCCAGGGAAGTGGGCATCCAGCCACTCACGGACAACAAGAGCGAAGTGCGGAGGGGCGCCATCTTGCCTAAATATCAGATCGTTCGATGTTCTCCCATGTGCTGACAACCGGCCAGACCTCGTTTCGCAACATAGCAAGGTACCGCTCAGCATTCATGATATTGCGCAGAAGGGAACGGGCCCACAACCTGATCTGAGGTCATACCACACCACACCGTTACACTGAACCGTTCTGCCGTTTTTCAGGTAACCATGGGATCCTCTCTCATGCCCAGTAGTAGCAATTGTGGCGGTTGACAAAGCCTCCGACGTGGAAACCGCCTCGTCGCTCCAGAGAGATGTTGCGGAAGATGGGGCCAGTCTTCATGCCAAGCCAGCATGATTTCCCCGAACCCATTGCGAATGTCGCAGTCCTCGTCCGAGAGAGATTGGCAGTAATGCGGCTTCCACGCACGCCAGTTCAGCTCCTTCTTCAGCACAGTTCGCACTGAGTAGCGGGAGAGTCCACTTTCCCGAGCTGCCTGGCGAGATGACTTTCGTGGAAACCGTGCGAACATTTCCTGAACTGCCTGCACCGTCTCCGGGGCCCTGGATGTCGAAGGGCGACCACATCTTCGAACATCTGCCAACAGACCCGTGGTCATGAGCTTCGAGTGGCAGTTCTTGATTGTTTTCGGGTCCACTTGGGCACGTGGTCCGTGAATGGCCGCCACCATCTTTGAACTCGAACGACAGATTGCCAAACTTCGTACCGTGCCGCCAACTGGGCACGCTCCTGCAGTGTAAAACGCTCAGCCATGTTACCCTTCAATCTGAAATGAAAAAAAAAACATGAACGTTACAATTGTACCACTTTAGAGAACAACAAGAGAACACTTTAGAGAAAAAAAGATTACCGTTACAATTGTACCACTTTAGAGAACAAACCAAAACAATATAACAATACAATCAATGACAATATTATCATAATTTATATGTAATTTAAATTAGGAGCTACTTTCCGCCCACCCTGTATATATATATATATATATATATTATGATATATATATATATATATATATATATATAATTTATATATATATATATTATGATATATATTATATATATATATATATATATATATATATATTATGATATATATATATATATATATTATGATAATATATATATATATATATATATATATATATATATATATTATGATTATATATATCTATATATATATATATACTGTAATATATATATATATATATATAAGATATATATATTATGATATATATATATATATATATTATGATATATATATATATATATATATATTTATATATATATATATATTATGATATATAATATATATATATATATATATTATGATATATATATATATATATTATGATATATATATATATATATATATATATATATATATAGTGTGTATATATATATAATATATATATATATTATGATATATATATATATTATATATATATAGATGATATATATATATATATATATACTGTAATATATATATATATATAATATATATATTATGATATATATATATATATTATGATATATATATATATATATATATATATATGAATAGAAACGATATAAGTGTTAAGGAACGTTTCTGCACACGAGGGGGAGAGATAAACGAATACAAGAGTACAACCGGACGCTGACCCACGACGAGGAGCAACTCCAGTTCCTCCTGCAAGTCGTCGCTCGCCACCGCTGCCAGTTTCCGGACTCGGAAGCGAACCCTACAGACCCAGGATCGCTAACCGGGCAACAACGGCAACAACTGCAACCGGGCAACAACTCCGGGGTAAAAGTTCAAGGTCGATGAGGGAGGGGTAAACGTTGTCCGATTTAATAAAAAATTCAACTAGAGAGTTTTCTCAACCATTCGAATGATTTCCGGGGTGGGAGCTGAAACTTCCCAACTTTGAATTTTAAGGACCACACTAATATATATATATATTATGATATATATATATATATATATATATATATATATTATGATATATATATATATATATATATATATATATATATATATATTATGATATATATATATATATATATATATATATATATATATATATATATATATATATATATATATATATATATATATATTAGGGTGTCTCATTAATACATCGAAATTTTTTTTTTTCGATTTTCTCTTGCTCGCGAATGCTGCCCCGATTTCAATAGGTAGGCATAGAGGTTCTAAAAATCGAAAAATGATGGGAATCGAACAGTATTTAGAGGTCACTCAAGTTTAACACTTTCTTGTAGCTATTTAGGAAAAAAAGAAATTTCTATCATTCTCTTATTCTCTTTATTTCTGAACAAAAATGAAAATAAACGAAATGCACCTTTCATTAATTGAAATAAGCGCGTATAAATGGATTGTTTTCATCATCAATCTGTCCTACACTACTTGATTTTACTCTTCAAGCTCTCCTTCGTCTTGACGGGGATCAACTTCTGGTGAGCCCGAACCACCTTGAGGACGAATTGCTTCTGCTTCTCATCACGCGTGATGGTGGAATTGAATCTTTTCATCAAAGCGATA
>JAJOZX010004388.1:287500-295000 GCA_023014485.1 Bathynomus jamesi | reverse complement strand
CAAATTAAAAAACATTAATCAATTATGCATTTCAACGAGCTAAATACAATTTTATAATATTCTAAAAAAATAAAAGTAAATCGAATCATAGATGAATTTCGATCAGGAATAAAAAAGTTATTGAAATGAAAGGGAAGCATTTCGAACAATCTTTTCTTTTAATAATGTCAATTGAATTTTATATTAAAAATTATTTTTTATATAATAATAAAAAAAAAATATTAAAAAGGTTTAATAATTTTTGCAGGTTAAGTAGAAAAATCATACTCTTTCGTTGAATGTTGATAGAATTTTGAATTATTTGATATTTTAGTCTGAAAACTTGTTTGCATATAGATAAATACATCTGTTTTATTGCGTAGAAGTTTTATTAAAAATTAAATGACTGAAATTTCGTACGGGTAAATTTCCCGATCGTACAGAGCAGAATAAATTAGGTACATGATCGATTAATTGTTACACAACTATTATTATCACGTATACATTACAATAATTACCAAAATCGTTACAAACAATTGTAAAAACTATTTTGGTTACAAACAACAAAATGTCATTTCACCTATATATTTATATACGCAATAATGACATGACAAGAAAAGACAGATAGGTCAATTTTCTTCTCACAAACACAAAAAAAGGTTGAATTAAATTCTTTTGAACAACAAAAAAAAAGGTTGAATTAAATTCTTAAATTACATTTTCTTAAATTACAAGGAAAAGTTGAATTCAATTGACTGCATTGAAAACTTCGACTTGGGACTTGAAATAAAAATGACTTGGAATGAATCACTCTGACTTGGAATAAATAACTCTGACTTGAAATAAATCTCTCTGGGGCGGTTGTCCCTCTTGGATGCAACCTATTGAAACTGAAACTTGATTTGCAACTTATTTGCAAATAAAACTGACTCGAAACTACTTCGAGTATCTTTATAAATCTCTGGGGCGGTTGGCCGTTTTGGCGCAACCTTCTGACTTGACCTCTTATCAAGTATTCTGAACTGAAAATGAAACTGACTTGAACTTTTATCAAGTAGTATCTTGAAACTGAAAATGGGCTGTCTAACTTGAACCTGCTTCAAGTAAAGATTAACTAAAAATGGAAAATGACTGCATTTGATCTTTATCAAGTGGAGACGATTAACCTCTGTTTTGGTTGACACTCTTGGTGCAACCGACTGACTTGAAAAACTGACTTCAAAAAATGACTTCAAAATTACTTAAAAAAAATGACTTCAAAAATGACTTCAAAAATCTCTCTAAATCTGTAAACTCTCTGTAAACTCTCTGTAAACTCTCTCTAAACTCTCTCTCTCTTAATTTGCAAGTCAATTCAATTCCGTAATTGAAAAAAATTTGCAAACAAAAAAATATAAAATGTAAACAACATTTCACTCGAATGTACACGAAGGTACGATACTATTACGTTTGATACATAAAATAAAATTATACTATACTGAATATAATTGTGACAATTGACTTCTCTTACAATTGACTTCTCTTACAATTGACTTCTCTTACAATTGACTTCTCTTACAATTGACTAAAATATAAAATGTAAAAAACATTTCACTCTAATGTACGCGAAGGTACATAAAATAAAATTATACTATACGAACTAGAATAGTAAAAAATAACTGAAAATAACTGTGACAATACTGTTTTCAATAAAAAGAGTGTATCACTGGTGTATGTAGTGTTCACTGTGTTTTTTGTTAATTCTGGCTCAATACTAAATATTAATTGTTAATAATAATGATTTTTCAAATGTTTTTTAAAAAAGAGTTTTGTACTTAACAAGATTCCTATGGCGAAATCCTTTTGAGGTGTGTCCTGAAGACGTGTCTGGCTGGCCACTTGTTCCTAGATGACAAGTAGGCGTGAAGAACTTGGAGTCGTAACGCACCGGTTCACGGGTGGATGTGACGAACTCGAAGTCGTGACACGCCGGTCAACTGGGTATTGATTCTGGTTCCAGGGTCTGGAAGACTGGAAGAATCCTGGAGTCGTGGAGATCCTGGTTAAAGGGTCTGGAGGACTGGAAGAATCCTGGAGTCGTGGAGATCCTGGTTAAAGGGTCGCCAGTTGTTAAGATCCTCTTCTTCTATGTGTTTATCCTGATGCAGGGTAATTTCTATCTTGGCCAAAGAGTGGCCTCTTCTTAAAATCTTCTTGTTAAAATCTTCTTGTTAAAATCTTCTTTTAAAAATCTTCCTAAAAATCTTTTTCTTATCCTGGTAAAGGGTCGCCACAATGTTAACCCCTCCGTCTATGGCCCTGGGTTGGTTCGAAGTCGACGGGGGTTCTGGTTAGGAGGCAGCAACGGATCTGTTACTTGCAGTAGTTTCTTCTATACTACTCCGAGTTCTTCTTTAGTGGCTCGGAGGATTCTGAGAGGCTTATTAAATTCTTTGAGGTTTCTCTCCGATTCTTCTTGTAGCTTATCGGGAGATTCTAACGACTAAGTTTTCTGAAGAGAGCACGGCTCGAAGGAGAAGATAAAGACTTTTTCTTACTGTGTTTTACTCCTAAACTGTTACAGGTAATGCTCAGCCTCGTAGTTGGTATCAGAACAAACATGGAAGAAATTGGTGGGCTTTATATACCCCAATTCTACTAACATCATCATTATTAAATGTTGAGAGGCTGTATTATTTTCGCACAATATTTGAAAAATAAAGTAAATCTTTTAGCTGTGTAAGGTTTAAACGAATAAACAAGATATTTGAAGATGAAGCCATATTTTTATCTTAAACTGCGTATTTTCAGATCTGATGTTATCATGATCTGCCAAGTTAACTAAAAGTGGAAATTGAACTATGCATCTTTACTAAAATATGCATATGAGTAAAAATTAAAGGTTTAAGATTTACAATTAAATGCTTAGGCAAGACATGACTTCAACATTTTAATGAAGAAAGAATGTACTGTATACAAAACATGACATGGCAAAAGTTACTCAGGATTCATTATTCAGCTAAATCTAAAAAATGATTATGAGATTTTCAAAAACAACAGGTTATCAATTATTTGGCAAAGTAGAAAGCACATCAAAATTTATCACAACGGAAAATAATAATAAAAATACATAACAACAGTATTGCCGATTCGACATTCCTTATGGCGACATAATGTCGGGTCGGACATTGAGTACATTGTAATTTTGGTCTACTGTAACTTTGATTATAATTATCAATTCATTTATTATCGTTAACTACAATTTCATTAAAGTACATTGACTACGTTATTTAGTACATTACATCATTAAGTACAGTTTCATTAAAGTACATTACATTATATTAAATTAAAATATTACAGTTAATTATAATTTCATTGAAGTACATTACATCGTTTACCATGGTTAGATTATATGGTTTTAGTACAACACAAGTACATGAGACATGACATACATGATATAACATAACGCATGATAATATTATAATTTGAAATCAAGCGAGAGGAGGTATTTTAACCTTTGAGCGTTCGAATATGCAAGTTCGCGAAATTCGATCACTTACCCTCAGCATTTTCGAGTTCATCTCGGGAGGTCAAATAATTAAAAATAGAAATGAAAAAAATAATACGAGAACGTATTTTTTGCGTTTTAGAACGAAGGCAAAAGTTTTGTGTTTTATAGATTGACACGAGTAAAAATAGACTGATAAGTTGATAGGGCATAAGTAGACAATAGGTAGATGAATAAAGGATAGCGGTAAAAAAAGAACATGAATTAAGATGAATTAGGGAAATACAGTAATGAATAAAGAAGTATAAAATCGAAATTCTACCCAAAAACTCGCTTAGGCGATTTTGGTTTCTTATGTAAAAATGAACATTCAACATAAAACTATACGAACATAAGTTCTGCATGAAGACAATGAATCCATATAACGATGGTGTAGGAATTGTTCATTGTTCACTTTTTACAGTGCTCTCCCCTTTTAAAATGATATTTATACAATAATTTAATAGGGTACCATTAATACAATACAAATGAGAAAATAACATTCTAACTAATTCAAGTTAGGTGACGAATTTTTCTTTACATTACAAGTTTTATACAGAACAAGTGAGTTATTATATAATATAAAGGAATTCAAAGATTAATACTTTAGTTTAGACAAACAATTTAGACAAAGAATGATATTGTTAAAATTTTTTACCAAATTTTATTTTATTTTTTCTGTGGGATGTAAATCGTACAATCTATAAGCTAATTTTTATTGACTAGCGTTGGTAAAAATAAAATTACGTAATGGATGATGTATAGACCTGTGGTCTAGTGTGTATTTTTGTGTACTAGGGCTTAAGTGTGTAGCTGATAATTTCGAGACAGATTGTTAAATTAACTGTATAAATGCATGAATGCAAAAATGCATGAATGCATGAATGCAAAAATTGATTAAGACTAAATCGCATAGTTGGCATTTACGTAATGAAATAGTTTTATTGTGATATTCAATGATTTGAGTATGAGGTTTGTGTATATATAGTATATATAGTGTGCATGCATTTTTATTGACTGTTGTAGGTACAAATCGAATTACGTAGTGGATGATGTATAGACCTGTGGTCAAATGTGTATTTATGTTTATTGGGTACAAAGTGTGTATTTTATAATTTCGAGACACAGATTAAATTCGACTACTGAAATTCACAATCATATACTGTAGTAGTATGTCAATTTGACTATAATTTTCGTTTGATACTTTACAAATGGTACAATAATAATTTAAGGACAGTTACTCACGATTAATTGAATCAAAAGAAAATTAAAATACAAATTAAAAAACATAAATCAATTATGCATTTCAACGAGCTAAATACAATTTTATAATATTCTAAAAAATAAAAGTAAATCGAATCATAGATGAATTTCGATCAGGAATAAAAAAGTTATTGAAATGAAAGGGAAGCATTTAGAACAATCTTTTCTTTTAATAATGTCAATTCAATTTTATATTAAAAATTATTTTTTATAATATAATAAAAAAAAAAATATTAAAAAGGTTTAATAATTTTTGCAGGTTAAGTAGAAAAATCATACTCTTTCGTTGAATGTTGATAGAATTTTGAATTATTTGATATTTTAGTCTGAAACTTGTTTGCGTATAGATAAATACATCTGTTTTATTGCGTAGAAGTTTTATTAAAAATTAAATGCTGAAAATTTCATACGGGTAAATTTCCCGATCGTACAGAGCAGGATAAATTAGGTACATGATCGATTAATGTTACACAACTATTATTATCACGTATACATTACAATAATACCAAAATCGTTACAAACAATTGTAAAAAACTATTTTGGTTACAAACAACAAAATGTCATTTCACCTATATATTTATATACGCAATAATGACATGACAAGAAAAGACAGATAGGTCAATTTTCTTCTCACAAACACAAAAAAGGTTGAATTAAATTCTTTTGAACAACAAAAAAAAGGTTGAATTAAATTCTTAAATTACATTTTCTTAAATTACAAGGAAAAGTTGAATTCAATTGACTGCATTGAAAACTTCGACTTGGGACTTGAAATAAAAATGACTTGGAATGAATCACTCTGACTTGGAATAAATAACTCTGACTTGAAATAAATCTCTCTGGGGCGGTTGTCCCTCTTGGATGCAACCTATTGAAAACTGAAACTTGATTGCACTTATTTGCAATAAAAACTGACTCGAAACTACTTCGAGATCTTTATAAATCTCGGGCGGTTGGCCGTTTTGGCGCAACCTTCGACTTGACCTCTTATCAAGTTTCTGAACTGAAAATGAAACTGACTTGAACTTTTATCAAGTAGTATCTTGAAACTGAAAATGGGCTGTCTAACTTGAACCTGCTTCAAGTAAAGATTAACTAAAAATGGAAAATGACTGCATTGATCTTTATCAAGTGGAGACGATTAACCTCTGTTTTGGTTGACACTCTTGGTGCAACCGACTGACTTGAAAAACTGACTTCAAAAAATGACTTCAAAATTACTTAAAAAAAATGACTTCAAAAATGACTTCAAAAATCTCTCTAAATCTGTAAACTCTCTGTAAACTCTCTGTAAACTCTCTCTAAACTCTCTCTCTCTTAATTTGCAAGTCAATTCAATTCCGTAATTGAAAAAAATTTGCAAACAAAAAATTAAAATGTAAAAAACAACATTTCACTCGAATGTACACGAAGGTACATACTATTACGTTTGATACATAAAATAAAATTATACTATACTGAATATAATTGTGACAATTGACTTCTCTTACAATTGACTTCTCTTACAATTGACTTCTCTTACAATTGACTAAAATATAAAATGTAAAAAACATTTCACTCTAATGTACGCGAAGGTACATAAAATAAAATTATACTATACGAACTAGAATAGTAAAAAATAACTGAAAAATAACTGTGACAATACTGTTTTCAATAAAAAGAGTGTATCACTGGTGTATGTAGTGTTCACTGTGTTTTTTGTTAATTCTGGCTCAATACTAAATATTAATTGTTAATAATAATGATTTTTCAAATGTTTTTTAAAAAAGAGTTTTGTACTTAACAAGATTCCTATGGCGAAATCCTTTTGAGGTGTGTCCTGAAGACGTGTCTGGCTGGCCACTTGTTCCTAGATGACAAGTAGGCGTGAAGAACTTGGAGTCGTAACGCACCGGTTCACGGGTGGATGTGACGAACTCGAAGTCGTGACACGCCGGTCAACTGGGTATTGATTCTGGTTCCAGGGTCTGGAAGACTGGAAGAATCCTGGAGTCGTGAAGATCCTGGTTAAAGGGTCTGGAGGACTGGAAGAATCCTGGAGTCGTGGAGATCCTGGTTAAAGGGTCTGGAGGACTGGAAGAATCCTGGAGTCGTGGAGATCCTGGTTAAAGGGTCGCCAGTTGTTAAGATCCTCTTCTTCTATGTGTTTATCCTGATGCAGGGTAATTTCTATCTTGGCCAAAGAGTGGCCTCTTCTTAAAATCTTCTTGTTAAAATCTTCTTGTTAAAATCTTCTTTTAAAAATCTTCTTCTAAAAATCTTTTTCTTATCCTGGTAAAGGGTCGCCACAATGTTAACCCCTCCGTCTATGGCCCTGGGTTGGTTCGAAGTCGACGGGGGTTCTGGTTAGGAGGCAGCAACGGATCTGTTACTTGCAGTAGTTTCTTCTATACTACTCCGAGTTCTTCTTTAGTGGCTCGGAGGATTCTGAGAGGCTTATTAAATTCTTTGAGGTTTCTCTCCGATTCTTCTTGTAGCTTATCGGGAGATTCTAACGACTAAGTTTTCTGAAGAGAGCACGGCTCGAAGGAGAAGATAAAGACTTTTTCTTACTTGTTTTACTCCTAAACTGTACAGGTAATGCTCAGCCTGTAGTTGGTATCAGAACAAACATGGAAGAAATTGGTGGGCTTTATTACCCCAATTCTACTAACATCATCATTATTAAATGTTGAAGAGGCTGTATATTTTCGCACAATATTTTGAAAATAAAGTAAATCTTTTAGCTGTGT
>JAJOZX010004388.1:275000-282500 GCA_023014485.1 Bathynomus jamesi | reverse complement strand
TAATTCGAGTGATGGTAAGTCGCGTTGGTGGATCTGTTGGAAACTCCCTCCTAAACTGTCTTTGCACTTCAACTGCGTTTTCACACTTCCAGTAGCATTTTAGAATGAATTTCCTTTGTTCAAAGCTGTCTGACTACCATTATTAATTCTAATGGGTTTAACTTGGAAAGAAAGAAACATCAATTGAGCTATCAGCTGTTAAAGTGTGTATACATTTTTTTGGGACGCCCTGTATATATATATATATATAATTGATATATATATATATATATTATGATATATATATATATATATATATATATATATATATATATTATGATATATATAATATATATATTATGATATATATATATATATATATATATATATATATATATATATATATATATATAATATATATATATATATTATGATATATATATATATACATATATATATATATATATATTATATATATATATATATATATATATGTAAAAAGTGAACAATGAACAATAGTTTTATGTTCGAATGTCCATTTTTACATTAGAAGCCAAAATCGCAGAAGCGAGTTTTGGGTAAAATCGATTTGTAATAATGACTTATACACTATGACGTCACAAAATAACTTTATTCCCTTTACGTTCCCACTCTGTGTCTCTAATTCGTTCTTGTAAATCTTCCTAACAATGATTCGTACTATACGTACAAATTCAATAACTATGACGTCACATTTTCCCGTCATTAATTTCCCTTCATCATATCTCTAGTATTCAATGTATGAAAATTTATATATCATCATAATAAAAACTGTACACCCTATAGAAGTCATTATTTATGTTATGTAGTATAAATATAACTATTATTCGACCATATCTCCGCCCCCATACGTCCATATTTTAGCTTGACCATTATCGTATGTAATTTTTATTAAAATAATCATCTTTACTCGTGTCAGTCATGAAATGCAAAAAACTTTCGCAGTTCGTTCGGGAACGCGAAAAAAACGTTCTCGTATTATTTTTTTCATTTTTACTTTCAAGTGCGTTTAACCCTCGCAAGATATTCATAAATGCTTAGTAAGTTATTATAAGAAATTCCACTCATCACAGCATAATTTGAACGCTTCTAAGATAAAAAAGGTCTCCTTTCGCTCTGATTCGAATTAATAACATTATAGCATATTATTTCAGTAGTAGATATGTCAATTAACAATTTGCTAAAATTGTAATTAAATGTAATCCTTTAATATAATGTAATTGATGGAATGTACTTTAATGAAACTGTAATGAACAATAACTTGTAATGTACTTCAGTGAAACTAATTAAATGTAATGATTTAATTTATAATATAAGAATGTACTTTAATGGAATTGTAATTAAAACAATAATAAGTGAATATGAATTAATTGGTAGTTGTAATCCATAATTGTAATCGTATTTGTAATGAACCAAAATTAATACGTACCCAGTCATGTACTCAAAATTGCCGTCAAAAATGTAGAATCGGCGATTTGTTATTTTTATATTTTTTATTCTTTTTAGTTGAAATCATGTGTTTAAAAAAGGGGGGAAACTTAACCTTCGATTGTCTCCCCCAAACATTAGACTATATTATACTTTACTTATAAAATTACTTCACTTCATTTAAGGCACTTCATTATTAGACTTCAGATTAGCACTTCATCGTTGCACTTCATCATTTGTACTTCATATTAGCACCTCATTAGGAGGGGGGCAGAGGCCCCTTGCCTCCTTAATATATTTTTTTATTCCGGCCTGAGCTATGCTCGAAAGAGGTCGAACCTCTACCCTTGTAAATTCAGAGAAGTACCTGTATATTTTTAAGAAGTAAACCACACTTTAAGAAGTTTTTATCTTTTTCCTTCGAGCCGTGCTCTCTGTAGGAACTCAGTCAGTAAGTCGACAAGTTATAAAAGAAAAGTCGATAATTATAAAAAGAGAAGAATTAATAAGCGAGAGAAAAGAATTAGAAAGAATTATAGAAAAGTATAAAGAAGAAATCCGTTGCAGCCTCCTAACTAGAACCCCCTTCGAATCCGAACCGACAAAGGGCCATAAGGGGGGTTAACATATATATAATATATATATATATATATATATATATATATATATATATATATATATATGTAAAAAATGAACAATGAATAATCAATATTCATTTTTACATAAGAACCAAAATCGCTTAACGCGAGTTTGGATAATAATTTTACTTGTAGCTTCCTATTTTTGTTCGTGTCACAACCCTACGATCTACCATATCTATGGTTTAGTCGTATCCATTTTCCATTTGTTATAGAAGTTATTATAATTAATTATGAATTGTCTTGCATCTCACCCTCGACCCTAGATTATGCATACACATTGCATGTAACAGGATTGGAACCCGTAGTTGTACTTCTTAGTCATTACTACCCACCATTTGTCTCTAATTCGTTCTTGTAAATCTTCCTAATAATGATTTGTTCTATACGTAAAAATTCAATAACTATGACGTCACATTTTCCCTTCATCATATATCTAGTATTCAATGTATGAAAATTCTTTAACATCATACTAAGGACGAAACACTCTATAGAAGTCATTATTTATATGTTGTGTAGTATAAGCATTATTATTCACCCATATTCATCCATACGTCACGTTTTCCCGTCATTGATTTCCCTTGATCATTGTCCTATATAAATTTTATTAAATATTCATTTTTTACTCGTGTCAATTTGTGACGCGCGAAACTTTGGGCGTTCGTTCGAGAACGCGAAAAAACGTTCTCCTATTATTTTTTTCATTTTTATTTTTAATTATATGACCTCCCGAGATGAACTCAAAAAAATGCTTAGTAAGATCGAATTCCGCTCACTACAACAGAATCGAGCGCCTCAAAGATAAAATACCTCCGTTCGCTCTGATTCCAAAATTTTTAACATATTATAATATAATGTAACACGTTATGTTTTATATAAATCTATATCATGTGTGCCATGTACTTTGTATTATATTTAACATCTTAATTGTCTATTAATATGAAACACTGTAAAAAAAAAAACAAAGTTATAGTAACTGTTTAATTGTAATTAACTGTAATACTTTAATTTAAAATAACGTAATGTACTTTAATGAAACTGTAATTAATAATAACTTGTAATGTACTTCATTGAAACTGTAATTAAATGTAATGATTTAATTTATAATGTAAGAATGTACTTTAATAGAACTGTAATTAAACAATAAGTAAATGTGAAGTAATCCATAATTGTAATCGTAATTGTAATGAACCAAAATTAATACGTACTCAGTCGTGTACTTAATTTGTACTTATATGTACTATTACGAAATGATATCGCCTTCATAAATGTAGACTCGGCGAAAAATACAAATTAGTTTTTGTTATTTTTATTTTTTTAAAATTTTTATTTTGCAATCTCTTAAAACATTTGATCATGTGTTTAAAAAGGGGGGAAATTTAACCTTCAACTGTCCCCCCCTGAACATTTAAGCTATATTATACATGTATTTGTAAAAATTAAGGCACTTCTCCTTCTTCATTGCACTTCTTCATTAGACTTCATATTAGCACCTCATTAGGAGGTGGCAGAGGCCCCTTGCCTTAATATTTTTAGATTCCGGCCTGAGCCATGGTCGAAAGAGGTCGAACCTCTACCCCTGTAAATTCAGAGTACTAACTGTAATTTTTAAGAAGTAAACCAAAGTAAAAGAAGTTTTTATTTTTCCCTTCGAGCCGTGCTCTCTTCAGAACTTAGTCAGAAAAGTCGATAATTTTAGTATAAGAGAAAGTATCAGAGTATTATAGCAAGAGAAGAATTAATAATTCTCGACCCATAAGCGAGAGAAAGAGACAACCCAAGCACCATAGAAGATATTGGCATAACAGTCTGGCGAGTCGGTAGCCAAGGGTTTAACAGAGTGGCGACCCACCATTTAAGGCGACCGAAAAGAATTATAGAATGTTATAGAAGAAATATCCGTTGCAGCCTCCTAACCAGAACTCCCCCCGTCGAATCCGAACCGACTCAGGGCCATAGACGGAGGGGTTAACAGTCTGGCGACCCTGCATCAGGATAAATATCAAGAACGCCCCGTCGACGTCGAAGCACCCCATAGGGACATAGAAGAAGAGGATCTTAACAGATTTTAAGAAGATTATTTTTAGAAGAGGATTTTAAGAAGAGGCCACTCTTTGGCCAAGATAGAAATTACCCTACACCAGGATAAAAAGATTATTTTAAGAAGAAGATTACTTTAAGAAGAAGAAGATTTTAAGAAGAGGCCACTCTTTGGCCAAGATAGAAATTACCCTGCATCAGGATAAAACCAGTTGACCGGCGTGTCACGACTTCTAGTTCGTAACATCCACCCTTGAACCGGTGTGTCACGACTCCAAGTTCTCCACGCCTAGTTTTCATCCAAGAAGAAGTAGCCAGGAAGACGTCTTCAGGACACGTCTCAAGGAAATTTTGTTAAGTACAGAGTTGGTTTTTTTAAGTAATTTGTAAACATTTGAAAAAATCAGTATTATTAACAGTTAATAATAAGTATCAAGTTAGAATTTACAAGAAACACAGTGAACATTTCAGACACCAGTGATACATTTTTTTTAGTGAAACAGTAATTGTAACAGAGAGTTAATTGTAACAGAGAGTTAATTGTAACACAGAGAGTTAATTGTAACACAGAGAGTTAATTGTAACAGAGAGTTAATTTCAAAGAGAGTTAATTTCAAAGAGAGTTAATTTCAAGAGAGTTATTTTCACTGTTATATTCAGTATAGAATAATTTTATTTTATGTATCAAACATAATAATATCGTACCTTCGTGTACATTAGAGTGAAATGTTGTTTACATTTTATATTTTTGTTTGCAAATTTTTTCAAATTATTGAATTGAATTGACTTGCAAATTAAGAGAGAGAGTTTACAGAGAGTTTAGAGAGAGTTTATAGAGTTATAGAGTTACTTGAAGCAGTTTCAAGTTCCATTTTCAGTTTTCAGACAGTTTCAGTTGGTTGTAACCAAAAGGGACAACCAAACCCCAGAGATTTATAAAGATACTTGAAGTAATTTTGAAGTCATTTTTTTGAAGTCATTTTTTGAAGTCATTTTTTCATTTTTTGAAGTCAGTTTTTGAAGTCAGAAGGTTGCACCAAGAGGGTCAACCAAAACAGAGGTTAATCGTCTCCACTTGAATAGAGATCAAGTGCAGTCATTTTCCATTTTCAGTTAATCTTCACTTGATAGCAGTTCAAGTGCAAGACAGTTTAAGTTTCAAGATACTTGACAAGCGTTCAAGTTAGACAGATTAAGTTTCAAGATACTTGACAAGCGTTCAAGTTAGACAGTTTAAGTTTCAGAATACTTGATAGAGTTCAAGTTAGGTTCAGAATACTTGACAGAGTTCAAGTCAGAGTTTTATTTGAAGTCAGAGAGTTTTATTTGAAGTCAGAGAGTTTTGTTTTAAGTCAGTCTCTGTTAGTTTCAAATACCCATTCATTTCAATGCAGTCAATTGAATTCAACTTTTTCTTTGTAAGTTAAGAGAATTTAATTTAAGAAAAATGTAATTTAAGAATTTAATTCAACCTTTTTTTTTGTTGTAAAAGAGAATTAAATTCAACCTGAATTGACCCGTTTGTGTCTTTAGTTTAACTTTTTTTTTGTTTGTGAGAAGGAAATTGACTGATTTGTCTTCTCTTTTTCATGCCATTGTTGCGTATATAAATATATAGGTAAAATGACATTTTATTATTTGTAACAAAACCGTTTTTACAAAGGTTGTAACGATTTTGGTAATTATTGTAATGTATATGAGGAACGTGCCGTCCCTCCGTTTGTTGAACTTTCTTAATTTTTGTTCTAAGTAGTGTGACAAGCAATCTTTTAAAAAGAGCAAAGTGCTCACGAAAGATGTATTGTCAATTTCAAACTTATACCCCCTGCTTAGTCACTCAATTCCCCCGTATGATCGCGCATACCCTAAATTTCAGTTGTTTGTTCTTTTTTGTCATTTAATTTTAATAAAACTTCTACACAATAAAACAGATGTATTTGTCTATATGCCAACAAGTTTTCAGACTAAAATATCAAATAATTCAAAATTCTATCAACATTTAACGAAAGAGTATAATTTTTCTACTTAACATGCAAAAAATTATTAAACCTTTTTAATATTTTTTTTTATTATATAAAAATAATTTTTAATGTAAAATTTACCTGAGATTATTAAAAGAAAAGATTGTTCGAAATGCTTCCTTCCATTTCAATAACTTTTTTATTCTTGGCCGAAACTCATCTATGGCTCGATTTACTTTTATTTTTTTAGAATATTATAAAATTGTATTTAGCTCGTTGAAATGCATAATTGATTCATATTTTTAATTTGTATTTTTTTTTCTTTTGTTCAATTAATCGTGAGTAACTGTCCTTAAATTGTTATTGTACCATTTGTAAGGTATCAAACGAAAATTATAGTCAAATTGACATACTACTACAGTATATGGCTATGAATTTTAGTAGTCGAAATTAATTGTGTGTCAAAATTCAATTTTAAAACCGTGAGATCTACTTTCATTAACTGTAAGGTCCTCTAAGTTCGTTTTTTTTAATTACCTTATACGTGTAACTGATTAATTATGTAAAATCTATAATCCTAAGTGAATTTTATTACTTTTGACACATTCGAATTCATTTACGTTCCGTCCCTCCAGTCACTTTTGCATTAAAACGCGTATGCAAACATTATCATCATAATACATAATAATTATTGCTTACTTTATATAAATTCTCGCTCATGCATTTATACAGTTAATTTAACAATCCTCTCAGCTAATCTGTCTCGAAATTATCAGATACACACTTTGTACCCAATAAACATAAATATAATTTGACCACAGGTCTATACATCATCCATTACATAATTCGATTTTTTATCTACAATAGTCAATAAAATTAGTTACGAATTGTACTATCATGGAAGCCTCGAAAAATCCATGAACTTTAAAATTTATATTTTTCCCTTTTACTCTATTCATTATGTACATAATTTTTCCCACAGAAAAATAAAAATTTTGTAAAAAAATTTAACAATATCATTCTTTATCTAACTTAATTGTTTACCTAAATTAAAGTATTAATCTTTGAATTCTTTTATATTATATAATAACTCACTTGTTCTGTATAAAACTTGTAATGTAAAGAGAAAAAAAAAAATTCGTCACCTAACGAATTAGTTACGATGTTATTTTCTCAATTGTATTGTATTGTATTAATTTATTATATATTGTATAAATATCATTTTAAAAAGGGAGAGCAATGTAAAAAATGAACAATGAATAATCAATATTCATTTTTACATAAGAACCAAAATCGCTTAACGCGAGTTTGGATAATAATTTTACTTGTAGCTTCCTATTTTTGTTCGTGTCACAACCCTACGATCTACCATATCTATGGTTTAGTCGTATCCATTTTCCATTTGTTATAGAAGT
>JAJOZX010004388.1:262500-265000 GCA_023014485.1 Bathynomus jamesi | reverse complement strand
TAAATCTAAAATACTGTCCAACCTCGTAGGTTCCCACCTTTTGATAAGAAAGCTATCCTCGAGAAAATTAACTAAACGATTACCTTCCGCGTCTCCCTGCATTGTATCCTAATTCACGTTGGCGCAATTAAAGTCACCCATAACTAAAGCCTACTCAGTACCGATTATTCTCTTTAGTTCACGATATAACGCTTCGTCCGTAGCAGCTGTTTGATTTGGGGTTCGTCCGTAGCAGCTGTTTGATTTGGGGGCCTATATATAACCACAGAAGTTTTGAAATCGTTCAATTTAATTTCTGCTATAGTCGAATCTATCGGTTCTGGAATTGAGTGCTTTACTTCTATAACGTTCGCAATATTATCTTGATATACAACATAACACCGCCTCCTCGCCTACCTATTTTTTTTTAACAAAAAGTCTATAACCTTTAATTTGATACTCCCCTACAAAGTCACGTGTTTCAGTGCTAAGCCACGATTCATTTATCGCAATTAATCATAGTCTTTACAAGCAATTAAGAAAAAAATCGTTTATTTTATTTCGTAGGCTACGAGCATTTAAGGATAGAACCTTCAAATTGTTTGTAATTGCGACACCTTCGCGAGCGCGGGGAAAATTTGTGGAATTTACGCTGGGACCGTTCGGCTTATGGCAGCCTGAAAAGAAGAGACAGTATATGAAATAGTCTTCCTAAACGCGCAGCTCCAACTTCATTAAGATGAAGTCCATCTTCGAGGAACAAGTCCCTCCTGCCGTAGAAACTGTTCCAAAAATTAGCAAAATGCACTCCTTCCTGTTGGCAAAGAGACTTTAGGTTATTGTTAATATAGGTCGCCTTGCTGCAGAAATCGCTTCGTTGGATAATTCGAGGTATACCTGTTAAAACAATCTTATTAGTTTTCTCCTTTAATCGCTCTAATAAGTCCCTGTACCTAGCCAGCAGTTCTTCCCATCTAGAATTTAAAACGTTATTAGTACCGACATGAATAACATACGTTGTGTCCTCGGCGGTACTGTCTGTAAAATGGTCAACATTATTAGTTATATCCTCCACCCTTGCACCAGGGTAGCAGTAACGGCGCCTACGACGAGGGTTTCTCCCACAGAATTCCTCGAGCTGCCCTCGAACAATGGAATCACCAACGAGTCGTATTTCCGGTTCATCAGTATCTTCGAACCCTAAAACAGAAAACCTATTGCTTGTTATTACTGGTAGACAAGGCTTTGCTTTTCTCAATAAGGCTCCATTTCGCACTCGAACGAAGGGCTGGGAACTAGGGGAAGAGAGAGGGCTATTAGTACTATTTATATTATTAATAAAAACTGAGGCAGGAGGGGTCGTAACTGGAGTCTCAAGGGATTCTAATTTTGCCGTCAGGAGCATCACGCTTTCTTCAAGTCTCACCCTGTCCTGCCTCTCACAGTCTAATTCGTTCCTCAGTACTTCCATGCTTGAGCACCACCTGCAAAGTAACTGATCATTATTAATAGCCATTGTAAACGCGTAAGCAGCAAATTTCCCTTCACAGCGACTGCAAGTACTTGACGGAGGTGCCATGCTTTTAATTAGTTAAACAACAAAAAACAAAAAAAAACAAAAAAAAACGAACGTTTGGAAATTAATAAATTACAACGTATGTCCACCGCGTTCTTGAAACGCAGAAACAGGATCTTGTAACACAAATTTATTACTAAATTAATATAGAATTAAGCTACCGACGAAAGAAATGTTAAAGAAAAAGTATTAAATGGAACTTATCTGGTCGTTGTTTACTGACTTGATCCTTTTTTTCCAACGGTAGTTGACCCTTTTGGAGGTCAGGTAGTGTGTGAAGGAAATCTGAACCTTAAAAAACCACGTTTCTGATAGATTTGAAAAACAACAAAAACAAACCAAGGGAATTTCAACCTTATGACTGCACGTTTTACGATTGATTTGAAAACCAAACAAGGCAAGCCACGTTCTGTAGCCTTGGTTTGATCCAATAATATAGTACTGAATAACGTCAATATATATTATGATATATATTATATATATATATTATATATATATATATATATATATTATATATATATATATTATATATGATATATATATATATTATATATATATATATTTAGGGTGATGCAAAATAACTTATCATTTCAAAAACTTGAAGACACCCTCTAATTTTTATTTAATTTAGTGTAAAAACTGAACATGCAAAATTTCAGCACAATTGAAGACATTTTAGAGGTTGCTACCATCCATTGAACATTTTGTATATTGTTATTTTTCAGTTTGTATTTATTGTACATTTATTTATTTTGCAGATTTCATCAAAAATGGTAGTCAGCAACATATAGCAGTCATAACAGACTCTGAACCTCTTTCCGTAAACCTTCTCATCCCTTTCATTGCTATAGACGCCGTGGCCGAACATTCTAGAATCATTTCTTTGCTGTGACGTCACTGTGGCGGCCGCGTCAGTGTAAGTGCGGCGTCACTGACTCAGTATCT